>QEOT01001377.1:309539-416113 GCA_003123785.1 Pterocarya stenoptera
ATAAAGCTCTCAGGTAAGTAGCTATGACCATGCTCCTTACACAAGTTCCCTTATGAAATGATGTTTCTTTCTTTTCTCAAATGCTCGTCTAAAGATAGCGTAAGTATGAAAATATATTATGTATAAGCCCTTCTTGATCGCCCCTGTTAAGCACCACAATACTTATAATTGTGTGTATGGTATAAGGTAATGCATCATGAGATTCTTTATGCATGCTCTCGTTTAATTAGCTAATATCTTATTTAATTATATAGCATGACATGAAACCTTTTATAAAAGCATGTGCATTAAGAAAAGATAATGAAAATGAAAGAATGCAAGGAAAGGAAAGAATGAAATGAATGTTCAATGCATGAATACACGTAATGGCCACTAAAATGAAGAGGGGGTACCCAAATAAATGAATGGGCAGATGGCAATGCCGGGTAACAGTATCTGGTAGTGCACCCAGTACTGCACCCTAACGGAATAGGATTCCAACCCGCGGCCACGGGCGAATCCATTGGTCCAAAAGACCGCTAACCCTAGCATACGGGGCGTAATAGTGTGCAATGGCCTAAGAAAGTGAAAAGATAACAAGCATAGAAAGCATGTTTAAGCATGAAAGTATAGTTTAATTCCTAAGGATGTTTTATGCATAAAGACATTGTTAAGAATTTGAAAATGTTATGTATGCATGTGTTCAAAAGAAAGATTATGTGGTTAATAAGTTGACGGCTTGGTGTACTACTTACTGAGTATTAGACTCACTCTTGTGTTTATGTTTTAAACGTCCAAGTAATGAAGAAGGAACTGCGGAGCTGGGCGCTGCTGAAGAGGGAAGGGCTGATGCTTAGTGTTTTCCCCGGTTCGTCGTTGTTAGTACCTTGATTATGGAACTAGGATAGGTCCCATGTTGGGGACATTTTATGTTATTTCCTTTAAACGATGTGGTTCTTTTGTGTATGTTGTAAACTCTACGGTGGGGTGATGGTAAGGGTGTGACCTCTATGGAGGGGTGATGGTAACCCCTCATATGAGGGCTTGCCACCTTTCTTTTGGTTGTATCGTAGGGATTGAGTCCCTTTTTATGTTGGAAACTGTTTATGCTGATGTTTGAATGATGGACTCTGAGAGTCCCTTTCTTTTAGAATGTTGAATCAACTGCCTATTAGGTGTTCTACCCTTTGATTAGAAACCCAGAGTGCAAGTACGTCATGTCTGCACGTATCTCACATTACTACCGTAGCGCAGAAAAAAAAGAAAAAAAAAAGTAAAAGAAAAATATAGACATAAAAAGAAATAAATACATATATATATAAACATCCCGTAATATAATGAAAGGAAAATGAAAAAGAAAGTAAGCGTCCCGCCCCTCGCCCTGTCCTTCTAGGGCGGGGTTGTGACAATTGATTCCTGTGTTCCTTCCATTCTAGCTTTACACCTTCTCCACCATAACTGCCAAGTGATAATAGTAGGGAGAACACCAAGAAGCTGACCAGATTTAGAAGATTTCTTTGCACGTCGGAACCAACATTCCACCTTTTCCTTCCAGGTTCTACCTACAAGTAACGGCATACCAAACAGAGCAGTACACCGAGACCATATCTGAGAAGCAAAATCTCCATTGGCAAGTACATGGTTTTGATCTTCATATGCACCTACTGAGCAGCAGTCACATTTAGAAACTAAATTAATTCCAACTCTTCTTATTCTATCATCCATCGACAGACATCCATACAGGGCCTTCCACATTGAAATTGACATCTATTTTGGAAGGGAAGGATGCCAAATCCAATCCATCCATTAAACTTTTCGTGCAGTTATTCGAAGACATTCCCATGCACTGTGAGTAGTAAATTTTCCATCCGGTTTAGGTATCCAAATGAGCACATCCTCTCCTCTCTTAATTTCCCCCAACTTCTCCAGTATCTCATCTGTCTTTTCCATTACCAAGTCCTGAATTAAGTCAATATTCTAACTTTCCCATGCTTTACAATCTGCCAACGTGATATTAGGAAAAGCTGAGATGTGCTGTTGTACACCAAGTGGTCCCCCACCCGTCTAGTTATCTCTCCAAAAGGACACATTTCCATTCTTCACACGCCATAAGGAATATGTATGTACGTCCTGGAGGCTATTCAAGATCATTTTCCAAAACCGAGAGCCTTTCTTTGGATCTACAAGAGAAATATGCTCTTCACCAACATATTTTGCCACAAAAAACTTGGCCCATAGAGATTTCCCTTCTAACAGATTCCATGCAAGCTTCATGTGCAATGAAAATTCTGGACATCAATCAAATTCCTTATTCCCACTCCACCCTCCAACACGGTTACACATATCATCCCAAGCTCTCCATTTCTTTTTTGGCTTGCCATCACTCACACCCCAAAAATAGGTACTCATTAACCTTTTAATTCCATCAAGAACTGACTTGGGAGTAGGCAAAATAGACAAACAATGTATCAGGAAGCTTTGCAGTACATGCTTTATTAGCAATAAACTAGCTCCACTAGACAGCAGCTTACCTTGCCATCCCTCCATACGAATTCGAATTTTATTTACTAAATCCTCAAAATGGCGCACCAGCAACCTCCCTGATATGATAGGAACTCCCAAGTAATTCAAAGAAAAATTCCCTTCAACAAAACCAGTAAACCTAATAATCATATGGCGCCTTGCCGGTTGAATTTTACTTGAAAAACTAATTGAAGATTTTGATTTGTTCGCAACCTGTCCAGACCAATTTTCATAATCTTGCAAAATAGCCCGCATAGAAGCTTTTCCTCCATTTGAAAAAATTACAATATCATCTGCATAAAGAAAATGAGATATTACCGAAGTACCTCTAGGATGGAAAAAAGGTATGATATTACCATTGGTAACCTGTTTTTTAACCATACGGGAAAATATCTCTTCAACTAGAATGAATAAGTATGGGGATATAGGATCGCCTTGTCTCAATCCTCTACCACCCTTGAAGAAACCTTTCGGAACACCATTCATTACAATAGAGAACCAAGGAGTAGAAACACACTTTTTAATGATACCAAACACATCTCTCGAAAACCCAAAAGAATCCATAACATGCATGAGAAATATTGTATGCCTTTGCCATATCAATTTTAACAATCACATTACCCCCACAGGATGGTTTATTCAAACCATGACAACTCTTGTGTCAAGCTTATATTCTCATATATACTGGGCCCTGGTATGAATGCACCTTGCTCTGGAGAAATAATACGTGCAAGCAAAGATGAAAGCTGATGAACAAGAATTTTAGAACATACCTTGTAAAACATCGAACAAAGGGAAATCTGCCTAAACTTGTCAAAACTATTAGGATTTTTAACTTTGGGAATGAGAACCAAATAAGAAGCCATGTAAAACCTTGGTAACTCACTACCACCAAAAACTTCAGCCACTGCCTCAACCACATTGCGACTCACAATGTGCCAACAAGAATGGAAGAAACACGAACTAAAGCCATCCGGGCCTGGGCAACTATCCACTGGAATAGAAGAAACTACATCAAACACTTCATCGAAAAAGGGTATCCTACACAGAGCCTCATTTTCCTCCCCACTAATCTCTTTTTCCACCAAAGCCTCCAAATTTGGGACTATTGTTCGCGGTCTGGCCTCCAATAAATTCTGAAAATGCTCAATCGCACCATTATGGATTTGTTTAGGAGAATTTAAGAGATTTTCCCCTATCTTCATCTCTTTTACTACCTGCCGATTCCTATTACTCACTGCACGGAAGAATTTGGCGTGAGCCTGTCCCTACTTAATCCAGCATTGTTTGGCCTGTTGTGCCAAACGAGTTTCTTCTCTCTCCATCCACACTGAAAGCTCCAGTTGTGAAGCCAAAAGATCATTCTCAACATCCTCTGAATAATCAGCTTGTAAGCTTGCCTCCAGACCTTCAATCCGAGACTCTAATTCATCAATATGAGACTGCGTTAGCCCAAAAACCTACCTATTCCAATCCTTCAAGGCTATTTTCAGCCTTTTAAGCTTATAGGCCCACCTATGTAAAGCCAAACCTTTAGCTGCTTCCACCCATACCCGAGAGACCAGTGGAATAAATCCTTCATGCGAGGTCCACATCTGTTGAAACTTAAAGGAAGGATAACCATACGGAACCTCTCTCGTCTCCAAGCAAACCACCATTGGAGCATGGTCTAATGATGTTCTAGGAAGATATTTCATATTTGCATCAGGGAAAACCTCCATGGCCTCCATATTCAGGAAAGCCCGATCCAGACGAGCCCAGCTATGAGTAAAATTTCGATGACCATTAGACCATGATAAGGAGTTGCCACTCTACTGCACTTCAGTAAGACTACAAGCATCAACACACAAGTTAAAGTCCTCCATTGCATTTGCCAGCCGAGGTCTCCCCCCACGTCTTTCATTATCATTTCGGATAATGTTAAAGTCACCCACTACTACCTATGGAAGAGAATTTTGGTTTGAATCTTCCAAAATCCTCCATAAATTTATTTTATTTAAATAACAGCACTTAGCATACACAAAAGTGACCAACACAGGCTACCCATTTACAACAGTTTCCACCGAGACATGTTGCTCACTCATACTTTCCACTTTCAAATTAGTCTCATTCTTCCAAAAAAAACCACAATTTCCCTCCTACCTCTTAATTGGAACCGCATGCATCAAACTTTAACTTATTTCTCCACCACTGCAATCTAGAGGTGCTAGTCATCGGTTCAGCCAACACCAATACTTTTGGATCTAGCCTACTATTTAATTTCTTTATATGTTTACACGATGTACCCAAGCCACAAACGTTCCAAAACAAAAAATTACTCATCATAAATTAAGACGTGAGGATTTGCTTACAACCCTATTGGAGGCCCTTACTTTAACTTCTTTTCTTCTCCTCCCCGTTTCTTTCATCCCTTCAGAGTCCGATAGATTATCCTTTTCTTTCGCCATCGGCTCCAGATTATCCTCAGAATCAGTATCTGAACATACTTATATGGATCCATATCAAAATGAGTATCCTCTGAAGAACTTTTATCCGCAGGAACATTTTGACCTAAATTACCAACTTCCTTTTCTACTAGCACCACGAACTCCCCTTGGGAAGAAGACTCTCCCAATTGTACTACCATCCCCGCTTGCCTTTCCAATCCCTCACTCAATGGCAAAACTGGCTCATCAAATCATGCACACACACAGTATTCTGAAAAAGGATTGGAGTTACACCTTCTGAATCCTTTCCCCCCGCGGTATCCTTTATTTGTTCATTCTTACCATCTACTTGATCCGAATTCTGTGCATTATTATCAATCTCACTCCTTAGAACTTCCATTTCATTGCCAGCATCTTGCTTGTCAGAACAAGCTCCCATATTATTGTCCACCTTGTTAACAAGTTTTCCTAATAAAGGATTCTCAATCGTTGTTTTTCTAAACCAGGTTTTATCTGGTTTGCCAACTTCCTTCACAGATTTTTTTGCAGTCTCATGATGCAGTCCCTCCTTTTTGCATGTCCTCAGATGATGACCTTGCGTCTGACACTTCGTGTAGAAGGCTGGCAAAGTTTCATACACAATTTCTTGATAATAACACTGAGGATTAATCGGTGTACCAATCCATAACGCCAAAAGAGGTTCCTTTGCAATATCCATCTCAATACAAACTCGTGCCCCATCCGTACGGGTAGCGCAACACGTAGAATTATCACGTTTAATAAAATTCCCCATTATGCTACGTAAGAAAGATTCATGGTAGAAGTTGGGAGGGAGACCTGGCAAATTAATCCAGACAGGGACCTTGGACGGCTCCTTTTCTTCCTGAAAATCGGTACTACAGTGAAAAACTCTATAATGATTACCATCGATATCACAGGTTTCTCTAGCAAACGCTTTTAGAAAATCTTCTTCCAAAGACAACTGAACAAAAAAATGTCTTGGCTTATGCATCGTTGAAATAACAGGTTGTTTTTTCAAGCCCCATCTAGAACAAATAAAGGACCGGATTGAATCCAATGAGGGTTGTTGATGTAAGAACTTCAATACCAGAGAATATTTGAATGGCAAAGCAAATTGATCAATCGCTTCTTTAGTAAAAATCACACACACCTCCCCCTCTATAGCTTTTGGGGCACGGAAAGGCACAACAACCTCCGGGATGGGTTGGGGAGAGTCAAAAACCATATCAGCAAAAGTGCGCTGTCGTGAAACAGACACTAAGATGGCTGGAAGGCCCTCGGCAGCTACCATGACGAAGGGAAAAACACGCAAACCCTAAAAAAGTCTAGAAAAAAAAAAAAAAAGAAAAAACAATTCTCTTGTAGTGAATTATTATCCAATAATTATTCATAACTGACGAGGACATACTACAAGGCTAATTAAGTTATAAAATTCGGTTCATTCTTAGTTGTAATCTAGATCTTCTAAAATTCTTGTCCAAATTTTAAAACTCAAAAGACCTCAATCCAAGTAGGTGAATGCTACATTCAGTTCAATCCACCACGACATAGGATTCTTTAAGCAAGTAACGTAATAATATGAATAATGCTACACGCCTCGCTAGGAGCTCCCGCTGGGCGTGTAGGCTTGCTTTTTAATGTGTTTTTTTTAGTTTTTTTTTTTATATAGATTTTTTTTAACTATTTCAAATATTTTAAAAAAATAAAATAAATTTACAATATTATTAAAAAATACTTCTTTAATCACGAAATAAAATAAAAAATCAAAAAAATATTTTTTATTTTACTTCGTGATTAAGAAAGTATTTTTTTAATATATATATTTTTTTTACTTTCTGATTAAGGAAGTGTTATTTTAATGATATTTTAAATTTATTTTATTTTTTAAAAATATTTAAAATTGTGAAAAAAATCTATATAAAAAAATACTTAAAATAAACACATCAAAAAATAAGGCTACATCTTAACGGCAGCTCCCAACGGAGGTAGTAGGATGACCCTAATAATATTGTCAGGTTTCCAAAAACTCATGTTCCGGCCACCAACATCCATTGGACCCCATACTGATGGGAAAGTTCAATTTTCCAGCCAACGTATTATTATTGCTTTGCAGAATTATTTTTAACAATCAATTACAAATTAGTACAAGTTAATTCTGTTTTCGTGATGATATCATTGTTAATTATCGAATAGTACCTCCCTCTTTCCTTCTTCATTTGCTCGTTCGTGATTTTTCTTAATAGGGCCAGTTAAATTAGTGAGTAAAGTGGATGCAATTGGCCGCGTTGAACACAGATTTGACTGTTTGGAGTCAACCCTAATTAGACCACACGTGCTATTAGATTACCTTCTTCTTTTTTTTTCCCCTGTTTTCATAAATAAAGTGTGAAACAGATCCATGCATCATGTGAAACAAAAGCAAGGAACATGGAATTTCAGTGAATAAAAACAGAATACAGATAGTAACAGTTGGTCTGGGCGTGGAAGGGAATGTTAGACTTTTGGTTTTCCTAGAAAATCATTTGTCTTTTTTAAGGTAATTTACTTCATTTAAGATGATTCACTTCATCTATCAAACCTAGGTAATTTTCTTTAATAAATAAAGTGGTTAACCCTTACTATTTTTTTATGGATCAAATAATAAGGGTAGATCTCTTAAAAAATAAAAAGGGGTTGCTCAATGGTTGTAGGAGTAATAAGTAAGGGTCTATAGTCTTGCCTATGTAAAGGGGCTTGTGTTTTCCATTAGACTCACACCATAAATTTCTAAGGCAAAAGACTAAAAGCACATTTTCTACAGAAAATCTATACTCTCTTTTGTAGGCCTTCAGTTCTCAAATCCAAATGGCCGGAAGTAAAAAATCATACAGGTCTCTTTATTCTTTCAAGAAGATTTTACAGTTGGTATCAGAGAGAACCCTTTCAGCTTTGTGTTTGAATCATTATCATTTCAATTTTGTTCATATAATGAGTCTTTAATGATTTCGGAGATGGGCTTGACTTTCGGCTTTTATGTTTTTGTCTTTGGATTCTGGATGGTTATGTGCTCATAACTATATTAATGGATTTCAAATGGATGTTTTGACTTTGGGCTTGATTCCAAGCTTTGTACATATTGATTGGCCTTTGGGCTAATTTACAGTTATTTAGTTTTACCTATTTTAGTAGATGCCCAGTTGTATTTCTTTTGAATAATGAAGGTAATGCTACAATATCCTTATTATTTAAAAGAATACATAAATAAATTTGGAATCTCATTATAACTAAATCATAAGTTTTAAGGATTTATCCCTACAGGAAAATCTTTAATGTTTGTGATTTAATTAATATAAGAAAATGATTTTCGGTATTGACAGTAAAATTTGTCTTCTGCCTACAGGTGTAGATAGTTTTATTTGTTAATATTCGGGATAAGTTGTCTTATAAATAAATATAAGTAAATCTATGGTGTTATGCAACTTTTTCCCACAGGAAGGTTAAAATTTACTTAAATTCATAGCATTAAAGTTTTTCTTGGTTTTTGAAGCTGTTGTTCCACAATTTTTAGCTGATGGTATTTATTTTATTTCAATGCTTGATGACACTAATTATTCTGACCAGAAAGATTCGGTTCATTTTACCTTGGGGCATATGAACCTTGACTATGCACTCCATGTGGAGCAACCACCTACTGCCATGGATACAGATACACAGGAAGTCATCGAAAATCGCCAATTGTGGCAGTGATCTAATCACCCGAGTCTAATATGCTCATAAAGTCTTGTATTAGTAAGAGCATTAGAGGTTCTATAGGTGATTGCACAACAATTAAGGAATTAATGCAGTTAATTGAGGAACATTTTGTTCGCTCTAACAAGGCTTTAGCTAGCACTCTTATCAGGCAATTTATTATTAAAGCTTTTGAAAGATCTAAGAATATGTGTGCATACATTACGGAAATAAGAGATATTGATTCTCAACTTAAGGACTTAAAGATAGAGATATTTGAGCCATTCTTGGTTCATTTCATCCTTGACTCACTATCATCTGAGTATGGGCTTTTAAAGATCTCTTATAATGCACATAAGGAAAACTTGTTAGTTATGGATCTTCTGACCACGTGTGTGCAAGAAGAGAAAATGATGAAGCATGATTGACCTTAAAGTGCAAATGTGGTCATGAATGATAAAATTAAGATTGAGAAAGGTCAAGGTAGACCGCAAAAGAAAAGGAAGCATTTTTATGTGCTATCAAAATTCAATGGATCTAAATGCAAAAAAGGTGACCTGCTTCCTTTGCAAGAAAGATGGCCATGTAAAGAAAAGCTGCATCAAGTATAAAGAGTGGCTTGAAAAGAAAGCTAGCTCTATCTCTCTTGTGTGTCATGAATATTTTTTCATTAATGCTCCTAAAAATTCATGGTGGATTGACTTTGGTTCTTCAATCCATATTATGAATATATTGCAGGGTTTTCTCACTAAAAAGAAACCAACAACAAGTGAATTTTAGATTTTCACCAGAAATAAAGGGCATTCACAAGTTGTTGCAGTTGGAGTTTTTAGAGTAATTCTCAAATCGGGACATATTTTAGATTTAAATAATACCTTTTATATTCTGAAATTTAATAGAAATTTAATTTCTATTTCGAAACATAGTATCGAAGGTTACAGTTTCCTTTTTGAGAATACTATGACTATTTTTAAGAATAAAATTCTTGTTGGTTCTGGAACTTTAGTTGATAACTTGTTTAAACTAGATATTCATCCCAACTTTGAGAAGAATTATCACTTGCTGCATTCAGTTGAGATTAAGAGGAACCTTTTGAATGAAAAATCTTCTCTACTATGACATAAGAGTTTGGGACACATCTCCATAGAGATGATGAAATAGTTAGTAAATGGGTTGTACAGAACTCGATTTTACTCATTCAAGAATTGTGTGGACTACATAAAGGGCCAGTAGACTAACAATAATTCTAAAGGTTCAAGAAGGAGTTTAAGTGTTCTTGAGATTATAAACACAGATATCTGTGGACCATTTTCTACCCCTTGCTTGAATGGTCAGAGATATTTTATCTTATTTATTGACGACTATTCTAGGTATATGTATCTCTATCTTTTGACTGAGAAGGCTCAAGCATTAGATGCTTTCAAAGCCTATAAAGCAGAAGTAGAAAATCAAAGTGAAAAGAAAATCAAGATCGTAAGATGTGATAGAGGAAGGGAATATTATGGTAAGTACACAGAACATGGACAAATGAAGGGTTCATTTGCAAGTTTCCTTCAGTGGAAGGCATTGTTGCCCAATATTCAATGTTTTGCACACCACAACAAAATTGTATTGTAGAAAGAAGGAATCATATGCTAATGGATATGGTAAGGAGCATGATTAGTAAATCTAACATGCAACTTTCCTTGTGGAGTGAAGCTTTTAATACTGCAGTGTACATATTGAATAAGGTTCCATCCAAGTCTGTCTCTAAAACACCTTTCGAGTTGTGAAAGGGTGGAAACCTAACTTAAATCATATACACATATGAGGTTGTCTTACTGAAGTTAGAATTTATAATCCTAACATAAAGAAGTTAGACCCAAGGACAGCTAGTGGCTTCTTTATGGGTATCCAAGTAACTCCAAAAGATATAGATTTTATTGTTCCAGTCATAGCTCTAGAATTGTCGAATCTAAAAATGCAAGGTTTCTTGAGGATATTGAATCTAGTGGGAGTGTGAATCCTTAAGAGGTCACTTTTGAGGAACCATCTAAACATTCTACTTTGTCTTATTTTGGAGGAAGAATGGTTGTCTTTAGGCAAAATAGATTACAAGATCATACGGTGATACCAATTCAAGAACGACATGTTCTCATAAATGAGGTTCAACCTAAAGTTATTCTGCATTTACAATCTGAGCCAATTGAGTCATCTCCAAATGATGAAGTGGTGGCTATAAGAAGATCCTTAAGATTATGTAGGCCTACTATTCTAGATGATTATATTGTATACCTAGCTGACTCTAATTTTGACGTTGGACTTCCAAAAGACCCAATTACGTTTTCACAAGCCATGAGTGGAGATAAATCTATATTTTGGTTGGATGCCATAAGGAATGAGTGAGAATATATTTATAATAACCAAGTCTGGGATTGCGTCGAATTACCAGAAGGGGCGGCAACAATTGGCAGCAAATTGGTTTATAAAACCAAACAGAATTCTTCTGGTAATGTCGAACAATATAAGGCTAGACTTGTCGCTAAAGGATTCACTCAAAAGGAAGGCATAGATTATCATGAAATCTTCTCTCCAGTCTTTAAGAATGACTCATTGAGGATAATCATGGCTTTAGTAGCTCATTTTGATTTAGAATTACATCCAATGGATGTGAAAAATAACTTTTCTTAATGGGGATCTTGATCAAGTGGTATACATGAAACAACCTAAGGGTTTTAGTGATGATAGCTAGAAAGTATGCAAGTTAAAGAAGTCTCTTTATAGACTAAAACAAGCTTCCCGTTAATGGTATTTAAAGTTTCACAAGATTGTTATCTCATACAATTTTATTGAGAATTTTGTTGATCAATGTATATACCTTAAGGTCAGTGAAAGCAAATACATTTTCCTAGTCCTATATATAGACGATATTCTTTTTACAAATAGTGATTTGGGCTTAGCGCGTGAGACTAACACTACAAGAAAACAAGTCTTTTCCAGCGATTATAAAATTGTCGAAAAAAAATCGACACAAAAGACATTTATCTCATCGATTTAGAACTCACTGATGTCGTCTAAAATCGCATGTGCACTTGCACATTGGGTTTTCACTAAAATGTGTCTTTGCGGCAAATTAATATGTTACTTATGAAAATTTTGTGCGTCGCAAGATGAAAATAAGTTTTCGTCGCCGTGATTTTTGCCAGGATTGAAGCATATGGGCCCCAAAGGCACGAAATGCCTTTTATTTTCCCCCCAAACTTATTTCCCCCCATGTTTGCCCACTTCGACGCGCGAGAACTCTTCTGCACTTCGACACATTGCTAAGACAGACACCATTTTCAAATCCTACAAGCTCCGACCTCACCAATGTTCTCTCATGGCATCAACTCCCCCGTTGTGAGCTTTTGACCCATTTTTTGAGTCCCATTTCCCCACACCGGCCTTCTCCTTTCCATTCTTGGTTCACCAATTTCATAGAACTTCAAATCCCACAATTGGCTACCCTAGTGTTCTCCACTGCTCCTATTGTCTCTCTTTGGAAAGCTAGGTCCTACGTTTCCGGCTTCCCTTACAAATTTCAATTCCGTCACTCCATTTTGACATAGAAGTTAATATTTTGGGGTTTTCAAGAATGATTGATCGAGGCTCCAGGTATCTCTTGTTGCCATTGCATTTATCTTCCACCCTTCACAAGTTGGTTGCATTACAAAAGTAGTCGTTTCTAGATCTGCAATAATTTTTTTTCCTCTGCGAAACTGATGTGCATGTTCCTCTGTTTGATGTTTAATGTTGTGTATCTGCCTCTTGTGTTTGAGCTGCTCAATAAGTTGTGGGTATTAGATAATTTTAATTCACCAAATATTCCTTTTTTTTTTGTTTTTGCTGAATCAGAAGCTTTTTCTTGTAGAATTTATGGCCCGGTTTTTTTACATTATTTACTATAAGTAAGTGATTTCTTAGAGCATTAGCAATGGCCTAATGGCTAGGCCATTGCCAAGTCCAAAGTTTAGCTAGAATTTCAAGTTTTGGCTATATGATTAAACTTTGGCTAGGCGAATCCACATTGGACTAACCATATTATACACAAAATCGTAATATAATATTATTATTTTTAATAATATTTTACAATTTTTTATAATATTTTTCAAATACATTCCATATATTAATTAATAAATATAACTTACTAATGACAAGGAAAAAAGAAAACAGTTAAGGCTAGAGTCTAAAAGGTCCAAAACTCAGCATCATAAAGATAGAGGGATTGATGATCACACCTTAATTATTAGCAATGCTTAAGCCACTTAACTGTACCATCAGTACACATAGAAGAAGTATACACTTGGACATTTTGCCATGTAAAACCTTTTTCATATTGACATTTAAACACGTATAATAACCAATGAATAGGGTAACATACAAGAATTGTGGATCAAAACAAATTTGGCCATCAAAACAGAACTTTCCCAAACCCATACAACTGGATATTTTCACCCTTGGAAGCAAAACATTTCTAATATGCAATTAAGCTGCTTAGTCTGAAAGAGAAGTCCAAAGTTACTTTATTGCAGATATCGGGCTTGCATAATGCTCCTTATAATATTTGAAAACTTGAAGGTTGGGAATGCAAAAAAACATTAAGGCATGATCCATAATGTAAGGGTTGTGCAAAGTAGAAGCAACCTTTTACTTTAGAAGGAAAAAGCAAAATATTTCCCAAGAACTATCAAAGAGCACTACTTTTCATGCTTTGTTAAGCATTCTGTAAAAGAATAACTTTTCCTTCTTTGATTTTCATAACCCCAACATTTTAATCTTTGGAAAGCATTGTCAAGTTTTGGTATGAGGGCACAAAATAAATAAGTCGAAGTTAACAAGGCAGAAAAAAACAGCAGGATTAAGAAAATCACAGATGAGCATCTATTCTTTAAACCTTAATTATGTTGCTACTTTAGAATCACCGAAAGATCATTATCTTCTCTACTTTAAATTGTGGAACCCTTAAAAACATAAGAAGGGAATTTGTCGCTTGTGGCTTTTCAAAAGATTAGGAGTTTGTGTTATTAACGCATTATCATTTTGAGGACCAAGGTGGGTTTTGATCACTCCTAAACTCTCTTTCTACCTATCAAGCACAAACTAAATCTCCTGATCTATATTGTTATATTCTTCTACTTTTGATCTATTATTTCTTTTATAACTTTGCTCCCGTCTATGAGAACGCTAGTCACCCACTATCTTATACAGCTTTTACTTTCATTTTACAAGATTTTCCCTTTTACTGGGAAATGTTTATTGGGAAATGTTTCTCTTTTATTCTTTTAAAACTGCTTCCCGATCCTCCCTTAGCTGATCTCATCTTGATTCTACTTTTATTATCCTTCCAAAGACTATTACTATCTAGAGCTACTCATGATCTATTTTAACCTAACAATAATATGGACATAGTCTACCTTCACTTGCTCTAGAAGCAGCAGGAAATAAAGTGAAAGAAATGAAAAACAGTTTAACTTTGTTAATATGATTTGCAGATTTCTGCTCTATGGTTTCCTTAGCCTTATGTACTGCATTTCATCTTTAAGCTGTGCCTTCTTGGAAATAACATCTCTATAAGTGAATTGAGACTACTTTTTTTAACTCCTCACTTTCATGCCTCTCCTCATTGTCCATACAAGCATATTTGGGGGATCCGATTAGATACCCTGGGGTGCTCTTTCCCTCGATTATTGTTATAGAAAATCTTTTAACCTATCTCTCTCAAATATGCAAAATCAGTTCCTATATTTGGTGTAATAAACTATTATTAAGAAATGATACGAGAATAAGAATATACCAAGTGTTATCTTCAATCTGGTTTAGAACCAATCTGTCTCACCTTACCACTTTCCTTCTACACTTCGACCTTAGGCTTTCTGGTTAAGTAAAAACAAGTATGTCGCTGGTTTCTGCCGTATTTTTGTCTTCCACCAAAGGCTGGCCTGGATTCATTTGCACTCTGTCTGCTTCTGGTTGGGCCAAGCTTTCCTCGGTGTATTACTCGCTCATTCCTTGCTTTAACCATCCTGAACTAGTAGATAAATTATAAGCAGACCAACACAGCAAGCATGTTGGACATTATGGATTGTAACTCCACTAGGACCACCTCTCAGAAAGGTGTTATCCTCTTCCTCTCCCTCTCTCACTCCCTCTCGCTCTCCCCCTCAACATTTAAGGGTTTATACACAATGCCAAAGTCCGTACAGACTGTATGTTTAAAATAGGTAAGGATTGGAAGGCACATATATAGTACTATATAGTATTATAGTGTATATATATATTATACTATACATATAGTATATATATATATTATAATATAATATTAGATATAGTGTGCTATATGTTATAGTACACATTAGAATATATAACATATATTAATAATATAATATATTATAGTCAATATTTTGGAAAATCAATTGACAAACATTTGAACATACTATTTTGAACGTGGAAAATCATTCCACGTTCGAACGTTACTAAGAATTACATTCAAACGTTTCATGTATATAAGCCCAAAATCGAATGGCGAATCATCATTTTCACCGTTTTGTACTCATTCTCGTTTGCACGCCGCCAGTCCTCCATCGCTGCCGCCGCCAAACCCTGCCACAACTGTCACTAAAAGGTAGGCATCCCTCTTTTAACCTCTAACATATATTTTATTTGAGATTTGGGTTCGGTTTTGTTTAAAACAGGCCAAGTTGTGGTCGGATTTTCAACTCTATTTTCCAGCCACCACTGGTTGCTATTGGCCAAATAGTCATCGTAGAAAAGTTTCTTATAGTGTATACTTCATTTCTATGATGACATTTATGCATTTAGAACCTTGTAACTTGATTTTCGTGATTTTGATAATGGCTGAGTTGACTCAACCATTATGTGTCGTAACGTTCGAACGTTTCACCAAGATGTTCGAACGTATGACGTTTCAATTACAAGCCGTTATGTCTTCTAAATTAGAATGTATATTTTTTTACATTTGGACGTTACTTTTCATAACATTTACATCCGAACATTTAATTGTAACGTTCGAACGTACTACTTTTTAAATTTATTTATGCTTTAACGTTCGGACGTGTATCCTTTACGTTCGCACTTAAAACACATACGTTCGAACGTATAACATAAACGTTCGAATGTACGTCATTTAAATTGATTTATTCCTTATGTTCGAATGTGTATGTTATTTGTTTGAACGTATGTGCTTTACGTGCGAAGGTAAAGGATACAAATCTGAACGTTTGAACATTTGTTTTACTATGTTCAAACGTTAATGTAGAGCAGCTTAAAATTAACACGAAAGATGCATCAATGTAAATAAATTTTTTTCCTTTTCTATTTTCAAGATATAGCTCATCTTTTGCATTCCAGGAAACGAGTGAGGGAAGGAACCACTCAGGACACTGCTCATATCAGAGCTCGTACTGTTATGGTGGAGCGAGAGGTCCTAATCAATAAGTTCGATGAACTCAAATGGGAGCAGACAAACCTCAAAGATGTCTTCATCAGTAGAGGCTGGGGAAATATCTACACATTAAGAGGGAAGGTATACCCCTCAATGGTTCAAGAGGTTTATATAGGGATGTGTGACATGCCTCATGACACATCCTCTCATACCGTAACTGTACGCAGTGTTTCCAATTAGATTTCACCAGATGTCATTGTCGAGCACCTTGGGATTTGTCGAGGAGTTAAGACACTGACTACAACTGACTCTCTAGGCATGGTTTACACATCTACATCTACACACGGCACACTCGGTGAGGATGTAGCCACTTTTGAATCATCTACTGGCCCATTTGAGGCTACATCAGCTAGAGATGCAGACCGATCAGAGGCTGAGGATACTAGCCGTCAGGCTCGGGATCATGACTAAGACAAGGATTTCTACATCCTTACCAGGAGAGACTGTACGCAGATCGAGAGGAAAAACGCTTTCAACCAAAACCATCTGCTACCTTTCTTCCACATGTTGCAACAAACATAGATCCTGTGGCACATAAGACCACATTTAGTCGACTTCGGGCACAATTTTTTATACGAGTGGCACCTGAAGATCCCATAGATTTGCCACTGTACATCTTTGAGATGATCCATTACGAGGCGAGCATCGTCTCCATGAACAACCTCCCATACGGAGTCCTGATCAGCCGGCTATTACTTGCTCGGAGAGTGCCAGTCGGAGGAGAGGATCAAAGATCGGATGAGTCCCCTTGACATGACCACGCATCGACATAGCATTGGATAGGCGAGGGGACGTCAGCCACCCTATAGAGGATCTAGTTCCTCCAATGCAGCCCGAGCCCAGTGTAGGGAGTAGTAGTCAGCAGCCGATAAGTACATATGTAGGAGATGCGATGATCTCATAGCTGACTGCTCATATCGATCGTAAGATCGATCGATTGCTCATGGTTGCAGAAGCGTCTGTCGTCTAGATAGCCCATCGTGTAGGTATCTTCAATGACAAGGTTGATACCTTGACTGAGGAGATACAAAGTACAAATTTCGTGAACAGTGCTATCATCTGAGTATTGTTTACAACATTCTATCATATTTTGTATTTTGCTCTTAATATATGTAAGGAACAATAGTATTTTATATATCTATAATTTTTTAGTTTTAATTCACAATCTTCTTTAATGTTATATTTTTCAACTTTAATACTAAATCACTGCACTTCAAATATATATAAACATAAATATATATTTACATATGTATATATAAATTTATAATTATATTTTACAAATTGTGTATATATAAATATATATAAGTCAATTATTTAGACTTGTTCACAAATTATGCATTATAAAAACTACATAATTTTTAAATTAGAGTCATATTTAATTTAAATTTACAATTAACATTTGAACGTTAATTACTAACGTTCGAATGTTGGCGCCAAAATATTTCACATTCGCATGTAAGTAGCCATAATGTTCGAACGTATATATGAAGTTCGAACATAAATTTTCCATATGTTGGAATGTAAAAAAAATCTTATCTGTGTTTAGTGACGGTTTCCAGATCCCGTCACAGAAAATGCTTTTTAGTGACGGTTTGGAGACTTTCACAATTTCCCAACCTTCACTAATAAACAATTGTATTGTAGTGACATTCGACAAGGTATTTTGCTCAAAATATTTATCCAACTTAAAATTCCATTAAACTCCCGTTCCATATATCATGTGCCGGGCCCAAGTTGTACATATCCATGTTATTTTTGGTTCTAGACTTGTTCTAGCACACTTTTCTTTGTGGGTTTTAAGTATAAAAGATTGAATGTAGAGCACTAGTATTAGCTTAGTCATATGTCAGTAGAACCCTAAAATGGTTAATGTGGCTTAAATTCCAACTACAATGGATTAGGCAACATGAAACCAAGCAACCTTTGAGGTACAATAACACATTTGGGATCAACAAATATGACCTTTTATTGTAGCAAGACCATTTTACTTTTATGATTATTTCATCCAACCGAACCCTACTTTCTTCTCTCTATATTCTCAGTTTCTTTCCCACAATTTGGCTTCCCTATGCAAAAATCCACGCCATCAAGTCTCCTCGCCTTCACTAGAGGCAACAATTCTCCACCATCAGCGTTGATCATTGTCCATTGCCACTTCAACTTCGACGTCGCCAACATCACCGCCATCACAAACGTATCCTCAGTTGGCAGCATTCAAAAAATTAGTCGAAAATTAGTCCACCTTTGTGAAATCAGTCCATCGAGCCCTTCCGCTGCCCTGATCATTTCACGCAACAAGTTTGAATGTCCATCACCTCTGCACCACCTAGAACAGCAATGTCTAGTCTTCGTGATGCCACAATTGAGTAGGTATGTCTAGTCTTCGATGATGCATGGCTTGTCCTCTATTCCCTTTGTTGCGTAATTGATTTTTGAGTTTTTTGTGGTCTCTCTCTCTCTCTCACTCATCTCTCACAGAACTAGTAAACACAGGAATTGATCTCAAAAAATCACTCTTTACCTTGAAAACAAGCTAGGTAACATCCAATCCCAACTGTTTTATGATTTTGAACATTGGTGTTTGAACTAAGGTTGTGTTCGACTTTGCATTTGATTCGCTGGACAAAATGGTTGTGTTTGTTATCTGATTTAGGGTTTTCTAATGAGGGCCTTTATTGGGTTGGCAATTTTTATCTCTTAAAATCCCTACTGTAACTATTATTGTTAGATTTTAGTGTTTTGAATTACGGTATGTACATGAAGTTATATGATATGAAGCTTGGTATGGTTCTTGAAGTTGTATGACAACCTTTGTGTGCCTGATCTGTATTTTTCTTTCTTTTGTGTTTCAACTTGGTTTGTATAGAACACTTGGTGTCTTTATTTTGATTGTATTGTTTTGCATATGGTTTTGGCAGCTTTTGTAACTGAGAATGGTTTCAATTTGGTCTTGATCTATAGAGAACGGAGAATGATGGAATTTCAAGAATTGAAATAAGAAATATTGGAAATCTCAAGAGGCCTTTTTTCAGATGAGTGGGAAGTAGTTAGAGAACTTAACCTGTTTATAAAATACCAATGAGACTGTTAACTACAACAAAAAACACAAGTAGTTGGATAAAAGAAAGTTTGGCATAAGAAGAAAATTAAAGAAATGTTGGATTGAAGAAATGTTGGCAAAAGAGGATATATAGTTAATAGATGGAAAATGTAGATATTCTGTTGGTAAGTTAAGAGATTTATATGGGATTTTATATAAGTGTAATCAATGAATTTACATATTACCGTTAGATTAGGGGAAAATGGCCGTTGAAAAAAAAAAGTAAAAATAAGATATAGTTTAATTAGAATGAACTAAAGAATCATTATGTTCTAAATTATAAAAAAAAAATATAAAAGTGCACGTTATAAATTATGAAACTTAACATAAAATATATTTGATTCAATTAAAAATTAACATGACTGCTGCAAAATATAACAAAAAAATAATAATGAAAATGTCTTAAATTAATAATAATTTATTATTATTATTATATAGAGCTTAGATGAATAGTTCAATGTGTGATTGGCTTTTGAGTGGAATAGACTAAAGGCTAATCGGATGGCCCATGGGCAAGCTGATGCTACTACCTACCCGCACCCAGTTCTAATCTTTTAACCAAATCCTGCCCGCTGGTCCGTTTGGACCAGGCAAATTGCCCGTCCATGCGATATCGTTGATGTGAAATGTATGATTTTGAGATATGATTCAATTTTAATTAATTTTCATTTCTTTTGTTGGCTAACACATGCCTAGCTACCAGATTATCGCCACTTATGCGAATGTTACAAAGGTGGTGTTGCAAGTAGCGCGCATATTATTCCTTCTCTAGTCCTCTGGGCAAGAATATAGTATGATAATTTGCTAAATCTCATTCCTTTTGGTAAAATAAGCTGTCTTTATTTGTATTAATACTTATAAATATATATATATTTATATATATATATATATCTTCTCTTGCAGATTGAACGAAAGATTTGCATCCTCCCAATATCCTCCGAAAACTTTACCAAAACCGAGCTCAATTGTCCTGGCCAACTTTAGCACTCTTTGCAACCTGGAGAGGTCCTCGAGGCTTTGGACCGTCTCCAAGGAAAACCAAGAAGCCAAATAGAGATAATGACAGTGATGAAGAAGAGGAAGAGGAAGAGGAAGAGGAAGAATATGAAGGGCCAGATCAAGGAGTAATACCAGAGGTAGTGACCAATAGGATGATGAGCAGGATGGGTTTCTCAGTAGGGATACCACTGTTCATGGGGCTTTTATTCTTCCCATTCTTTTACTATCTGAAAGTTGGACTGAAGATTGATGTGCCCACATGGGTGCCTTTCTCTGGTGGAGAAGACGAAGTGGTTTGGTGAAGACGACACGGCTTGGGCTTCGTGAGATTCGTGGTTCATATGGTGGGGAGAAGGGTCTGGGAAGACGATGCGTATGGGGAGAAGGGTCTGTTGAGCGGGAGAAAGTGAAAAGTAATGTGAAAATAAAATTTGCAGGAAACACGTACTTTGGGAGTATCATTTAAAACGTAGACGATGCCATTTTGAAACACTGCCACGTGCACGGTTCCACGCCGATTTCCCCGGTCGGTTATAAGTAGAATTATATATATATATATATCATCATATTCAATCAATATCAAGTATTGATAATGATCAATAAATTTGATTCCCAAGGAAAATAAATTTAAAAAAAAAAATAAAACTTTGATTCTACAACATTCTAGATTGAGATAGAAAAAATCATGCATGTTGAAAACTCATGTCTAGATTTTTATGCAAGTTGGTCTGTATATAGGACAAATTAAGAGAACTTTTTTTAAACAAAGAATTTAAGAGACTACTAGAAGCTAATAAAATATTGGATAGAAAAAACTCCAATATTGTTTTTTGTCTTATCATCACGTTCCTTATATTATGTATTTGGCAGATCATGACTTCAAATTCTTTGGGGTCGTTTTGAATCTGCAGGTTTGACTACTACTGATTTTTTAATTTAGCCATCATGTTCAAACCATTAATTAATAAAAGAGAAAACCATATATTATATAATTAACTCATCATGTACCAATATGCTGCCTGATTTATAAAATACAGTCTGCATAAGTAACTTAATTGGACTTTTTAATTAGAGAGATAAATTATGGTGGGTAGCGATGATCGATCCTGCATTAATGTTAAAAAACTGGGCTCTGCATGGACTTATTAGGTGATCTGCTTTTGCTATATATATTCTGGTCCTAAGATTCCAGCATTTTTAAAAAACTTCAAAACAGGAAAAGAAAGAGAAACTTGTCCATGCATGGAGGACCAACAGCTCATGATATATAGTGAAGAAGCCATGCATGCATGGAAGCACCATGACCACCATGCATATATGTAAGTTATTTATGGTTCAAATTTTGGGAAATAATTAATGTACTTTTGAATTACAAAAAAAAAAAAAAAAAAAGAGATCATACCATGATACAAAGCAAGATTATTAAGATCTCAAAACCCAAATGACTCAAATTAAGCACAAGGGTCCATCCAGAAAACGTACAAATTAAGCAAATTAAAAGCCCATGAAGTTATTGGTTCACCTAACAATTGAAGCCCCGCAAGTACAAACCAAGGGCCTGTGTTTTCAAGTTAGAGAGAAGCTCAAACTTCTCTCTAAAAAACCCTCCCTCCCTTCCTCCTTCTTGTCCTGTGTTTTTTTCTTGGTTTTTTTGTTTTACAAGCCAAATAAGAAAGAAAAGTCGATTTGAGCTTCTACCCCACCGGGAGAATCCTCACCTGCCGATCTTGCAGTCGGATTAGGTGCCAATTGGAGCAGCACGTTGCACCCACTCGCAGGTCAAAGGGAGCGCGTGGCGCCCATGCACCATTGCGAATCTTCTTCCATTGATGCCACGCGTGCCCAATGACTCCGACACCTTTAAAATCGACTGACCGACCTCCTCTCAGAGTGGCGCGTGTCCTTCACTTGCCACCACAACCTTCTTTTTCCAATGATTTCATTTTTTTTGCAGTGTGTTTTTAGTGTCTGTATTTTGGTTTTGTTTGTGTGAGAAACTTAATGAAATAGGTTATTGAACTTTATGTCCATAGCAGGAGAACCTCCTCATCTTTTGGAGGAGGGCGGTGTTGGTTCTTCCTCCTCCGTTTAGGAGGATGGGGGTGGTGTTCCCTTCTCCTCCTTTGGAGGATAGAGGTTGGATACCCTATCCTCATTTGGAGGTGGGGGATGATTTTATTTCTGTTTTATATAGAGAATGACACTCTCTTTTGCAAGTTTCTAGAAGTTAAAACAATGTCCGTCGCAAAAAAAATTGTGTACGAGGAAGCTTACAATAGATGTTAGTTTGGCTTGTACCTTGAGTCACAACTGTAACTTATTTCCTTCATGGAGTGGAATGATGACTATTTCCTATTTTTTTTTAAAAAATACCATGAAGTTGTTGCACCAACCCATCATCGATCAAAGCAACTTAGGAACTTCAAGTTTGTGTTCGTCAAGGAATATTATGCGAAGTACTACTCTAGCTACCATTCTATGATATGAATGTGGAGAATTTTAACATATATTGGACCTTAAATTTGTGGAATTCAAGATTTATCAACGGCATGAGGAGCTTGTATTACATTTTAGAATATGTAATCTTTGGGCTTTGATTAACAACAACAGAAGTGGCTCATTTTTACCACGGTTGGTTTTCTTTTTCTTTTTTGCCAAGACTTAAAATTGTTACAAATGGTGTTGTTTACAACTGAATTTAAGTCGTTGTCATAAAGTGTTTAAAAATAATGATTTCTCAGTAGGACTGTAATTGAGCTGAGCTGAGCTGAGCCAGTCTTTGGCTTGCCGAGCTCGACTAGACTAAAAAAACTCGAACTCGAGATTTTTATTTAACCTTTGTTCGAACTCGACTCGGTAAACTAAAATTTCAACTCGAGCTCATCCCAAAAACAAGCTCGAGCTTGACTCAAATTGTTTATTTTTATTTATTTTTTGAATAAGATTTACTAATTAATAAATTAGATAAATAAAAAATCTAATATTTGTGAACAAGTAGAACCTCTATTAAATTATAAGATTTTAAAAATTTATAAATAATTAATACGTAGCTAGTTGATATTTATCCATAATAACAATATATTATATGCCTACATAAATTATTAATACGTACGCATAATGTGATAGCATATATCTATTTCATATATAGTTCCCACATATTAGTATATATATTATTAAATCTTATCGACTAATTATTGTATAAATTATAAAATATAGCTATGAAACATATTCAATATATAGGCATAAGTAATTAGGTTACATATTATATATTTAATTATAAAAGTGTTATGCTTATATTATTAGCTAATACATATATATATGTATATGTATATATACATATGTGTATATATATATTTATCAATATATGAATGAATTTTAATCGAGTCGAGCTAAAGAGTCTCCTCGGGCATAAACGAGCGTGCCTTAATGAGTCTTAGTGGAGTTGAGTCGGGTATGTGTCATTTACTAATCGAGCGGGTATCTGCTTTTATGGTCGAGTTTTTTTTTTCACGAGTCGAGTTCAATTTGAGTTTAACCAGACGAATACTGAGCGGACTATCGAACAGACTGGTTCATTTACAGCCTATTTCTCACCAAAATATTTTCAGCAAAATAAAGTCCATTACAATAGTTACAAGTAATTATACCTCAATGATACCAAGTTGATTAGTTGTTGGCATGTGCTTGCATAGTATTTTACGTGAATGGTTAAAAGTATTCCACGCATATCATTGCTTAACAACGGTGGGGGCTTTTTTTTTTTTTTTGTTATGATACTCTTGCATCTCCTTTACTACTATTTTACTACTCAATTTTTTATTTCTCTTTTTGTTATTTGAACCTGGGTTAAAAATCCCAGAAGATGAAATTCTTGCATAATTTATAAGAAAATAAATTCACTCAACTAACGTAATCATGTAATTTAATTAAAAATAAATTCAAATTTATAAAAATTGACTCAAAAAGTAAAAGAATGACATTTTTTATAAAATTAAATTTATTTTTAAATAAATGACTTGATTATGTTGATTGATTGAATTTATTTTCTTATAAATTATGCAAGAAGGTTAGTTTCTAAGATTTCCAATCCAGATTCAAAGAGTAAAAAGAAAAAACAATACTTGGATATTAAAGCAGTAGTAAAAGAAGTGTAAAGTAATCATTACTTTTTTTTTTTCATTTATGCCCTTGAGCTCTTGAGAGGTCAACCCTCTATGCTGCTCGAGTTTCTTCCCCTTCCCCCTGATCTTAACCCAAATCGCCTTTTCTCTCTTCAATTTTCTTCTAATTTGATTCTTGCTTGCTCTCTATTCTCATTCTTTGTGTTGATACATTTTTTGGACAACCCGAAGAGGAAGGAGGAGCCATCCTCAACCCACAATGGCTGCTTGAATGTTGGTATGGGTTCTTATATTTATCCATAGCAGTAAATAATAAAAGAAATATAGATGAGAGAGAGATAAAGATTTACGTGGTTTGACATAAAACCTACATCTACGGGGTATTTGGAGAGCAAATCTACTATGCTGGATGATTTGTACATTCTTTCATGGCCTCACATATGTTACAGTACAATAGAGATAGTACAATGGAGGTTGCAGATCCTCTTGCCTAGAGGAAGATGATGTCTCTAAAGACCCCAATGATAACCCCACTGCCCTTTAGGAAAGAAAATCCAATGTTTCCAACAAACCTATTTATGTTCTTAGCAGTAGTTCTGGTAAAGAGGCAGACCCTAATTTAGTGGTCGGAAAACTCCATGCTGGTTCCTGCTTTACTTTAGAGCCTAAGGTAGAACCCAATGTTACCCACATATTTGAACACATTTTAATGGTTACTGAAAAGAAACGAACCTCTAAAGCTGAACTCGAGTCTGGAGATCGAATGCCAAAGGATGTTTACTATTTTTAATTCTCTCTATGCTTGCTAATAACTTTGAATCTTGGTTCTACCATAGCATCATTAGAAAGATAAAAGCATTTATATATGGAAAACTACCCTCTCTGGTTATGAAATTGTGACAAGTTCTATTAAGAACAAAGGACGTAGAAGGGTTGCTTGAATAGCTGGTGTAATCTCTAACACAAAAACTCAAATTATATATATGTTCATGAACTCTATTATGGTTTTGAATGTGAGAGGTAGGGTGGCAATAATTGCGGGTCAAACTGCAAAACCCGCAATCAACATGTTGTGAAGATGTAATATTAATACTAATATTTGACTACTTAACATCTCAAACTATTAAATTTCTTTTTTGTTTATATGTAATTTTATATTATGAAAATATTAATTTTCTTATTTATTATTGATTTCAATATTAATCATAAAATTTTAGGATCTGGCCTGTTTAATTAAAAGAATCATGTTCGAATTTATCCATTTAATATAATACTCATGACTTGATATGACATGAATATGACTTATAAATACGAATTATCAGGGGTGAGAGGTATCATCGACAAAGATACTAGGCTTCATTTAGAGAACTTGGTGATCAATTTCTATAAATTGCAATTAACTGCTTTTCTAGAACCTATGATTCCTTTTACTAAAGTTGTGAGCATTGGAAAATTTTCAATCTGCCTCAAGTTTTTCCCAGTGGGGATTATGGTGGTAAAGCTTGGATTTGTGCTAAAGATGATTCGGTCTTTTATGTTGTTTTATCAGCAACTTTTTACTTTTTATGTGGATTGGAGTGGTAATACTTCTGATATTTTGGTTACATGCTAAATGTAACGCTATATAAGGAAATTCTTGTGGGGGTTCTCTTTCTTTTTTGAGACCTCCAAACCTGCCTTGGATTATATTTGGTGATTGCAACATAATTAAGGTTGCGTTTGGATGTTGAGTTCAGTTGAGCTGAATTAAATTATTTATGAATAGAAATGAGTTGAGATGGTGGAGTGAGTTTTGTGAGATTCACCTAAAATTCTCTGACAGCATTACTTTGACTCAAGAATTGACAGATAGCTTGGCTAGGAAGACTAGAGGCAATGATGTCATACTTTTTATAAAGTCGACTGGGTATGCATTTGGCGTGTCCAGTCCACTTTCAGTTTTAGTGAGTGTTGTGTCTATTGACATCGGAGTCCACCGCTCCCAGCTCTCGTTGGGAGCTGCCGTAGGTATAATTAGTCTTTTTTATTTTGTTATTTTTTTATATGTATTTATTAATATTTTTAAATATTTTTTAAAACAATAAAAAAATTACAATATTATTAAAAGGTATTTCATTAATCACTAGGTAAAATGAAAAAGAAAAATAAAAAATAAAAAATTTCAACAATAACATCAAGCAGTAAAAACTAGAGATGAGAGTATTATTTTCCATAAAAGATTATAAGAAAAAAAAGACACTACAGCCATCGCTGATAGCTTTTGGTGTGTTTAATTTGTTTTTGGCTTCTTTATATATATATATATATTTTAACACTTTTAATTTAAAAAGAAAATAATAATTCACAACATTATAAAAAAATACTTTCTTAATCATAAAGTAAAAAAAATAAAAAATAAAAAATAAAAACGAGCGGTAGCTCCAGCGGGAGCTAGTAGCATTAGGCCTGCAACCTGAACAAAAACAATTGGGTCTACACCCGAACCGACCCGAAAACGCTCTGGTCTAGGCCTTAAACCGATCCAAACCGACCTGGTCAAAATAAAACCAGGTTGAACCATTATGACCCGATAAATCTGCCCTTTTCACGGTACTGTACCTTTCTCAAATGAAGAAAATACATGAAAGAAGAGAATTCCAGCAAACGCAGCACCAAACAATCTCTACCAGCCAAGCGTAGCCATTATCTCACTTTAGAAAGCTCGATCCTCATTTGTTAGTAAAGGCCTCGAATAACTGTGTGGATTTGTATACATATTGAAACCAAAAGCTTCTTCCCTAGCCTATATAATTGAAAGACCAACAGCCTTGACGGCGATGAGATACGCATGAGGTACAAATTAGATTTCTTGGTGGAATCAGTGAAACAGTTCTTTGTTTGTGTGTGTGTGTGAGATAGGCCTTTTGATTTTCGAATCCATCCTCCAGTGGCAAGTAATGTAAACAATTACCTTCTGTAAGAAGCGATTGGCAACTAGCTCACAATGTGACAAAGGCACGAAACGATTCAAGAAATGCATAAAATCCGACACTCGTCTTCCTTCTTCCCACCAGGCACCCCCGTAGAGATAGGCTCACACGATGCTAGATTCATGGGCTCCTGCTTCGCTGGCACAGTCCACAGTCCTCAGATCTTGAGATACGCATGATGTGTTGGCAAAGGCACGGAAAGATTCAAGAAATCCCATTCGCAAGATGTTGAAGGTTCTTTAAAAGAAAGTTGCATGTCTGTTGGCTCTCAGAGAACCCACATTGGACTCAATCCATGGAAAGTTGTATAAGGCTCACTGGCTCAGAGACCATCACTTGTAACTAAGCATGAATATCTGCATTTTAGACTTTGGGCAGCATGAATATCTGCATTTTACTTTGGGCAAGTTGAAGAACTGAAGATGAGAATGGTTTACGGACGAGTTGAAATAAAAATACAAACCCATTAACTAGTCGGGTTGAGACCCGATCATATAATAACCCGACAAAATGCGGGTTGGGTCAGGCCACTTTAGACGGGCCCATCGGACTTACGGATCATTTGCACAGCCCTACCTAGCATTATTCATCGACATGATAGTTGTTTTTTCGAATCTACTTTTTCTATTTGTTTAAATGGCACTCATCTGGGTTATTTCACCTCTAGTGGAGGCTTAAGACAAGGGAAACTTTTTGTATCAAAAATCCGGCCTAGTTTTGTTTTTCACCCAATAATCATTTGAGAGGATTTAATGAAGAAAGAAAAAAAGAAAAATTGAAAAGAATCTGGTAGTGCACTCCTTAAGCTGTTTTAGGGTCGATTGGATCTGTTTATTTCCCCTTTAACTTTGTATGAGTGTTTGTTTAACCCAAATCCTAATTCCTAGAAACATAATTCATCAGCTTATTAGATTCCAAATAGGAATCTGATATACATTGGTTAATTACGAAAGCTGAGTTGAAATCATAAACTATACTCACTACATTTTTACGGCCACTTGGAGCAAAAGAAAAGATAAAAACTACTCTTATCTTCCGACGACCACTGTTGCTGTCAAATCGTTTAAGGATACATTTCCATGGCCTTCGATATGGGATTCTGACTCAATAGAGTTGCCCCTCATTGAAGTGAAAGTAGGCTGCCTGGGTAATGGAAGATTTATAGCTTCACTCTCTAGAATTAACACAACAGATGATATTGTTGGTCTCTGAGCTGCAGAATCTTGGACACACAGCAGCCCCAAATGAATGCATCTCAATGTTTCGTCTTCTGAACATGAATCTCGAATAGAAGGATCAACGAGCTCCATTGCCTTTCCTTCATTCCAAAGATGCCATGCCTAATAACAGCCAAGAAATTAATTAAGTCACTGCATGCAGTATCTGATCACTGAGTGGAGGTTATTTCTCTAATCTCACAGTATATATATTGGAACATACTATCAGACATACTTACATGTTGGATAAGGCTCGAGTCTTCTGATAAACGAAAGCTACTGTTCTTTCGACCACTCAAAATCTCTAGTAATAGTACCCCAAAACTATAGACATCTGACTTCATTGAGAATAAACCTTCCATTGCATATTCAGGAGACATGTAGCCGCTGCATTTCGAGAAAGGAATTTAGATTGAACTAGTTCTTGATGTGGGGTGAAATATGGTTAATATTTTACGTATGGTTAAGATATAAAATAAATAATAAAATCTGCTTCTTCTAGTTTAACTTTTTGGAAAAAATAGTGATTTCACATGATATCAGAACAAAGGTTCTGATTTCAAATTCCAACTCTATACTCTACTCAATTTAATTAAATATTCTACTTGTTAGGCTACCCATTAAAGGGAAGTTTAACCCATATATGAGGAGAGTGTTAAGATATAAAATAAATAATAAAATCTACAAATTCTTATCAGTTAAAGCTTTTATGACAGGAGATAATTTGACACATGATAAAGGGTCATATATACTCACTAGGTTCCCACCACTCTGTTTGTCTTGGCTTCATGCTGGTTTCCCCCAAATATCCTAGCCATGCCAAAGTCTGAAATCTTTGGATTCATGTCTTTATCAAGCAAAATGTTGCTGGCTTTTAGGTCGCGGTGAATTATTCTTAGCCTCGAATCTCGATGGAGATAAAGGAGTCCTCTTGCAATCTCTTCAATAATTGCGAAACGTTTCCTCCAATCTAGTAGTGCTTGCTTGGTTGTGTCTGTCATATATATTGACAGGAACTCTTAGTTGGAATATCCTTTATGAATTCGATCAATAATATTTCCAGGCAACTTTTTTGGTAGCAGTAGATAGGGGAAAAGGAACGTACCGAAAAGAAAGTAATCCAAACTTTTGTTTGGCATGTATTCATATATCAACATCTTTTCTTCCCCTTGAATGCAGCAGCCTAATAGTCTGACAAGATTTCTATGTTGTAATTTGGCAATTAGTATAATCTCAGTCTTAAACTCCTCCAAACCTTGACCAGATCTTCTTGAAAGCCTCTTTACAGCTATCTCTTGTTCACCCGGAAACTTCCCCTGTAAATGGAAAAAAAAAAAAAGAAAGAAGTAAAACGATATGATCTCTAGTTTTAACATCCCTTCTCTAAGAAGACTTTTTTAGGCACACCTATCATAAATAGTCACCTTATAGACAGTACCAAACCCCCCCTCCCCGAGCTTGTTTTCTTCAGAAAAATCGTTCGTAGCAAGTTGTAGGCAATTGAAATTGAAAATTGGTAAGTCCGGCATACTTGCTTGATCTCCTTCGGTGGACAGATCAGCAGATCCTGAAAATCTTGGAGAAGATTTTTTGCTTTGTTCCAAAATTGGTATGTCAGGACCGTTCTTCCAAAATGCAATCGAGAAAACTGTGGCCAAAACTAATTAAAACAAAACAAAGTAAAGACTTCCAAATTAAGATCGATCATCGCAAATGGGTACATTTTATAATCTTTCACTCTCATTCACTTAAGGGAAAACTTTGGATATTACCTTTCAGTTTTGTTTTGAACCAACACAACAAGAGTATGAACAGTACTCCTAGGCCCAGTACTCCAGCCACAGCAATTATTATAATCATAAGTGTGGATAACTTTCTCTTGCCACCTATTCATATCAACAGACAATAATAGTACATGTAAATTTTTGCAAGATTTCATGTCATTTCAACAGATTTATCTTCTATGGAAACAAAAGGAATAAAAGAAGAACACATTTGAATCAATTAATTGAGCCTTTTCGTACGTATCTGGTGTTATTAATTTACTTGAACAATTTGAATGTACACGAGAAAAATCAAATGGCAGTTTGATCCCCATCTGTCCCTTGATATAGACCAAGGACGATAAAATAAATTGCTTGGAGAAGTACTAGAATTCACTGAAAATTAATGGGAATGGCCATTGAAATCTCCTCTACTGACTTGTGCAAACAGAGATGCCATATGTCCAAAACCAGCCATACAAACCAATAGCAGAAAACTGATGAATGACATAAAAAGAAAAAGAAACTTATAGGGGTGACAATACTGCACTCTCTGAATGAATATGATAAGTGTTTCTATGTCAAGAACAATAAGAATGACAACTGCGAAATTTAACATTACCTAGTACTTCGGAATTCGCAAGTCGGATATTCAACCTATTACCTGATCCTTTTGCAAACTGCTGAGCATCAACCAAATCCCTTTTCCATATCATGCACCCAATCTCAGAAACAAATGCATACGCTGTACAAGAACAGTTTTGCAGACACCTTTCCTCACAAGCCTCGTTAGGGCATTAGCATTGGATTCATCAAATTCATCTTTAAAATTTGATGAAAAGTACATATTTTCCATAAATGTAAAACCTTCACATCCATAATCTCACATTGGATTAGCTATTAGATTCATCAAAATAATAATATAAAATTATTTTTTTAATAATAATATTTTTAATTTTTTTTTCATATCTTGCAATTACACTAACCATATGCAATTAAAACTTAATTAATTAAATCATAAGACACCTATAAAATACTCATTCCATATCAGAAACTGCCAGTTTACACATTTATTCACCAAAAAAAAGCTCAAGAATCAACTCCCCTTCTGCCATCACGTAATCAACTTGGAATCCAAAACTTGCTGCCATCACTTTAACATTAGAATCAAGAATCAACTCAAATGCATTACATATGTTCAACTCAGATTCATTCACTATTTAACATTCACAGAATCAACACAAAATATTTATCCAAAACATTTTAATCGGCAACTTAAAAATCACACAATCTAACCTGATCCATCGCTTTAATCAAGCTCAAGAATCAACTCAAGAATTAACAGTCACTTTAATCTAATATTCACTTTAACATTAACTTGCTGCCATCACACAAGCATCTCAAACTTAACATTAACAATTCAGATTACAACAAAGGAAGTCACCTTTCCTTTAACTATTGATATACCATGCAACAAACAAACACCTAGTCGTGCTTGGCACTAAAAAAATAACTCCTTAAAAACTTGTCCAGAAACTTTTGAGTATAGCCCTCCTTTAATGGATGCAGCACCTTGACAGCCACTTCATGATACTCCTCAAAATCATGATCCAATTGGTGATGAGTTGCTAAGAAAACATTACCAAAGAGGCCCTACGTACACCACTGGATCCAAAGAAAAATGCATAGGCTTGAGACAGAGTTAACATTACAATTACCAGCATATCTACCAGACTCGAACCTATCTACTTCCAATTGTACAGTTTATTTTGGAGAAAATATGTACCAAATTAGCCAAACAAGGCAGGATCCTGCCATTAATCTTAAAAGGACAAAAGTTTAAGATATCACTTCGGATTACTTACAATTAAAAACTAAATTCATATCATTTATTGAATAGAAACCATGGCTGAACTTTCAAAACTCTACTCTTTAAAAAGACACCACCTTGAAGTTGGATCGAATCCAAACTAGAACTCATAACACAACACCATCAAGACGATTTCTTTCAACCCCATTCCAATCGAAATAAATCAAGTGCAAAACAATAACCAATAACGGTATAAAAAACCACCTGATAAAAGACAACATTTTTCTATTTCAAATAATGCCTCAGAATTGTAAAATGACAGCAAGGCCTTTTTACAAGCCATTCAGTCCTGAAAGATGGTATTATGGTATAGAATGTCATCATCGGCAATATTCAAACACCAAACAAGGATGATAGATGAAGTGATGATCCCTAGAGCTTAAAGGCAAAAGCCATCATCAAACAAACCTTCCTCATATCAATTTGATTATTTCTGAATCCGAAACTTCGATTTAAATACAAAAAAAAAATGTTTAGTTCTCTAGTTATCCAAACTAAAGAAATTCTAGACATTTCCAAAGCCACCGTAATTCATGGGTACCTAAATAAATCAAGAAAGCAGCAAAACAGAAAAACGGAAACCCTACATACATACCTGCCTAAACGTATGCAATCAACACAGACTCGCACAAATACAGAGAGATAAGTTTACAAATAAAACACAGAGGGAGAGTCTGTGGTGAAGTCGAAACAAGGCTTGCCTGGAGGTGATGGAGATGAACAGGTGACTCTCACGACAAAAGGGAATGGATAGCTTGGCGAGGAAAAAGAGAGAAGATGAGCTACCCACTCTCACGGCAAAGGATTCGTATAGCTTGGCGAAAAACATGAGAGGAAACGGAGGAGAGGAAGAATGGTAGGGCTTTCGGGATTTGGGGGTGAGGAAGAAAGCAAAGAATGAAGAGAAAGAGAAAGAAAAAGAAAAGAAACGGGTTTGCGTGCGAAACCGATCAATTTGGTAATAAAATAATAGGATGGATGTTCAACAGTCGTTATTCAAATTTGGAGATGAATGAAGATGAACTGTAGCTCATAGCTTGACAAAGATATGAAAGATGATTCCAATGCCAGCCTTTTTAAGTGAGATTCATCAAATTTTAGCTATTGGACTCATTTGATGAGTCCAATGCCAGTGCTCTTAGACTTGAGCGTGATCACCAAATCTGCAAAATCTGGCAGCTTCATGGAACGTAATTTGGTGAACCCATCTCCATTATAATTTTCCACCGACAATTTAGTACTCTGACAATTTAACCGAGTCCTCCTTACACATCCACCTGACCAATTTCCTCTACTCCATTGATCTGTGTACCTTGGAACAAACCCTTTCATACAACGGCAGATCGGTGAATCCACTGCACTACAAATCCCAAAAGCACCGCACTTGTTATAGTGCTCGCAATCGTTAGCCGGCTGAGATTGAATGACACTCCACTTTTTGTCCCCATTATCTTCTACCCATCTTGACTGCTCTGCATGTCCATCCCATGTTATCCGAAATCTCAACTTATCTTTATCATTCAACAGGGTATAAGTAAAATAACTGCTTCCATTGATCTCTTTATTAGAAAGTTCAAAACCATACATATAATTGCCTGTCATATTTGCTACACCTGAAAATATTCGTCCATCCCAGTACCCGCTTCTCCAGCGCCTTTCCTCTCCCTGCCATACCAATACCTGTGGCGAGGCACGAGGATCTACTCCCATGGAGTAGTTTCCTCGTGAAGGATCATTGGCAGATTTCCATGAAGTGAAAAGACGATTCTCACCCATTTCAGCATTCACTTCCACTCTCATGCCAGGCAAATATGTGTCTGTCGGGTCATTGAAGCTCTGCCAGTGAACATGAGTTTCCTTATCGTCACTGCTAAAGAGGATGAGATTTCCTGTATTGTCCAGTTCTGCTGTCGTGTTCTTTAATGTGATAGAAGCATTACTTGACCATATTGCATCATTTCCATCGAAAACCATTAAATTCCCATCATCTCCGATCCTAAGCACCCCCGATTTATCCGATATTGGTCTTTCTCTGTTTGCCACCCAAATGACTGAATATAGTTCTGGAATGCCGTTGTCATGCCAAATTCCAACGTACCTTGATGATGAATTTTCAGGGCTGAAGAATCCCAGTACGAAGTTCTGACCCTCTGATTTGAGGGTCTGGCCGTCTTTTATGGATTGGCGGCCTTGTGCGATTACATTTTCTGCATGGCAAAACAAAGTAAGAAAGCTAGAAATGAACAAGAATGATAACTGAAAAATACCAACTGGATTTCTGCCCATGATGCCCATGTCACTACAGGTGATCAGGATTATGGAGATTCATCGGTAATTAGAGATCTAGAAGTACTAACATTAATGGGGTCTGATATCAAAGAAATTAAGTTTTTTGTTTCTGTTGTCTGAATATATATCATGTGAGGTGGACAAGTTGGATTGGAAACTTGCATTCGAGAGACGCATTTTCCTAACATTTTCCGAGAGTCAAAGAGTAATAATATTATCAGGTTTCCAATAACTGTTCCGGCCGCCAACATTCATCGGACCCCGTACTGGTGGGAAAGTTCAATTTTCCAGCCAACGTATTATTATTGCTTTGAGGAATTATTTTTGCCAATCAATTACAAAGTACAAGTTAATTCTGTTGTCATGATCATATCATTTGTTAATTAACGAATAGTACCTCTCTCTTTCTTGTTCAATTTCTCGTTCGTGATTATTCTTAATAGGGCCAATATGGTAAAATTAGTTAAGTAAAGTGGATGTAATTCGCCGCGTTAACCTTAGTTAGACCACACAAGTGCTATATGATGGATTACCTTTTTTGTTTTTTCGTAAATAAAGGGTGAAAACAGATGCACGCATGTGAAACAAAAGCAAGAAACATGGAATTTCAGTGAATAAAAACATATTACAGATAGTAAGTTACAGTTGGTCTGGGCGTGGAAGCTGGGAGACCGTACCCTACGTACAGGGGAATAATATAAATCATAGAATAATAGTGCATTTGGTCGGTTCGTTCACAACAACGCGTAAATAATTATATCCTTTTAGGAAAAACGATTAACATAATTTTTATACAATATTAAGTTTTAAATCGAAGAATAATTATTTTGAAAAACATTAAGATTTTAAGAGCATCATAATTTTATTAAAATCCATTTTGTTTAAATTATTATTGTAAAAGAATTATAAAAATCCATTTTGGCTAGTGATGAAAGTACTATTGTTTCATCTCATCTTATCATTACAACTTTTTCAAATTCTTACATAAAATATAATAAACAATTCAATTTTTTCAATTCTCAAAACAATAATAATATTCTAACAATATTTTATTCAACTTTTAACTTTCATCTAAAACTATTTCATCTCATATCACTATCCAAACCACACCTTAATCTTTAAACCTTAATGATTATCAAAGTACTTTTATGTTTGGGGGCAAGGATGAGAAATCTCATCTCTGTCTCATCTCATCTCATCATTACATCTTTTTCAAATCTCCATATAAAATAGAATAAACAATTCAACTTTTTCAAATTCTAATTCAACTTTTTCAAATCCCAAAAAAAAAATAATATTTTAAACTTTTATCTTAACACTATTCACAAAATTTTTAAAAATTCTCATATTATCTCAACGTCCAAACCTAACCTTAAAATTGAACCTTATTTCTTAGTCGGGTGTCGCTTTAGGATTACGATAAAAGAAATGTTATATATTATATTTTCATCTCATTTTTATCATTGTAAAGAAATAAACCTAAACATAAATAAATAACATCAATATAATGAGATAATAATAAAATCTAAATATATGGAAAATGTTAAATGTACTTAAACAAAATTTATAAAAAATTTACTTCTTCGTATGTCAGTTATTGATACGTTAAAAATTATAAAATTAAAAATTAAAAATTAAAAAAAATAAAAAAATAAATATTGTTAGTAAAAATGTAAGTATATGTAAAACTACTCTAAACTCTGAAAAACTATTTAGGAGGAATAGTATGACGAATTAAACAAATTTGATTCTCAGAAGATTTTTCTTCCCTTTGATTAGAATTAGAATTATTTGCTCATTCATTGTCAGAAGGAATATTTTGATTAAATTGTTTATCAATTTTTAAATATAAAAATTCTTATTTTAAAAAATTATTTTCAAATTTGATACTATTGATCTCTATTTGAATTCAATAATTGGAAAGATCTCCTTTCCCAATAAATGAACTTTTGATATACAGCATACAGACCATTTCAAATTTGAAGAAAAAGATTGATGTTTTGTTGCTTGTCCACGGATACCAATATTGACTCGGTAGGGAAAGAGTTTTCTCACGCGCTCTGATAGCGCAGATATGTCAAGTCTCGGATTGTGATCCAAGCCGGATCAAATAAGTCAGATCACGCGATAACGCATCGTTTATTTTTACTGTTCCTCTTAATTCATTTTATTTTATTTTAATTCATTATTATAATTTTTTAAAATTTTTATATAAAATAAGATAAATAATTTAATTTTTTTTAATTTTAAAATAAAAATAATATTAAAAAAATATATTCTAATAATATTATATTTAACTTTTAATTTTAATCTCAATTTATCTTATCTACAAAAATAAATGTGGCCTAAAGCTAGCATATATTACTTCTTACTTAATTTTAGAAGTAATAAAAATATGTTGAAAATTAAATTTGCTATGTAGTTGTAGAGGAGTCAGTCTCACGTGTGCGTTGCCCACGTGCAACAACTTCATTGGTAAAGTCTATACAGAAATAGATAATAAATAAATGAGTACTCACACGGTACAACTTTCTCAGTTTTTCCTTTTCTTTTTCTTATTTAACGAGTAAGCAACTGTTATGCAAGATCAAAACATGATGGATGACTAGGTGATGACAAAGTTGCATGAAATTGTTTTTAATCTATTCTGGGGATTCTAATAAAATTCAACGTTGGATTCAAACTTATGACTTCTTAGAAAATAAGAATTTTATAATTAATGATATATATTGAGGCTAAAGCCTGAATATATAACATGCTGACTTTTAGAACTACTAGCCTTGTTTGAATGTGTAATTTGGAGCCTCAGCCTACCTTTAATTGTGTCTTTAATCACGTGATCCTCAAAGTCATACTTCTTAGAAAGTGATGCAGCAATATTTGTTTTATAGGAAACTCAATATCATTCATGGAAGAAAACATTACAAGTTTTTGTCAAGCCAAATAAATTGAGAAACAAACTCAGAAATATTCTCCCACCACATTTCTAGATGCTCAACATGTGATAACCCGGACTTAGCTAGACTTTTATCTGTATTTATGCTGCCTAAGTTTTTATTTTATTAAGAGCTATTATTTAGGCATAGAATGATTAAGACATTGGGCCTCAAGATTAGGCAACCAAAGCCCAAGAAAAAGGGCCATTTAAGCACTTGGATTAAGGGATTAAGGGATTAAGGGTTTTATCTCAAAAAAAAAAAAAAAAAACGCTTGGATTTTGGCCAATTAGGTGGGCTTAAGCTCAAAAAGCCTCAAATGACCATAGGTCACGCCCCACACCATGAGGCTTGTGCCATTTGTCATGCATGCATACTCTATGAATTTGGACGTGGCAGTGGGCTAAGGGAGAGATAAGCTTAGGGTTTGGGAACTCAAAGGGCTTGCACGCCTACCTTAGTGACAAGCCATTGGACTTGTCCCATGTCACTCATGCACGAAGGCTTCTAGAAGGAAAATCATGAGATTCACCTAGGAGAGGCCAAGAGCCACTCGGCCAATGCTCCCCACACTCACCTAGGAGAGGCCAAGATTCACCTAAAGGGCTGATTTTCCTAAGGATTTCATGAGGAACAACAAAAAGCTTTTGGATCCCAAGCCACACACCCACTTTAGAGAATTTTTAGACTTTGTGCCAATTGTGATTCATGCTTTGGAAAAGGAAAGATTTTAGAAGAAACTTCATGCAAAATTTACCATTGTAACCTTAGGGTTTTGGCCACCACATCCCATCTTTTGCCATATGTCATGTTTAGAACTTCTAAGAGGCATAGGGACACTACAAGTTAGAGGCACAAGACTCTAAGGGGTTTCTAGGGTTTCGGCCATAGTGTTGCACGCCCCACATGAAAAGCCAACCACCTTTGATTGACACTTGTCATGCATGAGGGGGAAAGCAAGAGAGTTCCAAGAAGATACGTATGGGGAAGGCACATGCACAGACTCACATAAGATCTGGAAGAATCTTTGTGAGGGGAAGTGCAAGAGGTGGACGGCATGGGCAAGCCAAGAGGCACATGCCACCTACCCACCTAAGGAAGAGAAGAGTTTTCTTGAGGAGGTGAAAGGGTTTTCGGCAAACCACATGCACACACATGCACCACTTGCCAAGATGCAAGCATGCACACGTTCATTCACCCAAGGATGATTGACGGTTTGCATTTTGACCTTTTTGCCATCGGATACATTGAACCTAGACACATGGAGGAGGGCATAGATGGAATGAGGATTTTGGACTGGGGAAGCCACATGCCACTTGTCCAAAAGACCTTTGTTTTTCCAACACAATCTCATCATGAGGAAAGTGAAGAGATACTTGGTCAAGATGCCAAGTGGCATCCATGCACTAGGACTTTTGGCACTCCAAAGGGAGAGGAGATGCCTATAAGAAGCAGGGAGCTGAAAATGGGTAGTCCTTTGGTCATTTTCTGAATTTCTTTGTATCACACGGCTACACCATTATCTTTCTTTCTCACTATTTTCTCTCCATCCAAACACCACACTCATACCGACCTTCTTCCTCCAACCACCATTCAAGCATATCGAGGAGTACCAACGCCACCTATGGAGGAGAAGCACACAGGGTAAGAACCATTCACTTGTTTCTTGCACTCACACACACGTGGCCAAAGAAAAAGAGAGTCTCGGACTCCAAGGATTTTACACGCCCACGAGCATCCACACACACACAGCTATTTTGAGTAAAGAAGGTGATCCATGCCTTCTTTTGTACCAAAACTCGAATAGGGCTAGGGTTTTCTTCTCAAGTGAAGAACCAACCCACCCTTAGCACTAAGCACGTGAGCACGAGTTTTGGAAAGGAAGGAGAGCCACGGCCACTACACTTAGATATGCTCAGGTTGATTTCTTCATGAAGTTTTGGATTTGAGAGTGAAGTCTGAATGTTGAGGAGTCCTTCTTGTCGAGGAAATGAGTTTCATAAGCTATGGACACGACACACACTCACTCAAGAAATTAGGATTTCAGATAACCATGTCTAATGAATCTCGATATGCATTTTCAGCTTGCTATTTGTAATCGTTGGATTTTTGTAAGTAAACCCTCAACCTATTTTCGATTAACCTATTTATCTCTTGGTTTTTATGTTTTAAAGTTCTTACACAAATTTTAAATTACTAGAAAGCATGGTACGCAATTTCTTTACTCTATTATATGATGATTTATATATTATAAAATGGGTAATAACTTTGATATTTAATTAATGATGTCACATTATCTTTATATTTTAAGATTATCCAATAAAAAAATACTTTATCCACAAAGCGATCTCATAAAAGTAAACTCATAACTTGATGTAATACATTAAATTGTAAAGCTAATTTAATTTTAAAGTAGATCTAACATTTTATATAAATTCATTCCAGTTTGTGTGCTTATTTTTGTGTGCTTTGTGACTAAAGTATTTATGATCCAATAATTATTCATAATTGACGAGGACGTACTACAAGGCTAATTAAGTTACAAATTTTGGTTCATCCTTAGGTGTAATTTAGATCTTCTAAAATTCTTGTCCAAATTTTAAAACTTAAAAGACATGAATCCGAGTAGGTGAATGCTACATTGAGTTCAATCCAACACGACATAGGATTCTTTAAGCGAGTGTCGCAATATTATTACTAAGACTGTTTATCCAGGTTCAGCCTGGGAACCCAGGTATATCCGGACTAGAACCTGGGTTTCAAACCTATGCTGGAACTCGGACCAGGTTAGCCCGAGTTAGACCCCGGCCAGAACTGGAATGAATCTTGGTTTTAAACCTGGAACTCGGGTTTACAACTTGTTACCCAATTTCTTTTTTAAATATATTCATATAACAGAAAAATACCAACTGATCTTTATCTCTTTAATTTGTTTAATGTACGTTTTGATTCCTTTACAGGGTACGTGCCCCAACTTGGAGCTTTTGTCATTGCGCTTCGGTCGAACCATATGTCCTAGCAGATTTTCAGATTTTCCTTATCCACCTTTTCTTATAACAGGACAACCAAATCTGTTGGAACTTCAAGTGTGGAGTAGTGGCTGGAAGGAAAGATTCCCTTATGAACTTGTTGATCTAGTTGCACAATTAAGACGACTAGAGCTCCATAGTCTACCTATGCTTACACATTTGTGGAAAGATGGCACCCAACCATGCCCGCTTTTTCATAATCTAGAATTTCTTCATCTGTCACGATGTGGCAAATTGAAAAACTTAGTGCCGTCCCCAGTATTTCTTCAAAAATTGATAGAATTGGACACATCATATTGTCACAAAGTGATCAATTTATTAGCATCCTCAACTGCCAAAACTCTGGTGCAACTCAAAAAAATGACTCTGACTGAATGCAAAAGGATTACAGAAATAGCAATGTGGCTATTGCTTTCAACAAATTAACACTATTAGAACTTGATGGATTACCAAACCTCAGAAACTTTTGGATTAAGTGATCGTGAGACATTGTCATGAGATGAAGACTTTCTATCACGGTGTCTTGAGAACACCAAAGCTAAAAGCAGTACAAGCAACAAAAGATAAAAATTAAAACATTCAAACTTCCAGACCAAAGCTAAAACAAACATCAAAACATTCAAACTTCCAAAGAAATAAAAAAGGGTACCGGGTTTTACAACCAGGGTTCTGACCACCAACATCCATTGGACCCCGTGATGGCAAACTTCAATTTTCTAGCCAACGTATTATTATTGCTTTCTAGAATTATTTTTGCCAATCAATTACAAAGTATAAGTTAACTCTGTTTTCATGATTATATCATTGTTTTTCATTTTTTCTAATCAAGGATATTATAGAATAAAATAGAATTACAAGAGTTTAAGGTGGGTCTTTCCCAATTTCAATAAACAGAAAACATCTAGGGATTTTATCTAGGGGTAGGCATCCAAAAACAAGATTGGTTGCTACCCATTGCGTCACTGAGTGCGCACATCAATTTTGAGATCAATGAATTTTACTAGTTCCCATCCTTGATGATGACGAAGGATTTATTGAATGTCTGCAATAATGGGGGAAACTTGCCAGAATAGTGAGGAGTCAAGACTTTCTACAGTTGTGATGATGTTTCGGGCGTCGCCTTCAATAATTGCTAGATTCTGATGAGTTTCCATTTTGGAAACTTACAATGCTGCTGAAACTTCAGCTACTAGTGGGTTTGAGATTTGAATTTTTTCTGTTCTGATTTCTAGGATATCCCCTTTATGGTTCTTCTGAACCACTGATGCTACTGAGAAATTATTTTTGACTACTGCGTCAAAGGAGAAGCTATGAAAATTTGGAGGAAGAGGCTGCCAATTTTCTTCTAAACTGTTTTGCTTCTTTTCTCATGCTTCTTTGTATTCTTCATAAATTTGACTCAGTTAACTATTTGCTTTTCCTAGAGATAGGGTAGTGTGATTATGGGTAGTATCATTTTGTTGCCTCTAGATAAAATCCATGATGATTACTGCAACTAGTTGGAAGTGGTATTTTTCCTTGTCTCGCACTCTCAATGTTTGTTCATGATATATGACCTTTCTTATCCAGTCAGAGATGGAGTTGATGGGCAAGTTTGCTAGATTTAATGGCCAGTTGCTTTGTTGCCATTGTATCCGATTTTTGGGCACTCTATGAAGAGATGTAACAAAGTTTCTTCCACATGGTTGCACAATGGGCATTCTGTTGATTCAAGTTGAGGGACAATTGTGCTGATCCTTGTTTTGGTAGGGAGAATTTTCTAAAGTAGCTTCCAAAGTAGTAGCTTGTGTTGGTCATGGATTCTTAGGCTCCAAAGAGGCTTGAAAAGCTCCATTATTATGTCTTGCGGTTCAGAGCCTTGGTTGTTGAATGTTACATGATAAGCTATTTTGATCGAAAATTTCCCGCTATGATTTGGTGTCTTGATGGTTGTGTCTTGCCCCTATGAAATTGTTGGCAATGGAACTTTTTGTGTTTCTGTGACGCTTTCTTGATCAAAGAGACTTTCCATTTTTGTCGTGTCCCATGGTCTTGGGTTGTTAATAATTATATCTAAAACTGTGAGGGAAGAGTAGATTTGGTCCATACCTTAGATTGGCTTTGGTTTGAAATTTTCCATGGAAGGAATCCATGGTTCTGATCATATATTGACTGAGAGTCCATTAAGAATTTGGTTGCATCGTCCTTTTTTTATAATGTCTCTAGTCTGAAGAAAACCTTTCCCCATGCTTCAGTTTGACACTTTTGGTATGGCGTCCCATAAATTTTTGTTTTGAAGGTATTTTTCCTTGAGGATCGAATACCACAGGCCTTTGTTTCCTTCGCTTAATTCCCATCCAGTTTATGCTAGTAATGCTTGATTCACTTTCTCCATCAATTTGAGTCCAAGTCCTTCTAAGTTTTTTGATAGGCATATGCATTTCCATAATTTTAATTTCATACTGTGGGCTTTGCATTTTGGAAATCCCCACCAAAAATTCTTGAAGCTTGTATCGAGGGCCACCACACATATTGATTTTGGGAGTTGAAAGGAGTTCATGTGGTAGGATGGGATTGTGTTTGCCATTAATCTGACCAACATTGTTCTTCCTGCCTATGATAAGAGCTTTGATTTCCAACCTTCAAGTTTTTTTCCCACTTTGCTTAACATTTCTTTATAGCTCTTTTTTTTTTTTTTTTGTTGAAAGAGGTTGGTAGGCCCAAGTATTTCATTCTTGCTGAAGATGCTTTGTAAGGGAGCCACTGAGTTATAGATGCTTTGGTTGTTGGGCTTGTATTTTTTGTGATGAAGATGGAGGATTTGTTCAGACTAACTTTTTTCCCCGTCCATTGCTGATATTTTGCAAAGCTTTCTGAGATAACTTGAGCATTTCTTTCCGTGGCTTTTGCAAAGATAATTTTATCGTCTGCAAAAAGTAGATGCGAAATGGGTGGGCTATTGTTGTTGATTTTTACTCCTTCAAGTGTCTTTTGTGCTTCTGCTTTTAACAGTATTCTTGAGAGTGCCTCTATGACTAGTTTGAAAAGAAATGGTGAGAGCGGGTCTCCTTGTCTGAGTCCTTGTTGGGCTTTGAAGAATCCTCTTGGTGAGCCATTTATGAGGATGGAGAATGTTGCTGTTGTTATACATTCTTTTATCAAGCTTATCCCTCCTTGGGTTAATCCCAATGCTCTCATTACCATGAAAAGAAAATCTCATTCCACTAGATTGAAAGCCTTTTCCATGTCAAGCTTAATGGCTATTAATCCCTTTTTTCTAGTTTTCCTTTTGAGATGGTGGAATGGTCATGCGCAATGATAGTGTTTTCTTTTATGTTGCGGCCTGGGATAAAAGTTGTTTGAAAGGGGGGGAGATAATGTTTGGTAATAGGAGTATTAAGAGGTTTGCCAATATTTTCGTGATAATTTTGTAGCTAACATTTCTGAGGCTTATTAAGCGATATTGGTTTGGGGTATTCGGATTTGGAAATTTTGGAATGAGAGCTATGTTGGTATGATTTAGTTGCTTCAAGAGATTACCGCTTCTAAAAAAATTTTGAATTGCCTGGACCACCTCTATTTTTATGATCTCCTAATAATGTTTGCAGAAAAGAGTTGTCATGCCATTTGGGCCTGGTGCTTTGTGGCTTGGGATTTTTTTAGAGCTCTTAAAATTTCTTCTTCACTTGGTATCGCATTAAGCAATTAATTATCATGATCTTGGTATTGCATTAAGCAATTAATTATCATGATCTGAAATTTGTTTATCAAAAAGATTTTCAAGCTGCTCTAGAATTTGCGGGTTGGATGAGGTATATATAGATCTAAAATGATTTATAAATGAAGATTCAATAATGAGAGAGTCCCTTGTCTAGTTACTTGGTCCCAATTTGATGGAGTCGATGACATTTCTTCTCCTTCGAATTGTTGTTTTGATATCGTATAATTTTGTATTGAGATCCGTGGAGGTGAGCCAGGTGATTCGTGATTTTTGACACCACAGTATTTGTTCATTTTCTCTTTGTTTGTGTAGTCTGTGTCGCAAGGCTCTTTCTTTTTCTTGATTGTAAGATGTCATTTGATAGCTTTGAATTTCAAGCAACTCTCTTTCTAGATGTTGTATATTCTGCGGGATACGCCCAAAGTGTGTTTTATTCCATCGTTTGAGTGCTTCTTTGGTTGCTTTGATTTTCTTGCAGAGAATATAGGCCTGATTGCCTTGATATCTTGTGGCCCATGCCTCTTTAATTATTTGATTGCTAAGCGGTTCTCTGATCCAGAATTCTTCAAACTTGAAAGATGAGGCTTGACAATGGTTTGTGGTGGTGTGCAGCAATAATGGACGATGATCTGATGCTGATGAGGCTAAGTGTTGCAGCTTTGCATCCGAGAAGAACAACCTCCATTCTTGGTTTGCTATTACTCGGTTGAGCAATTCTCTTATAAGGGCTTTCCCATATCTATTATTTGACCATGTGAATTTTGGACCCGTGAAGCCTATGCCAATGAGGTCATTTCTATCCATCAGAGCTTTAAGACCTTTGCTTTGGTTGATGTTAGTTGGGCGCCCACCTTGCTTCTTAGACTGATCAATGAGATCATTCAAATCACCCATACAAACCCAAGGGCCCGGAAATGCTTGGTATATTGAGTCCACATGTTTCCAGAAATTTTCTTTGTAATTCCATTGGGCTGGTGCATATACATAAATAATTAACCATGGTTGATGAGAAGGATCCGAGTAGACTAAAAACTAAAATTGCATTCATATTAATTTGTACAGGTTCCAATTCTACACCCGGATGCCACAAAAGTAAGAGACCCCCTTTTTTACAAGTTGCTGGAAAATGAACAAAATGTTGGAAATCTAAACTATTTACAATAGATTTGGTGCGTTCATCCGTCACCAAAATTTCCGACAAAAAGATTACGTTTGGGTTATAGGTCCTAATATTAGTCCTTACATTTTTTTATTGCCTTGGGTTGGACTAGTCCCCTGCAATTCCAAGCCAATTTTTTCATTCTGTCGAGGGAGGCATTTTGGAGCTTGCATCATTAGCTTGCTTGGACTTTCCAGGAGGAGGTGGTGATGGTCTGTCCTAAGGGGATATTTTGGCTTTTCCTTTGATTTTTTTTTTCTTTACCCTTGAAGCTTGGTTGCATTTCCAACAGCGTGAGAGCCAGTGTTGGCTCTTCCATCAGTTGTTTGCTTCTCTATTTTTACCGGGCGTTGTGATTTTCTCTTGGAGGATTGTGCGGTCTTTTGGATGGAAGGTGGGTTGAGTGTGGTTTCAAGGGCTGATCGGGTGAAGCAGTGAGTAAGGTGTCATGGCTGTGATGGAGTTGAGTAACGCCTGTGATGGATTGGCTGTAATGGATTCAGGCGTTGGCTGTGGTATTTTTTATTGTGGTCCAGGCTGGTGTGATGTGGTGGGCTTTTGGTGGCCTTGCTGTTTTCTTTGGTTCAGTTGAATGGGCGACCGTGTATGTGGCTACAATCTAGGCTACTTTGGGATTTTGTTGCATTTTCATGTCTTGGCCTTTGGAAATTCCGATGAACTCCATCTGTGTAATGGATTTTGTGGCATTTTCATGTCTTGGGATTTGTGGAGGATTGACTGGATTTTGGTGAATGGTCAGCTTGACTTTCTGGGATTTAATTGGGTGGGCTTTGTTAGCAGATGTCTACGGGCCTAGTATAGAAAATATTTTTCTCTTGCTTTTCTATGTAAAGGGACCTCTGTGCAATTAAAATGGGAGAGTGAGATATGGGCTCACCTAGTTGGGCTGACGAGTTTGAGGCCTTATGCTTGACCAACTGCGTTTTATAGCTTTGCATAACCGAGTAAGTCTGTATCCACTGTACCTTCCAGGGTGTGTGTTTCTAGCCGACAGAGAAGTGATTTGTGGTGTGACTCCTGCAATCTTCTGTGTATTCACTGTTATTCCTTTTACTGAGTTTCCTTCTGATCATGCTAAGAAGTGTGATAGTTGGCTGCGGGTTGGAGTAAATTGATTAGAGGCAGATGTTGGCTCTACAATGAAAATATTGATTTTTGTTAGTGAGGAATTGAATGCACTTGTTTCACTGTAGCTGAACAGTGGTGGAGAGTTGGGGGTGTCACCCGAGTGGAGCTTTCTCCGTGTTGCTGGGCAATCGGCGCTGGTGGAAAAAATTGCAGGAGTTCTTGGTTCTTCTCTGCAAGTGGGCTTCTTTCTCCTTGGGTGAACATGTTTTGATTGACAAATGCAATCTGATAGCTTTCTTGATTCTGTGTATTTGAGAGTTGGACTTCTTGGATTGATTTTCCTTTGTTGTGGGTCATGGTTGGTTGGGTTGCATTATCAGAATATTCGGTATCTATAACGTGCCTTCCTTCTGTTTGCTGAAATGCCTGGGAGAAATTTCCATTGTTGTATTCGACTCTTAACTAGGGTCCGTAGGTAAGCTTTTCTGGGATTGATTTCAGGTAGTTGTAGAATATTTGGGAATGACCCAGCCTTCCACGTGCACATGCATAGCAAAAATCTGATAGGCGTTCGTATTTTATGGAAACCCATATTTCATGATTCCCATACCTTGGCATTGTAAAACCTTGCTGTAAAGGCTTACTGAAATCAATTTCAATTTTCATCCAGATAAATTTTCTGTATGATATCCCATAGACTAGATCTTGTTCCACTTTAATCAAGTTGCCTAAAGCTTTCCCAACGTTGGTTGCATTTCTCAGTGTCATATGGTCAAGGGGTAGTCCGTGTATTTCCACATTGAATAGTGCTTGTTTTAGTTTGATTTCTTGCAAAGTCGCTCCTGGGGGCCACGGTTTGAGGATGAGAATATGTCCTTTGAAGTTCCATGGAGCTTGATTCAGGACTCTTAGCTTGTCCTGTGGGGATGAGAATGTAAATAGGAACGTGTTTGTTTCAAGATCCTCTATCAGAAATTTTTGGATGAAATTCCATGTTGCTTTGATACTCGAGTGGATTGCAAATTTGTTGAGAGGCTTATCTGCTACCAATCTTCCTACTAGAACTATGTCTAATATGGCTTTTGCTGATTCTGGTACCGATTCTAGATTTAAGTCTTACCAAGAGAGAGCTTTAGTTTGTGTGATGAGTGAGTCCAGATCCATTCGACGCTTCTCCAATTGGTGTTATTTTATCAGTTTGGTTCTCAAGTTTCGGTTTGTGAGGGAAGGTTTGTTACTTTTGCTGGTTGGGTTGAAAGGGAAGCACTACAGTGTGCAGATGGACTCTAGTGAGAGAGTAGTTATCACTGTTAATTGGCCGCGTTGAATACCAGATTTGACTGTTTGAAGTCAAACCTTAATTAGACGACAAATGTGCTATTGGTTTACCTTCTTTTCTTTTCGTAACTAAAGGGTGAAAACAGATGCATGCATGTGAAACAAAAGCAAGAAACATGGATTTTCAGTGAATAAAAACAGATTACAGAGTAACAGACACGGTCTGGGCGTGGAAGCTGGGAGTCCCTACGTACAGGGGAATAATATAAAGCATAGACAAAGTACTCAATATTGGTCGTCTCGTCCTATATATCTAGAATAAATAGTGCATGATTTGGTCGGTTCGTTCACAACAACGCGTAAATTATATCCTTTTAAGAAAAACGATTAACATAATTTTTATACAATATTAGTTTTAAATGAAGAATAATAATTTTGTAAAACATTAAGATTTTAAGAGCATCATAATTTTATTAAAATCCATTTTATTTAAATTAGTATTGTAAAAGAGTTATAATAATTATTTAATCTTTAACATGTAATCATTATCAAAGTAGTCAAGATCCTTTAGATTAATTGGCAATATCTTGATTTATCACTAAGAGAACTAAGGATCGAATCCTCTCCTCCATGTATAAAAAATAATCAAAATACTTTTAAAATTGAATCTTATCTCTTAATCGTGTGTCACTTGGGTTACGATGATAAAAGAAATGTTATATATTATATTTTCATCTTAAGGTTTCCTTTTCTTTTATTATTATTATTTTTAAATAGTCGATGCCACATGTTCAGGAATGGTCTCTTCCAAAATTTATTAAAAACACTCACTTAAGGCGGATGAATACCTTGAAAACAACCAAACAATCCAAAAATCATACTAGGGGAGTTACAAATAAACAATCCACTAACCCCTATACAAAAAACCACCAGCAGCAACAAACTAAAATAAACAATAATCCTATTTCACGTAAACAATCTAAGCCAATGTAAATGCAACGTTATTAAAAAAAAAAAAAAAAAAAAAAAAAAANCCCCAAATAATCCATTCTCATCAATCCCCTCACTGGATGAGACAAGTCATTTGAATTCCTGTATGTATAATTAATTCCTCCCTTCCCCAATTTTATTAGAAAATCTGCTACTTTATTTCCTTTGCGAAACTGATGGGACACCCTGTATTCAAAAATCTCTATAACTTCCATAAGGTCCTCCCAATAATCCCATTAATACCACATTGCACAATAATATTTTCCCAACCATTGCACTACTAACAGAGAGTCACATTTCTATATTCACATTTCTTAAACCAAGCTCCCTACAAATCTTCAAACCATGAATTAAAGCACGAAGCTCTGCTCCATTATTAGTACCATAGGAAAATTTTATTGCAAAAGCGGCAATTAATTTCCTTTCATCATTGCGAACAACACCACCTCCTCCATAACTCCCCGGATTACCCCTACAAGCACCATCTACATTCAATTTAACCCATCCAGCTCTAGGTTTACTCCAGGAAATTAATTTTGAATGCCGCCGACTACCATGGATAACCGGAATGCCAAGTTCCTTAAGAATCTCCCCATCCAGTTTTGATGCCGAGCCAGCCTTATGAATTTTTTCAGAAATTAAACTTAGCCACTTCTTGATAGATATCCATACACTCTCAAGTGATTCTTTTTTCCCTTCCATCCTAGCCAAACATCTCCATCTCCAAAGTTTCCATGAGATCAAAATAGGCAACAAACCTATTATGACCCCCTTTCGGCTAGTCTTCCTTGCACATCTAAACCAAAAAATAACCCGCTGCCACCAATTTAATGAGGCTAAATAATTTACCCTCAACTCAATGGATGCCTTCTTCCATAAAACATTAGCCATATCACATGTATTTAACACATGTTCCCTATCTTCAATTGCACCCATCTGACAACAACTACATCTTGATGCTAAAGGAACACCAACTTCTTGAATCCGTGCATCTACAGGCAAGCAATTAAACTTTGCATTCCACATGAAAACTGAAGCCTTTTTCGGGAGAAGAGTATGTAACGACCCTGCCCCGCGAGGGGCGGATTCGCCATGTACATACCTATTCTTTACATATTTTCTTTTTCATTTTTCTTTTCTTTTCTCTTCTTTCATACATGGTATCAATAAGGAAGACACTAAGCGTCCGTCTCTCTCTGCAGTAATGCCTTGCTCCCCAGCCTTTTCTTCATTTCCTGGACGTTTAAAGCATTTAAAACAAAAGTGAGTCTAATACTTAGTAAGTAGTACACCATGCAGTGAACATACTAGGCATCTATTCTTTTCCTTTGGAAAACATGCATACATAAACATTTGCTAACATTTCATGCATAAACATTCTTAGACATAACTAAGCTTTTATGCATAAACATCTTTCATGCTTTTCATCTTTCATGCATAACATGCTTTTCATGCATTACATCTTTTCATACTTTTCATCTTTCACTTTCATAGGCCATTGCACACTATAACGCCCCTCGTGCTAGGGTTAGCGGTCTTTTAAACCTATGGATTCGCCCGTGACCACTAGTTGGAATCTCATTCCGTTAGGGTGTAGCACTGGTGCACTACCAGATACTACGACCCGGCATTGCAATCTGCCCATTCATTCATTGGGTACCCCTTTTCATTCATGTGGCCATTACGTATTTTCATACATTGAAACATTTGTTTCCTTTCAGTTCTTTTGTACTTTCATTCATTTCAGTTCTTTTCATTTAACAGTTCATTCATAGGAAAGGAACGTCACTTAAAAGCATGAACTTATCATCATTTAAAAGCATGAGCTTAAATATCACTTAAAGGCATGAGCTTAACGTCATATAAAAGCTTGAATTTAAACATCATTTAAAAGCATGAACTTAGGTATCATTTTAAGGCACAAGCTTAACATCATTTTAAGAGACGAGCTTAACATCAATTAAAAGCATGGCTTAAACATCATTTAAAAGCATAGGCGTAACCATCATTTAAAAGCATAGGCTTAACATCATTTTAAAAGCATGAGCATAAATATCATTTAAAAGCATGAGCTTACACGTCATTTAAAAATATGGGTTTAAAAATCATCTTTCAAGACATCCTTTAAAATGTCAGTTCTCAAGGGCCTTTTAAGACATTCCCTCAGGAACATTTAAACGTCAGTTCTCAGAGACATTTAAAGCATCAGTTCATAGGGATCCTTTTAAAACTCACTTAAAGCATCACTTGAAGCATAAAACATGAGACGTTCCATTCCTTTCCTTTCCTTTACATTTAAACCTTTTCATCATCTTTCTTAGTTTAATGCATATGTATTTTCATGAACAAGATACATTTTTCATGCTATACTACATATTGGAATAATCATAAGTTTCTTGAGAGAACATGCATGAAAATCTCATGGCTTAGAACCTACATGCATACATTACCTTATACATGTACACACAATTATAATCGATAAAGTACTTAACAGGGGCTATCAAGAAAGGACTATACATACTATATTCATTTATTCTTTTCATTAGAGAAACATTTACAATGAGAGAGATATTCTTTCATAAAGAGAGCATGGTGTAAGAAGCATGGTCATAGCTACTTACCTGTGAGTTTTACTAGCGAGTCCATTTGAATTTGAAAGTAGACTCCTAGTCCTATTCAATAAAATGAGATAGATATATTAACATCCATCTTACTTTGAGCCTTACTAATCGATACACTCATATGCTCACCTAAATTCTAACTTCGAATTAAACGTTTCCTTAACCCGTTCGTCTACCCACCAATCATGGCACTAAGCTAAAACATTAAAATTTTTATTCCAAACATTTTAAAGAAACTCATGAAAGTAAATAACAAGCTTGCCACCCCTTTAAAATTAAGCATAACATAAAATATAACAAGGTTACCCATTTAATAAACTTTAATACTTTTAAAGACTTAAGCTTATGCTTTACTCATTTAATACCCTTAAAGGCAAGATATAAAATTATAGAACCAAGCAAAACCTCTAAACCAAACCTCTAGCATCTTAAAAAATAGATTTCCAACCAACATCAATAAAAGACACATGGTACCAATATATATATATAAATAAATTAAAATCACTTTAATCATCACCTATGATTAAACCAGGTTTAAAGAATAACTTAGCAAAATTCGAAATATAGGAAATCATATAGCAAAAACCCACTTTAACATATTCGGTTTGGGCTAAAAATAGAGCACACATACTTATTTGCAATATAAGAAATTAACTACATCAAAACATAAGCTAAAACAACTCAATAGGCTTCCAAAATCACATTAAAAGTAAATAAGTTAAATAAGGATTTTTACCTTATACTCTTAGCTTCTCAAGGCAAGCTTACTAGCTTAAATTAAAATTCTTGGTGGCTTACTTAGGCCATAAACCTTGAAGAAAGATATGTTTAAAATTGTAACTTTAACTCCATCAATGTACACATAACAAAATTAAATCATGGCTTAACTTGATAAAATACATGGAAACACTACCACAAGGTGCCTTGCAAAAACACACGGCTGGAACCTAGGAAAACAGAGCACAATTTCTCCATTTGGTTTCTACTTAACTAGGACATGAATTAGAAGAACCAAAAGAGGAAATCAACCTAAAATTGCTACACATAATTCGGTTTACATAGAGAAATCCGAAACTCCAAATACATGGCATAACTCACTTAACATGATTCCATAATCGCAAGAAGTTTAGAGAATAGAGTATTAACTGATTTGGCTTTTCCTTCAAGGCACGAAAACAAGCAATACAAGAGAAGAGGAGAAGAAGAGAAGGTGTGTTAGCTTGCTTGGAAAGGGGGTGAAAATTTATTTCTTTTTCTTGGGTATGACCGATGGTATGGGGGGAGAAAAGCCTTAGGATAGTTTTTTATTTTTTCTTCTCCCTTTTTGGTTGGCTTGCTTTGGACGATGGGTAGGTGGAAGTGAGATTAAAGGTTTCCTTTGGAAGCTTAGATGGCTTGGACAATGGGGGCTTTGGAGGAAAAGAAATAAAAGCTTCTCTTGGAAACTCTTGGAAGTCTTCTTGACCGATGCATTGCTTGGAGGAAAGAATTGCAAAACTTCTCTTAGAAGCCATCGATTTCTCATGAAAGAAAAGTGAATTGATACGTCAAGTGGCTTATCTTATAAGTCAAGGGATGGATGGTGAGGATTCAACATGGAAAGATAATTTCCCCACCTACCAATCCAATGGAAGAGATTAGTTGGGTCATCTCTTAAATAAATAAAATTAAAGGGCTTAAGAGAAATATTTCAAAGTCTTAAAAATAATAACCTTGATTTATTTTAATAAACCATTCTTTAAAATAAAACATACCCATCTTAGTTTAAAAAAAATAAGACATACTCATTTTAAAATAAAATACTTGAAGGTAGTAATAAAAATAATCTTCATCTCAAAATATTTAACTTAAGAATTAATAGAATGACGTAAGGACCTACGTAGTAGGATTCGGATATTACAGAGTATGCCAAACCCAGTCCATTCCTTCCAGTTTCGGCCCTTTTAATCTAACAAACTCCCATGCTGAAGCTGTAGAGAAATGTCCATCAATGGATGGCTTCCAAATTCGAATGTCTCCACCTCGACGGCCACAAGGGACAGTGGCTCTTATATGATTAGCCATGGCATCTCTTACTAAATTTTCCAGCAGTTGCACATCCCAGGTATTAGCCACCCAAACCTCTTTAATCAATAATTTTGGATTTAACACAACATCAAAAGAAGCATCCAAAGGTCCATTCGACAACCATTTGTCAAACGAAAAGGAAATATTTCCTTCTCTAACCTTAATAATCAAAGTTTTCAATACTTCCAGAAATCCAGATTAGACATGGACTTCCACAATCTGGAATCCGAACTCCTGCTTGCAGCTCCAATAAACTGGTCTCCTCTAAAATATTTTGCCTTAAAAAATTTTGTACATAAATTATCTATAGACAAAATTCTCTAAGTTAATTTAATGTGCAAGGATTTTTGAACATCTTCAAAACTTCTAACACCAACTCCTCCCTCCACTGTTGCCCTACATATCGATGCCCACGAGCACCATCTTCTCTTAGAGTCCCACCAAAAGAAACCCAATAAGATAGAATTCGGCTTTCCCAGCATAATCTTTGGCACATCCAAAATAGCTAACAAATGAGTCGGCATACTACACAATACATGTTTTAGAAGGATCAGTTTACCTTCTTGAGAAAGAAGTCGCCCCTTCCATCTTGCCACTTTGTTCTTCACCTTCTCCACCAATGGGTTTAACAAACGAGAAATGACTCTTCCATCAGTTACTGGTGCCCCTAAATGCCATGTGGATAGACTGCCTTCCACAAAACCCATCATATTCAAGAGAGCCGCATGTCGGGATGCACTTATTTTTTTTTTGAGAAAAACATAGAAGACTTGTCTCTGTTTATCAACTACCCAGACCAAGCAACATAAGTCTCAAGAATTTTTGAAATACCTCTTAAAGAATTCCTTTCCCCCATTAGAAAAAATTAGTAAGTTATCCGCATATAGCAAATACAAAATTAGAGGAGCACCACGGGGATGAACATAACTCCCTATCCCATTTTCAGCAAAGCCTTTATGCAACAAACGAGATAATATATCTTCCATTAAAATGAACAAATAAGGCGACAACGGGTCCCCTTGACATAGACCTCTCGAAGGCTGAAAAAATCTTTTATAAGTCTCATTCATCATTATGGAGGACCAAGGCGACTTAATACACAACCCCACCAGATAGTAAAATTTATCAGAAAACCCAAAAGCCTTGAGAATGTGGATTAAAAAGATTCCAATTGACTCGGTCATAGACTTTGGCCATATCTATTTTCATCATGACATTACTTGCACACTACTTCTTATTGATTGACTGAATCATTTCTTGAACCAAAAAAATATTTTCAAAAATGCTACGACCTAGGATAAAAGCACCCTGTTCTGGAGAAATTATTTTGGAAAGGAACGATGTCAAACGCTTCACCGATATTTTAGAAAAAATATTGTAAGCCACTGAACACAAACTAATTGGCTGGAACTTGTCAAAACTCTTCGGATCCTGCACTTTTGGAATCAAAACTATGAATGAGGAAGAATAAAATCTCTGCAAAGAACTTCCCAAGAAAAAATCTTCTGCTGCCTCCACCAAATCATCCTTTACAATATCCCAACAATGCATAAAAAATGCCAACCCGATCCATCAGGCCCAGGACTACTGTTCTTTGGTATAGACCACAGTGCCTCCCTCACTTCCCTTTCTGATGGTGGTCCACAAAGTCCTTCATTTTCCTGGACCGAAATAGCTAGCCTCACTAACAAAGATGAATCAGCCTGTTGAGGTGCTCCCGCCCCATACAGAAATTTTTTAAAGTGATTAACAGCCCCACTGTGTACCTCCTCTGGCGAACCAAGAACAACCCCATCAGCGAGAGTCATAGAAGCTATCATGGACTTTCTTCTTCTCATATTGGCCACTGCATGAAAAAACTTTGAATTCTGATCCCCATCCTCCAGCCATTTTTTCTTGGCAATTTGGGCTAAACGGATCTCCTCATTTCGCTCCCAGTAATTAAGCTCAGCATTCAAAACCAGCAATTCCATCTCTAACTCTTCTTGGAAACCCAACTGTAACTGAAAATCAACTTGCTCAATCCTCTCCTCAAGCTCCTTAATGGAATAAGAAACATGCCCAAAAACCCTCTTATTCCAATTCTTCAAAAAAATATTTAATTTCTTTAACTTGGCCACAAGCTTCAAAAGACCCTTCTCCCTTACAGGTTCTTTCCATATCAACTCTACTTCCTTCAAGAAAGAAGAATGTTGTAACCACATGTTCTGGAACCGAAAAGGCATAGGTCCATATTTATCAACACCACTCGACCCTTTAATAAGTAAAGGTGCATGATCCGACGACTTCCTGGATAAGCACTCCAAAAATGCTGACGAAAATGTTTCTAGGAAAACTGAATTCATTACCACTCTATCTAATTGAGCCCAGCTACGAGCACATCCCTGTTGCCCATTACACCAAGTCATCAATATGCCCTAACTGGCAAATCCATTAAGCCACAAGAATCAAGACACTCGTTAAACTCATTCATCGTAATGGCTGGTCTAGGCATCCCCCTTATACTTTCTCCGTCATTACTAATAATGTAAAAATCATCAATCACCAACCATGGAATGCTAACATTAGCCGTGCTCTTCAAAGAATTCCACAACTCATGCCTTTCCACATACCTACATTTGGCATAAACCAAAGACAACAACACTCTCATACTACCTTTTGTGATTAAAACCGTAATTAATTGATCAGTCATATCCATAATATCCAGCATTAATTCCTCTTGCCAAAGCAACCACAATTTTCAATCCATTGATGCATTAGAACAGAAATTTTAAAGCCCAAAACACTGCCAAATCAGCCAATTTATCTTCCCCTACAAACAGTTCCTCAATTTCGATAATGGAACACTTATATTTAGAAACCAAGCTCTTTAACCGACGCTTAGATGTGCCAATTCTGCGCACATTCCATATCATCAAATTATCAATCATAAATTCATTTTAGCAGGGCATGATAAAGCCCACTAAGAATGATGAAGTACCTAACCACTATTTTTTTTCAGTCTAAAAGCTGGAACCTTTTTTTCATTTTTCGAAGCATAACCCTTCTCTTGCACAACCTGATTCAATGAACATTCCACTTCCTAGTCTGATTGATGTTCCTCTTGCATGGTATACTCCATCCCTACTCACTTTGAGGCCAAAACCTCATCAATTGCCTTAGTTGATCCACCATCCACCCAAGCCAATATGTTCTCATCATCTCTGATAAAAAAATCCACAACGGGAGAACGCGTCAACACAGGAGATGGACTATTTTCCACAATGTGTCCCTGCTCGCCATCTCATTTCGACCGTCTGCAGCATCCCCCATCAACAACACCCACATCCTGACCCCCTAATTCTCCCCCACCTGTGACAATGGTACTTCCTCCTCAATACAGACTATACCATTCAACACAGCTATATTCTCCTCCTCCCGAACAATTTCTTTGCCCTTCTCAATTTGACTTGGTTTACTAGGCTGGTCTTCTTGCAACTCCTCCACCACAAGTTCTTTTTGCCTCTCACATCACATTTCCCTCTTGCCATCATTTCTATCTGAGCCCACTCTCTCCTCCCTATTCTTGATGACTCGTTGTTGTCCCACCCTTCAAACCACCGATGTATGCCCCTACCTCTTACATTTCTTACAATAAAATCCCAACTTCTCATACTTCACTGGTTGCCAGATCTTCTTAATAGCCACAACAATCGGAAAACCTTGAACCAACTTAGCCGACAAGTCAATTTCCACACAGATACATGCACTGGTTGCTCGAGAACGAGCCAACGTTGTGTGGTCTATTCCCAGATACCTTCCAAATCGACTAGCCAAACCCTAGAGACAATCTTTCCGATACAAGTGCATTGTCAATCTTGGAAGAAAGACCCATTGTGCGGCCGAAGTCGATTCCGCCTATAAATCAAACTCTCTGGTCCAATGAAAAATTTGAAAACTGCAACCATCTATTGTTCGACCTTCCCTTGCCCAGTCATGGACGAAATCTCTCTCACTACCCATCTGTACTAACACATGATAATTGTCCATAAAACTCACCGTCGAATCTCCAGCAATCCCCAAGTTTTCACAATGGCCAGCCTCGCTCTGTCAATCGATGGTCTTTGTTTAAGGAATTTTAGAACCAAAGCAAACCGAAGATCCTTTGCAGCCTTACTCATCTCTGCCTCTGAGAAAATAAACCCCATTTCTCCATCCACCTCCACTGGCAACTGAATCGGTATCTTGAATCCCTGAGCGAAATTCATTCGTGCTAACGCCTGTGCATAGGATTTCGGAGGATGCCCCCTACATCTCTCCTCTACCACCTGCAACACCACCATCTGACCCAGCAGGCACCAGCGATGCCAGAAGGCCCAAAGGCCCCGCCATGAAGGCGTACCCTAGGCAAAAAGCAAATCACAAACAAAAACAAGCCTTTCGAAATACTCAGACCGAAATACCCCCAAATACCATCCTTTCCTTTTCTTTTCAAACTAGAGGAACTAGTGTACAAATCTTAGACAATGGATGTAGTTATTTGCAACTGAGTGAAAATTTGAGTATTTATTTTTCAATTAATCCTTAAAAAAACTACTACTTCTAATTATATGTGCTCTTTAATATCAAAATTTAAAGTAATTTGTAGTCACGTACACCAAATTTTAAAAACTAATTCAATGTTAAAATAGTTCCTATAATTCTCATTATTTTTCAAAGTTACCTTATGTTTTCAATTTATTTATAGGGTTTGTAAATTTATAATTAGCTATAACTTTGGATTCATATTTCGTAAATTAATGGCAAACGCACCACATGTTAATTGGAAGCCAATTGACACTCAATAAAAGCGGAAAATACGTCAAAAATCTTAACATGTCAACTCCAAAGCCTAAACGACTTAAAAAAAACCGGAATATTTTGTGTACACAAATAAGAGATCATATGAACATCAATTTCAATGTTCATATCTCTTATTTGTACACATAGAATTTGTGTTTATAGCAATGCCCTCTTTTTATTTACTTAAAAAAAGTATATATTATTTTTATCCAGGAAACAAAAGTCAAAGAAGACGTAATCCATCAGTCAAAATTTCTAAAAAGATGCTAGTAGCTGCTATGTTCCTTCAAAAAGTGCAGCTAGTGGCTCTTGGATTAATTTAAACAAATAAAAAAAGATGGTTGTCCCAACTCTCACATTGGAACCTAGACCATCAAAGCTTCTATCATTTTTAAACTGACAAAGTTTTTTTTTTTTTTTTAGTTTTATAACGTAGTACTAAAAGTATATCGAACTTTTGAAATGTGTTGCACTTTCATTGAGTATCACAAGATTTTGAGGACACGTACCTGAAAAGATTGTCCAAATTCCTCTCATGGAATATGGGGGGAATGATCAAATTTATAAATATTGCAAATTCAAGAATTGATAAAAATGAGAAATATAGATAGATTCGTTTGAAAATGTAGTACTTCTCTTCTCAAATATGCATAACAATATAACGATTCGTGAACTCAATATGAACATGACATGAAATTATCGGATTGAGGTTTGATATAAATGGGTTCAAATCAAAACAAGTTAACCTGAAATCAACCCACATAACCAGTCTAAATTTGTATCAGAATTATAATTATACCCTCTTAACCCTAAAAACTAAGAAACCCTAACTTATCACTCATCTCTCATTCTCTCGCACAGCCCCCACTCCCCACGCTAGTACCCCCACCTCTCTCTGTCTCCCTCTATCTATTGTTCTCTGTCTCCCTCTCTTAAGTCTTGGTCTCCCTCTGTCCATTGTCTGCTCTCTCTCTCTCTCTCCCTCCCTTTATCCATCATCTGTTGTCTCTTTTGGTCACCCTCTCAATGTCTATCTCACTCTCTCAAGTCCCGCTCTCCCTCTTTCAGACCATATTGGCTACAATTACATCTTGGAAAATGTGGATGTACACATTTTGAGCCCTCAATTGTCAAACTTGAAAACATCTACCATTTGACATGATTTGTGGTGGTGCTTCTTATAGTTAATCTCTTTGTAGATAAAAGTCATTGATTCCTAGTTGTTTGGGTTATCTAACTACAACAGATTTGATCTATTGCGATGGATGAAACAATCACAAAAAATAAGCAAACCGTCATAAAAACTTTTTGTAACGGTTTGAGACCGTCACAAAAAAGTCATCACATAAAGTATTTTGTGACGGTTTATTGTACAATCATCACTAAAAGGTTTTTTTTTTTTTTTTTTTGACGGCTGTAAGACTTAAGTGAGATATAACATTCAAACGTGCAGAGTTTTTGTGATAGTCAAATTTCATCACAGAAAGTAACATTTGCACGTACCGAATAACGTTCGAATGGTTACCTGACCGATTAGCATTCGAACGATAAAAATGTAACGTTCGGTATTTTTTATTCACATGTTTGATTTTAACGTTTAAACTTAGACACGTTTAAAAGTTTATGCTGCAACGTTTGAATGTCGCATTCGTATGTTAATGGGAAATTGTTCGAATGTCAAAGACTTAACATTCAGATGGTTAATCAGCCTGTTCGAACGTATCTTTTTTAGTTAGTCGAACATTAACTGAATAAGTTCGAACGTAGTACCTTACAATCGAATGTATTTATCAAACCTTGGTGTAATTATGTTCGAATGTAAAGCCATGTTTGAACTTTTTTTCTTTACATTCGAACGTACTGATCAGAACTTATAATTTCATAAAATTTAAAGCATATAAATTGTATCATATTACACCACTAATAGCATCATCTGATGAAAATGTTTTATAGAGTTACAAAATTAGAAAAAAAAAAGTTTTGAACAAAAATAAGTTTATTTCTTCTTCCTTCCTCGCCCAACGAGATCCTGCTGTAGTGACATAACACGTTTCATCTAGACCAGTGTCTCCCTCTGGACTTGTTCTATGCGTATTCTTTCCTCCTGGTCTATTTGTTGCTCTTGCAAACGGGTCTCTAAATCGAATAAGAGAGCCTCAACTCCTGCAGTCTCGACGTCATTTGGTCAATTTCTTGGCATGCGGCGTCCAAATATTTGGTAAAATTATTAACTTCTGAAATCGAGGTTGTGGAGGATGAACCGACACGCTTGAAAGAACGTCCAAAACCTCTTACCAAACCAGACTTGGTCCCGAGAACCTCCGTAAATATTTCCATGTCACTAGGAGAAGATTCCTCAAAGGCTGACTGCATCTTAATCATTTTTTCCTACAATTAGGAAGATAACACACAATAAGTAACATATTAAAAAAAATGGTAAGTAAACATAATATCTATTCACATGTGGCATAATTTATTCACACAAAATGACCTTACTTACATAATTATCTTTAGCGACAGGATCAATCCACTTGCTATACGCATCGATGTGAGTAGTAGCATAGACATGAATAAGGGAGAAATTTTCAGGATCATCGCGTTTCTAACAAAGCCACATTAGTAATTTTAAAAAATCATGTTAGTACTTAAATAAAGAATATGATAAAAATGACTGAATTTTAATAAGTTATTAATTTCCATTTTAACGGCAAGGTGTTGGAATGACCTTGAACCAGCGTGATGGGGGATTGTCAAAGATGTTCTATTCTGTGCATTGATAAAACTTAAGTAGGAGAAATTAACAATGTTAAATAGAATATATGAAGCCAATATAGATTTAATATAAGTTATAGGAGATAAAACTAGAATAACTGATAATCTGGGCTTGCAAAAAGATCACAACACTTCCTCCAATCTTCTAACTTCATTTTCTGAAAAGGGGACTGAGCAACCACTTCCAACATCTCAAATTTCTTGAAGTGGTTATGACATCGTCCTTTGTGACACCGAAATAATGTTGCTAACAACTCATTCACAATTCGTACTTCCTTGCTACGGCCAAAATTTAGGTCGAATTCATCCTAAAAAGTGAATTGCATCAAAAATATACAATTAAAACTTCTCTAAAAAAATATAGTATATAAACTCACCAGTACACGACTCTGAATGTGATTCTTAACCTCATTTGGAACATCTCGCCATGATAGCTTATAAAATGGTGCATAAGTTTGGATTAGCATTCCGGCATAGGAGGAAAGCGATGCAACACTATCATCCACACCCCCATTGAAGTTATTAAGGATGTTGAGCTTGATTTTCTCGTGCCCTCTATTTTTTTCCAGAGTTAGGCCATGTGTTAAGCCATGACCGCGACGTGACATGGCATCAGCAAATATATTTAAAATTATTAAAACCAATCTGCCTAAGTTGTATTCAAATATAATTAATTATCAACAAGAATTTTCTTATTGGTAGGTGTGGACTGGCTGTTTGCCTCTTGTGTATCAACTTCATCAGGAGCGGAGTCCTCAACCGGTTTGAAACTTGGCGAAGGAGGCACATTTCTTTCTTGTCATTTTGGTGGCATCCTTGAAAAGCATTAATATTTTCAATGAACCAGATTAGAAGAAATTATGAACATTGTAAGCAACTGTCACCTATGTAAATAAAACATTTAATACTTTTATTCTTCATCTCAAGATGTATTTTTCATGCTTGTTTCAAAATCTCATTCAATAACATCTTCGTAGTCTCCTTCCTCATCATCATCTTCGTCTTCGTCTTCTTCATCGACTTCTTCTTCTGACTCTTCTTCTTCTTCTCCTTGTTTTGACTCTTCTGATTCTTCAAAATCTGCAACTGAATGATTATTTAATCGGATGGGTCGAGATGTATAGGTGGGACGTCATCTCTACATAAGGGGATTAGTTCGAGTGCACCAAGGTCACCAAATAAATTAATACCCTCTCCATCTTCCTGGTAGGCCTTTATAATTGGAGTGTCATTTTCATCTCCACTATAATCATGATCCACTACCAATCCTGCATCATAAATATTATGAGAAAATTTTTTTTATACAACTCGCTAAGTTATCTCTGCACTATTTCATCTGTCCTTTTCATTGGATCAATCAAGTAATAGACTTGGGTCGCTTGACAAGTCAATACAAACGAATCATCTTCATACCATTTACATGCAGGATTGACGCTCATAAAGTGACTATCCCTATATATCAAACCTGGACCACTGCCTAGATCCCACCAATTACATTTAAAAATATAAGTCACATTCCCGCCTAGGTATGTCAATCCGATAATGTCACATATGACACCATAATAGTCAATATTCTATGTTCCATGACTTCCCTCAATCAACACACCACAATTTTGCATCTTTCGATTACGTTCAGGGTCCTTAGTATGGAACCTATAACATCGAGCCATGCATGTAGCGTATCTAAGTGCTTTGTTTGAAGGACCACGGGCCAATGCATGCAATTCAGAAGAAACTGATGTTGGAGCATGAGCACGTTGTTCCAAAATCTAACAAGTGAAATATTCTACGTTATGATATTCTACGTTATGATACATTTAAATGCATATGCGTTGTTCAAACCATCTTGAAAATTCTTCTTCGTGTCTAGCCTCTATATTTTCTACGCCTTCTGTCCTAAGTTTGTCTATATGCTCGCTATATAGAAGTAAAAAGAATAGAATATTTGAACACATTCAATATTGTACTACTTTAATCGAATATATATTAATTAGAATTATTCTAAATATGAATCGACATACCTAAGATAGTCATCAATGTCTCAACAATTATTCAACACGTACCATCAAGCTTTTCCTAACTCTCTACCGATTAAGTTGTACCCCGTTTGTGCACTCAAGGGTCGTACAATCTGAAAAAACACAGATAGCTCACGAGGGCCAACGGCAGCAAATTCAGCATTCCACTCTTCACGATTAAAGTGTGTCTCAACCCCACGAAGATATAGAGAGCAAAATGTCAACCATTAGTCGTGTAAATAAGCCTCTGCTATTGAACCCTCAACTTGGGCTTTATTCCCAACATTGTGCTTCAATCTACCCAAATATCATTCAACTGAATGCATCCAACGGAACTGTACCGGTCCACCTAACAGTACCTCTTGAGGTAAATGCATTGCTAAATGGACCATTACATCAAAAAATTATGGTAGAAGATATGCTCAAATTTATATAGTATTATTGCAATGTCCTCTTCCATCTTCGACAACATATCTTGATTTACTACTCAAGAGCACAAATCCTTGAAAAACATGCAGAGTTCAGTTATGGCGACACGTACATTAGAAGTCAGCTTCCTACGAATTCCCACTGGTAACAATCATGACTTTTCAATCCACTTATTTTCCATTATCAGGGCTCACCCATCTACCAACATTTGAGGCATAACCGTCTGGTAACTTCACACCTTGCAACCATTTGCAAAAGGCTATTCTCTAATCCCTTGTCATTGTAAAACATGCATGCGGTATAACCACCCTGTTGCCTTCCTCCCGCAAACAAAGATTATGTTTAATTCTCATTCTTGCAAAATCTTTCCTCGTCTTAATCGAGTCCTTGGTCTTTTTGTTAATGCTCATCAATATCCCCAATATATTATCACAAATATTCTTCTTTATATGCATTACATTCAAACTATGTCAAAACGTGCATGATGACCAATACGGCAATTCAAAAAAATACTCCGCTTTGTCCAATTCAATTGCGCTGCACCTCGTTTTCTCTTGTTCTTTCCCCAACCTTTGTCAAGATTATTCGCTCCATGTTCCATTAATTGTTCCAATATCTCATCCCCAGACAACTCCTTTGGTGCAATTCTGTCCTCCACTCTCCCATCCAATTTAGCATCTTCCCTTCACCATTCATGATTTGCTAACAAATAACATCGACGACCCATGAAACACATCTTCTACGAATATTTTAGCCACACACTTGCAGTTTCTTTATTACACGTGGGACATGCCAACTTCCCTTTAGTACTCCAAGCGAAAAGATTGTCATATGCTGAAAAATCATTTATCGTTCATAATATTGCAGCATGCATCTAAAAAGATCTCGACGTGTATGCATGAAAAGTTCGGACGCCTGTTTCCCATAGATCTTTCAACTCTTCAATTAACGGCTGCATGACTACGTCAATATCATTCCCAGGTAATCTTGGGCTGGGGATAAGAAAAACAGATTGAATCCATCCGTTGTTAGTCCTAGACGCACATTACGAGCTTCATTGCCAAAATCTTGGTATTGATTATCAAAACATTGCAACGCAATTGAGTTAGCTAGGTGCCTCATATATTTGTCATCCTTAACTCGTCTCTCCATGTGCCACCTCATATATTGAGCTATTTTTTGACACATATATAGCTTTTGCAATCTAGGTTTCAACGTTAAATAACATAAAATTTTTACCGGAATATTTTTCTTACCCTTCCACTGATGTGACTGACTGTAAATTTTTAACCTGAAAAATCAAATATGAAAGGTTCCTAGGGCTTGGGTTTCATCAATTGAATTCCTCCAATGAGTTTAAACCCGGTTGCTTACATTAAAGTTTTGCTAATTACAATGACCGAATTCTTTTTTTTTTTTTGTGATATCTTCTTTCAAGGTATAATATCTATACCTATATTAATCCTATGTCTACTGTCGTGATCACAAGAATTAATATAAATTCATTATGCTCTGTGAAATTCTTGAATGTAGGTCACAAAGGGGTGTATTTATTTCTAAACTACAATGGCAATGTTTGATGAATTCACAAAATAAAATTGAACTTCAACTTTTGTTACTTCATTCAACATCTTAAGCATGCAATTTATGACCAGCAAATTGCCAAAACAAAAATCAAAATCATCCAATTACAATTAACAAAAGGGTGTTCAAAACAACCATACTCAAATCATATCCAAAATTCAATGACTACATCCTAGCGATAGAATAAGAAAACAAGCAAATCATAACTAATAAAATAAACCAATTATTTCTCAAACATAAATTCGAATTCAACATCTTTAATAACAATTCAGCAACTAAAAATTAGAGAAAGAGAAAAAGAACTCTGCAATTGTAGAAATCGTGAGCTTCTTTCTTCCTTTCGAAATAACAACTCCTCCTTCAATCCTTTTTTTTTTTCTCTCTACCGGTCCCTTTTTTAGACCTCTCTCAATACGTAGCTAGCTAGAAGTATATCATGGCTTGGTCTCCTCTATTTTTAATTTTCAAATGTTTTTGTTATGTGCCAACTAATTCAAAAACATGTCGTCCGTATCTGCAGCTGAAAATCCAATCAGTTCAAAACCAATTCTCCTTTCAAATTTTAAAATAGATTTTCCCCATATCTGCTGCTGAAAATCTGGAATTATTAGCTAACCGACTTCCTACCGGATTTAGAGCATCAAAACAACACATTGAGTCCTTTACTAAAGTTTTAGATCTCATTCTCAGCTTTCAAACACATCTAGGTTTGCTTTATTCTGACTTTTAGAACTCCAGATACAGGATGAAAATCGAAATAGGGTCAGGGTTGCAGTAAACAACTGGACAGATTCAGACTTCTCCATTTCTACTAAGCTTTGAACTTCAAAACGGCATAACTGGTTTCGTTCTCTTCATAGAAGTTTTAGGCCTACGACTTAGCTTTCCATCAAGCCAAACAATACCTAAAACCGAGTTATGTAGCTCCAATTAGAACCCAAAAACTGAATCGTTTTCTGGTTTGACTAGACCAGACCAACTAGGAATTGCTCTCTAGCCCAAGCCCAATTTCTGCCTCTTCACATCATTCCAATTTCAACCTAATTCAATAATTAAACACCTGAAAAATACCAAGAATTTTCAAGAATTAAATAAATGTAGAAGGCACCTAAAGTTCTAGACAAACGAGATAAGAAACATACAATATACTTTGAATCAAAACTATTAGAACTAAGAAAATATGTGAAATAAATTTTCACATCAAATACCCCCAAACTTGAATGTTTGCTTGTCCTCAAGCAAAATAAAAACCATAAAAATAAAGGACAATAACCATAGTTAAGGTCAACTTATCACACCCAAAGGACCTATCATGCAAACATCCAATCTTAAACTTACTACATAACCAATAGCAAACAAAGGAAAATTAAGCATACTCACATTCTTTAGTTCAAATTTCCATACATAATTCCAAACTCAATCATATTTATCATGCAACCAACACAATTGAATCATGTAACAACTCAACCTGCAATCACCCATTCTCAATACTACAAACAATGTAGCAAACTAGAGAAAAATATATATATATTTTTTTTTTAAATTTTTTTTCACTATTTTTTTCAATAATATTTATTCTTTGTCTTTAAGTTGTCACTCGTTTTTTGATGCTAATACAAGCATTTGTGATGGACGTACCCAGTTACTAACAAGTCACACACTTAAAGTGCTTTTGCATACTCATATTTCAAGTTGGCGTTTGACGTAAAAGTAAACATTGGTAATGAATACCCCTAGTTACTTAGCAACTCAAAACATTGGAATAGATAGAATTTTGCACACATTTATTTATTCAACTGTCTAATTATTATCACTCTATTTACTTTAACCTCGTTTAGGACTGGATCAAAGGGGATAATCACAAGAAAATCATCACAGTAATCTTTTAGGCATAGTCACACAACTCACACAACTTTGCAAGGAAATGTGTACTTCAATAATCCTAAAGAAAATAAGTATGCTTAATCTTGCTTTATAAGATATTGTCTATCCTAAATAAAAAAATGCAATGCTTAACACAATAAAGAACCCAAAAGTGTAATGCTGATCCTAAATAAGTCTCACACAAGTGCAAATGTAGTTTCATTTCTCCTAATCTTTCACATAAAAATCTGGTTTAGAATACATGTATATGATCACCAATTAACTTGCATGAATGTGAACAAATCAGAATTTTGAAGAAAAAAAAAATTCTTTCTCAAACAAACATAACCAGTACCAACATTTAGCATAATCAAATATCCACTCTCCCAAACTCAATTTTCACATTGTCCTCAATGTGAAAGGAAATAAAAATGGAAGACTAATACTCTCCTTTTAGCAAGGCTGAACACAACTAATGTCTGATTGAATTGGACACGAACTAGCTTCTTGCTTATTTTTTCGAACCTACTCAACACAACCAAAAGAAAGGGGGGTTACAACCATCTTTATTATAAAAAAAAAAAAAAAAAAAACTTAAAACAATAACTAAAACAAAAGAAGTGCTTGTTTATAGTCATTAGCTTGACTTCTACACCATCAACCGTAGGTAGGATTCTTCAAGAAGTAAGTAACTCCTTTATGAACCACATTACCAGAAAGATAAGGCTTCAAATGCTTCCCATTAACCTTGAATGCACCAATGACCTCACTATGCACCTCAATAGCACCATATGGATACACTTTTGTTACCGTGAATGGGCCAGACCACCTAAAATGAAGCTTGCCTGTGAATAGCTTAAGTCTTGAGTTGAAGAGTTACACCTGCTGCCCAATTTCGAAACTAATCTGAAGATGCTTGTCATGTCAATGCTTGGTCTTTTCCTTGCAAATCCGAGCATTTTCATAAGCATCCAACCTAAACTCCTCCAATTCACTGAACTGTAACAATCTCTTTTCTCCCGCAGCTTTCAAGTCCATGGTCAACTCCTTAATTGCCCAATAGGCCCTATGTTCCAATTCAACTGGTAAGTAACAAGACTTTCCAAAGATAAGTCTATAAGGAGACATACCCAAAGGTGTCTTGAAAGCTGTCTTATAGGCCTAAAGTGCATCATCTAACTTATTCGCCCAATCCTTCCTTGAACTGCTCACAGTTTTCTCCAAAATTTACTTTAATTGCCTATTTGCAAGTTCAACTTGCCCATTTGTTTGAGGATGATAGGCAAGTTCCACCTTATGAGTAACCCCATATTTTTTCAACAAAGTCTCAAATGACCAGTTACAAAAATGGGAGTCTTCATCACTAATAATGGCTCTCGACACACCAAATCTTAAAAAAAATATTTTTCTTCACAAATCTCATCACCACCTAAGAGTCATTAGTCTAAGTTGCAATAGCTTCAACCCATTTAGACAGATAATCCACTGCTACCAGGATGTACTGATTGTTGAAGCCAGAAGGAAATGGGCCCATGAAATCAATTCCCCACAAATCAAACAGTTCAACCTCCAAGATATTGGTCAAGGGCATCTCATTCGTTTTTGAAATATTGCCGACCCTCTGACATCTATCACACATGTCACATACTGTCTAGCATCTTGATACATAGTCGGCCAGTAAAAACTAAACAGCCATACATTTGCAACTGTCTTGGAGGTACTGAAATGCCCACCACACTCCAAGGAATGGCAATGGTCAAGGATATCCTGCATCTCATCTTAGGGCACACATCTTCTAATCATCCCATCTGCACAGTGTTTATAGAGTAACGGTTCTTCTAAAAAATAATGATTCACATCTCACAAAAACTTTTTCTTCTGATGATAGCTCAAATTAGTGGGAAGAATGACACTCACCAAATAGTTCACCAAAGTAGCATACCAAGGGATGACTGAAATTCCCAACAACTGCTCATCTAGAAAGCTTTCATTAATGGGCACCTCATCTGCTCTTGATTGCCCCTCTAATCTATACAAGTGATTTGCCACCACATTCTCCATGCATTTCTTGTCTCGAACCTCAAAATCAAATTCTTGAAGCAACAACACCCACCGAATCAAGCGCAGTTTGGCATCTTTCTTTTTCAACAAATACTTGATTGTTGAATGGTTTGTATATACGATCACCTAGGAACCTACAAGATAAGATCGAAACTTTTCAAAAGCAAACACATAGCAAGCAATTCTTTTTCAGTAGTTGCATAATTCAACTGTGCATTATTGAAAACTAACTTCTTATCTTTTCTCTGGCCGAGAACAGCACCCAAAGCAAAATCACTAGCATCACACTTTAGCTCAAAAGGAAAACTCCAATTTGGGACTACCATAATTACTGCTGACACCAACTCTTGCTTCAACCTGTTAAAAGCATTCAAACAGTCATTATCAAAATCAAACACAACATCCTTATTCAACAGATTACAAAGAGGTTTAGAAATTTTAGAAAAATTCTTAATAAAACGCCAGTAAAATCTTACATGACCAAGGAAACTTGTAACTCCCTTAACATTGGTATGTGATGGCAATTTTTCAATAATTTCTATTTTTGCTCGGTCCACCTCAATATCTATTGCTGAAATCTTGTGGCATAAAACAATACATTAGTGCACCATAAAATGACATTTCTCCCATATAAAAACTAAATTAGTTTCCTTACAACGTTGCAAAACTTGAGACAAGTTATCTAAACAACCATCAAAAGAATATCCAAAACAGAAAAATCATCCATGAAAACCTCCATGCTCTTTTCAACCAAATTAGAGAAAATAACCATCATACAACGTTGGAATGTCGCAGGTGCATCACACAAACCAAAAGGCATCCTACGGAATGCAAAAATACCATAAGGCCAAGTGAAGGTGGTCTTTTCTTGGTCTTCAGGAGATATAGGAATCTAGTTCTACCCTGAATAACCATCTAGAAAACAGTAATACACATACCCAGCAAGTCTCTCAAGCACCTGATCAAGAAAATGTAAAGGAAAATGATCCTTACAGGTAACACTATTAAGTTTCCTATAATCTATGCCGACTCTCCACCCAGTTAGTGTCCTAGTGGGAATTAATTCATTATTTTCATTATGCACCACTATCAGATATAGGATAAATAATCCCTGCATCTAACCATTTAAGAACTTTAGCCCTAACTACTTCTTTCATGTTAGGATTTAACCGTCTCTAATTTTCAACATTAGGTTTATGGTTATCCTCCATTAAAATTCTATGCATACACAATGAAGGGCTAATTCCTCTAAGGTCTGATATAGTCCATCCTATGGCTTTTTTTTTTTTTTTTTTTTCTCAATCTCAAAATACACATCAATTTGTCAAGTTGATCATTAGACAAAGAAGCACTCACAATCACAGGCAAAATATTATTCTCACCTAAAAATGCATACTTGAGATGTGAGGGTAATGACTTCAACTCCAGAACTAGTGCTTGCACATTTGAAGGGGGAGGGAGTGGCTTACATTTGCCTAGATCCGCAAAATGGATTCCTCTCTGCTTCGGCTTAGGACTTGTAGCCTCTACTACAAACGCCACTTCTGCAATCCCCAAATTATCATCTTTACTTGTCTTTGCATTCACTAAACAAGTCTTGAGAGATTCTTTAGTATTTTCAGCCCTAAGAACCTCTCTGGTCAACTCATCTACAACATCAACTCGAAAAACATGATTAGCAAAAGAAGGATATTTAACAGCTTCGAATAAATTAAACTCTACCTCTTCTTCACCAACCTTCAAAGTTAGTCTACCATTCTTAACATCTATGACGGCTCCAGTTGTGGCTAGAACAGGCCGCCTAAAATGACAGGGATCTCGGTGTCTTCTTCCATCTCCAACACAATAAAATCAACTGGAATGATAAACTTCTTTACCTTGATCAGCACATTCTCAAGAACTCCCAAAGGATATTTCACCGATTGGTCAGCTAGCTGCAAAGAGATGATAGTACGCTTCAACTCCTTTAATCCAAGCTTCCTAGACACATATAAAGATATTAGTGAAACACTAGCACCTAAATCACACAAAGTTTTAGAAAAATTAACATCGCCTATAGTACAAGGGATAGAAAAACTCCATGGATCTCTTAACTTTGGTGGAAGCTTAATCTTGATAATTGTAATGCTCCGTCCCCGGAGGTCTAGAGAGTTATCGCTTGTAACCTAAATCCATCTTCCATAACATATTTATATACTCCAATATTTCCAAAAAGTACAAATGCATTTATTTGAACCAAAAATATATGTTCCTCCACCAGGATACCAAATAAATACCTCAATGAAATAATTAAAAAATTCCATAAATATTTAGAAATATCCTTGGCTCCAAATATCAAATAACATAAAATCATAAACCTACTAAATAAGACTCTCCAATAAACTTGTACCCTCTGGCACTTATTCTTGTATGATCATCAAACCTTACTCTTGGCTTCCAATTGAGGCATCAAAATTATCTGAAAAATATTGTGAAGATAAGAGGTGAGTTATCAACAACTCAGTAAGTAGAGGACATATACCAGTGTATAAATATGAGTATTTTTACAATTCAAAATGCAAAACAAAATGCTTACCTTCAGAATGCAGAAACAGAAGCATTTACTTTTAGAATGCAATTATCAAAACATGTTACAAAAATACGAAACTTTCAAAAAAACATTCTTATTAAAAAATCCTTTGGCATATCAAAATCTGAGACCTCATCTTTATTATATCGGAGCATCACATAGAGACATATACCATGTTTAACCCCTGTGGTAGGGTTATAAGCCACAATTATAACCCATGGAATGGTCATATCCACTATTATCACCCGTGGTTGGGCGTATACCATGTTTAACCTCCATGGTAAGGTTATAAACCACAATTATAACCCTTGGAAGGGCTGTATCCACTATTATAACCCGTGGTTGATCCGTATCCACTATTATCACCCGCAGTTGGGCCGTATGCCACTATTATTACCCGTGGCTGCGCCATATCCACTATTATCACCCATGGTTGGGTTGTATGCCACTATTATTACACGTGGCTAAGTCGTGTCCACTATTATAACCAGTGGTTGGGCCTTATCAGAACAGAACAAATCCATCAGAATCAGAGCTTAATTAGAATACAGAATCAGAATCTCATGCCAAGGTTTTTAGATGCCACATCATATCAAAAATCAAATACTGAACAGCTTCAAATAATTTCACATGTTCAAAATAAACAGAATCAAAACATCTTCATTTATTCACATCAAAACTTTTAGATCTCATGCATCGTAACACCTTTATTTCATCCAAACTTTAAAAAAAACAGACTCATATTTGCTCTTTTCCATATCAGAAACAGAATGCACAAAATTAGCTCATATCTACACTAGTCATGACAAAAAGTTCTCTCTCTTTATACAGCTTTCATACATATGCAGAACACATATCTGATATTGTTTTCAATTTTCTTTTCAAAACAAACATACGTATTTTCAAAATCATTCTCATTTCATTTTATTTTATGCAAAGTCTAGCATAGGAATCCCGCTTACCTGAACTTCTTAGCTTTTCAGAATTTTCGTCAAAATGCCGAATCAACTAAAAATCGTCACCTATAAAATAATCACATAATTTTCACAAATTTTCAATCGAACACGTATTTCAATATTTAAGACTAAGATGTTGAAATAACCTATTTTAATTCCTCAAAAACCTAAATTTACGTAATCCTAAAATATCGTCACATTTCTAAATTTCCTCGATATCAATTAATACTTCCGACTTATACATTAATATAATTATTAATTAGATCCAAAAAAAATGAATATCATTTAACAAAAACCTTTATTTTAATGTAGTCCAACATAGAAATTGGTATCTCTAGAATATAATCCAATTAAACACCGTTTAATTTAAATAAAATACCATCTGCACAAATATAAATTTTTGAGACTTAAAACAAAGTCAATAAAAATATAACTCTGCCATGAATTTATACTAACGATAAAAATGTAATTAAAAACTCTTGGCTGTTTTATAATTGAAAAGGCAAAATTGTAAAAACACTTAAAGGAGTATGAGTTGTGCTACATTGGTGGTTGGGTGGCCGACTGCAGAGAGATAGAGTGATGAGAGAGCCAAGGTGATGATCAACCAAAAATGGCCATCTTGGTTCTACTATGTTTTCGGACTGCAAAAATAGAGTTGTTCAGCTTCGGTTTCATGTGGATGTCGCACGTGTTTTGTGGTGCAGGAGGCAGTGGTTGATGGTTGCTACAGTGAGTGTATTCTGACGTTGGGATAAAGAGAAACTAACATGAGGGAGATGGAGGCTGGGTGGTTTCCATTTGGGGTTGGTTTTCTGACATAGCAACTCCACGGATCACGTGCCATCAATTTCGTCTCGGGCTGGCCTCGTTAGCAGCTGTGGAGTGGTTTTCCTTACGGTGGAGGGGGTGCTTTACTGAAGGTTTGAGGCTCCCAAATCTTGTTCCACTATCAACAGGCAATACGTAATATATATAGGTGATGGGAAAAAACCCTAGAGAAAACTAAGAGGAAGAAACGTGCATGGGAGACGTGCACAAGGCGTGGGACTAATTCCAATATTTCCCACGAGCTTTTGTTTCTCAGGCTCATTTCAAATTTGGGCCAACAACATAGTTATTTAAGAACGTAATTTGAACTTGTTAGAGCAATTTAAAAAAAAAATTGGCTTGTCCATAATCCTTCTCAAGGGTCGATTATATTATAAATACTATTGAGCCATGACTCACGTTCCAAACTAGCCTAACTCGTTCCATAACTTGTGGGGCCAAAAACTCAAAAATAAATCCCAATAAAAAGCCCATAATCTATCAATACAAAATTTGAGGCCTGTAACCTATTCCCAAAAATTACTCGATAAAACTCAAGTGGGCTTTTCAAACATGAACAAAAAAAAAAAAAAATTGGATGCGAGTTTCATGCTGGGCCCAAGTGTTACAATAATGGCACTGCATTCCTCCGTCAAGGCAATGGTCTCAAAATCCTCCAATTTCCTTTTCTTGGACATGATCTTCTTTAGGAATTTTGTATAGGAAGGAATATGTGCTAAGGTTTCTGCAAAATGAATATTAATGTGAAAATGGATAAACACTTTCAAAAATTTCTCAAACTGTTGATCAATTTTATTTTGCTTAAGCCTTTGAGGAAAAGGAATGGGGGGGTACATAAGCTTCGATTGGTGGTAGTGGGGATGGTGTCTTGGCTAGGTCCTCAACTTCTTCATGGACCTTCTTGCTCAACTCTTCATGGTCTACTTCATCACCAACTACGGTGTCACCACTTACCTGACCAAGTTGCTTACCACTTCTCGAGGTGACTGCCTTACAATGCTCCTTTTGATTGACCTCTATCTTACTAGGCAAATTGCCCTGTCCACGAGAATTGATGGAATTGGCTAACTGCCCCAATTGCTTCTCCATATTTCTAATGGAACTCGCCAACTGATCAACCTTTGCTTTCAGTCTCTCAAATCTCTCTTAACTGGCATTGACTAACTTCTCAATAGCTATCTCCCAAGGCTACTTACTTTTTGGTTAGGATGGTCTTGGATGGAAACCAGGAGGATGGAAAGGTCTAGAATTGCTACCTTGGTTATCTTGATCTTTCCATGAAAAGTTTGGATAATTCCTCCAGCCTGGGTTGTATGTGTTGGAATAAGGGTTGTTCAGTTGTTGCTGCCTGTTGAAATTAGACACAAATTGGGTTTGCTCTACCTGTATACAATCAAAACTCATGTGAGCTCCCCCACAGCAATTACAACTCAATATAGGACTAGAAACAGAATTCACATTACCCAGCTTATTGAACATTTTTACCAGAGAATCAACATTGGCATTCAACATGTTTATGCCATCTATATCATACATACCAGAAAATTTCTCAGGCATACCTCTTTCATTAGACCACTGATAATTATTAGAGGTCATTTCTTCTAACAACTCATATGCCTCTTCTGTTGACTTACTCATTAAATTACCTCTTGCAGTTTCGTCTACAGTAATCCTGACTGAATGTGTTAATCTATTATAGAAAGTCTGTACAATCAGCCAATCAGGAAGACCATGATGTGGACACTTCCTCTGCAATTCTTTAAACCTCTCCCAAGCTTCATACAAAGATTCACCATCAAACTGAACAAAAATGGTAATATCATTTCTAAGTTTGGCACTCTAACTTGGGGAAAAATACTTATTCAGAAAAGCTTGTGCCAAGGCATTCCAGGTGGTGAAAGAGTTAGGCGCTTTGGAATTCAATCAGGCCTTGGCTTTATCCTTTATAGAAAATGGAAAAAGTTGGAGCCAAATAGCATCATCACTAACTCCATTCATCTTAATTGTATCACAAATCTCCAAGAAATTGGCAAGGTGTGCATATGGATCCTCAGCAGGTCCTTAATCAAACTGCTCCTACTACACCATCTGAATGAGACCAGGCTTAATCTCAAAGTTATTAGCATTGATTGTAGGTCTCGTAATGGGAACTAAGGTAGGCCTAGTCTTAAAGATCCTTTGCAAGTTTCAGATGGGCCAATTACAAGATCAAGAGCCAAGAAGATCAAGGAAGCAATCCAAGGATTGGTGCAATCCACGTGAGATGAAGCTGGCAAGAGCCCAACACTCAAGATGGGCTTGAAAGAAGAAGAACCAGTATTGATCTACTTGATTCAAGTTGTGGAAGACATGACTTAGAGATAGGGCCTATTGTTATTGGAGGCTTTCAATTTCGTTAAAGAATTTATTTTATTAGTTTAGAATAAGTGGGCTTGAGGATACTTGGCCCACATATGCCTTATTTCTTATGAATTAGGGTTTTTGGGAAGGCCTTGTATTTTGGCCAAGAGCTTATTTGGAAAGTTACTTTTTAAGAACTAGGGTTTAGAAAAGTTCATATCATTTGGTATCAGAGCTCGGTTTTCAATCAGGTCTGATTCTATCTTTTAATTTTTGCATTACTTATAAAAAAAAAAAAAAAGTTCTGAAATTTCCTTCATCCTAGGGCTTCTGAATTTCTCATTGTTTTCTAGGGTTTCCTTATTCTTTGATTAGGGTTGCCTTGTTCTTTGTTAGGGTTTTGTCAATTGCTTATTCCTTTAATTGTGATCATTTCAGTTGGTGAAAAGAAAAGAAAAGAAAGGAAAAGAAAAAAAAAATCGTCCAAAAAAAAAAAAGTATTGAAAATCTGGATTTTTTTTTTTAGCCTTATCATCAAAGGGGCTGCATACATCATTATAGTTGGTATCTTGTCTTATAGTTACTCTTTCATTCGCATAATTTTCTAGATTATTGTGTCATTTTTTATTCATTCCATGTTTTTCTTGTTCTTGTCTCTTGGACCTAATTACTAGTTGGGATAAAACAAGGTTGCATTGTCTTGATTGAGTTCAATTAGTTCTAAAAGAACTTGAGTGGGAAAACTCTTGAGGTAAAAGGCAAGAGTGTGTGAGACTATTATCTGGAAAAAATCAATTAAGAGTGAAACACGAGTGGAGTGCCATTATTCGAGTGTAAACACGTAAGGGAGTGTGTGAGGTTTTTCACTAACATTCTTTTTGTGCAGCACATTACGATGTCTCGTAGAAGTGACTCATCACCAAAATGGATGATAGATAACTCATCCTTTGTGTTGCAAGCCATGCAACAACAGTTTGAGAGGTTGAACTTTGTGTTGGGTGAAATGAGGGATAGGATGGATCATCAAGAAGCAGCGATTAGAAATCTGCAAAGTGGGAGAGATAGGAGACGATGTGAGCCTAGGGTTGAAAATGAGTATGAGCAAGAAGGAGATGGTGAGGATGAGGAAGACTTAGAATCTGAAATTCTGTCGGGTAGACATAGAATAGTTAGGCGTCAAAGATTACTTGAGGGGAACCTAGGGGGTTGGGATTGTGTAGATAGAGACCTTGGGAGCATCAAAATGAAAATACCATCTTTCCAAGGTAGAACTGACCCGGAGGTTTATCTTGAGTGGGAGAAGAAAATAGAGTTGGTGTTTGATTGTCATAATTACTCTGAAGAGAAGAAAGTGAAATTGGCGGTAATTGAGTTCACTGATTATGTTATTATTTGGTGGGATCAATTAATGACCAATAAGAGGAGGAATTATGAGAGGCCTGTAGAGACATGGGGAGAGTTGAAAGCTCTCATGGGGCGGATATTTGTACCTAGCCACTACTATAGAGACCTTTACCAAAAGCTCTAAAATCTTACACAAGGGTCTAGGAGTGTGGAGCATTACCATAAGGTGATGGAGGTGGCAAGGATAAGGGCTAATGTAGAGGAGGAGTGGGAGGCCACCATGGCTAGATTTTTGAGTGGTTTGAATAGGGACATAGCCAATGTAATTGAATTGCAGCATTATGTGGAGATAGAGGACATGGTGCACATGGCTATGAAGGTGGAGAGGCAGTTAAAGAGAAAAGGGACAGCAAGGTACACTTCAGTTTCTAGCAATACTTGGAAACCAAAGTGGGATAGGAACGATCTAGCTGAGGCAAAGAGAAAGACAAAACCACCTAAGGGAAAAGATGAGGGAACTAGCAACAAACCCAAGGTAGAATCTCAACCTTCATGGAATAGAGATATTAAATGCTTTAAGTGTTTGGGTTTAGGGCACATCACTGCTTAATGTCCAAACAGGCGGGTGATGATTATGCTTGACAATAGGGATGTGATGACTGAGAATGAGGATGATAGTGATGGGGTGCCCGAGTTGGTTGATACTAGTGATGATGATGGAGTGGTATACCCCGTGACAGGTGAGTCTCTTGTTGTCAGGAGTGCTCTCAATACACATATTAAGGTGGATGATGCAGAGCAACAGAGAGATAATATTTTTCATACTAGATGTCACGTCAACAATAAGGTATGTAGTATGATCATTGATGGGGGGAGTTGTACTAATGTGGCTAGCACTACTTTGGTGGAGAAATTGAATTTGCCAACCTTAAAACACTTTAAACCATACAAATTGCAGTGGCTGAATTATTGTGGAGAGGTTAGGCTGGATAAACAAGTGTTAGTTACTTTTTCAATTGGAAAGTATCAGGATGAGATGCTTTGTGATGTTGTGCCTATACATGCTGGCCATATTTTGTTGGGGAAGCCGTGGTAGTATGATAGGACAGTGACACATGATGGGTTCAAGAACATGCACAGCTTTGTAAAGGAGGGCAAAACAATCAAGCTTGCTCCTTTAACTCCAAGCCAGGTCTATGAGGACCAACTGAAACTGAAAAGTGAGGTTACTCAAACAAGAAAGAGTGAAAATGAGAGTGATCAAAAAAGAAAGAGTGAAAATGAGAGTGATCAGAAAAGAAAGAGTGAAAAAGAGATTGAGCAAAAAAGAAAGAGTGAGAGTGAAAATGAGCACAAAAGAAAGAGTGAAAAAGAAAGTAGAGAGGTGGCTGAGAGTAAAGAAAAAGAGTGGAGCCACGAGAGAAAAAAGAAAGAGAGTCTGCTGAGAGAAAAGGAAAAGCAAAAGTGAGTTTCTATGCAAGAGAGAGTGAGGTTAAGAGGGCTTTCTTCACATATCACCCTATGATTTTTCTTGTCTATAAAGAGTCTTATCTTAATGTTGATGAAACTAACCAATCTTTTCCTAGTTTGGCTATTTCTATGTTGCAGGAGTTTGAGGATGTATTCCTATAGGAGATGCCTAATGAGTTGCCACCCATTAGAGGCATTGAGCACCAGATTGATTTTGTACCCGGAGATGCTATTCTAAACCGACCAACCTATAGGAGTAATCCAGATGAGACAAAGGAGCTTCAGAGGCAAGTTGAGGATTTAATGAGCAAGGGGTACGTGAGGGAGAGCATGAGCCCATGTACAGTACTAGTGCTACTAGTGCCAAAGAAGGATGGGACGTGGAGAATGTGCGTCGATTGCAGAGCGGCCAACAATATCACGGTAAAGTATCGCCATCCCATTGCTAGATTAGATGATATGCTTGATGAATTGCATGGCTCATGTATTTTCAGTAAAATTGATCTTAAAAGTGGGTACCATCAAATTAGAATGAAAGAGGGTGATGAATGGAAGACTGCTTTTAAGACTAAGAATGGGCTTTACGAATAGTTGGTTATGCCATTTGGACTTACAAATGCGCCCAGTACTTTCATGAGATTAATGAACCATGTCCTATGTATGTTCATAGGCAAGTTTATGGTTGTGTACTTTGATGATATCCTAGTGTACAACAAGGACTTAAATAAACATATTGAGCATTTGAGATACGTGTTTGATGTGTTAAGATGTGAAAAGTTGTATGCTAATTTTAGGAAATGCACCTTTTGCATGAAAAAAGTTATTTTTCTTGGTTATGTTGTTAGTACAAAAGGTATTGAGGTGGATGAAGAGAAAGTCAAAGCCATCAAGGAGTGGCCAACACCAAAAAGCATCACTGAGGTAAGAAGCTTTCATGGCTTAGCTAGCTTTTATCGGCGTTTTCTTAAAGACTTTAGTACCATTGCTGCACCACTCACTGAAGTAATTAAAAATAATGTTGGCTTTCATTGGGGGGTTGATCAAGAGAATGCTTTTGCCACTATTAAAGAAAGGTTGTGCTCTGCACCTGTGTTAGCATTACCTGATTTTAACAAAGCTTTTGAGATTGAATGTGATGCCTCAAGAATAGGGATTTGAGCCGTTTTGATGCAGGATAGGCAGCCCATAGCATTCTTCAGTGAGAAGCTAAGTGGGGCGTCCCTAAAGTACCTTACTTATGACAAAGAGCTTTATGCTCTTGTTCGTATATTAGAAACTTGGCAGCATTACCTGTGGCCTAGGGAATTTGTCATCCACACCGATCATGAATCATTGAAGCATCTCAAGGGTCAAGGTAAGTTGAATAAAAGGCATGCTAGATGGATGGAATACATTGAGACATTTCCATATGTCATCCATTACAAGCAAGGTAAGGAGAACATTGTTGTTGATGCTTTATCCCAAAGGTATGTACTTCTTACTTCTATGGGGGCTAAAATGCTTGGGTTTGAATATGTGAAAGACATATATGTTGAGGACACTGACTTTTCTGATGTGTATAAGGCACGTGATAAGGCGGCATTTGGTAAGTTTTACAAGTATGATGATTATTTGTTTAAAGAAAGCAAACTTTGTGTGCCAAGCTGTTCTATGCGTGAGTTATTGGTGCGTGAGGCACATGGTGGGGGATTAATGGGACACTTGGTGTCAAGAAAACTTTAGATATTTTGCATGAACATTTCTTTTGGCCTAAGATGAAGAGAGATGTCAATCGCATTTGTGGCAGGTGCATTACATGTAGAAAGGCCAAATCTAAGGTTATGCCACATGGGTTGTATACACCTTTAACCGCTCCTAGTGAGCCATGGGTAGACATATCTATGGATTTTGTTTTGGGGTTGCCTAGGATAAAAAGAGGTGGAGATTCTATTTTTGTGGTTGTGGATAGATTTAGTAAGATGGCACATTTCATTCCATGCTATAAAACAGATGATGCCACAAACATAGCTGACTTATTTTTCAGGGAGATAGTGCAACTCCATGGTGTACCTAGGAGTATTGTTTCTGATAGGGATGTTAAATTTCTTAACTTCTTTTGGAAGGTGTTGTGGGGGAAATTGGGTACTAAGCTCTTATTTTCCACTACATGTCATCCGCAGACTGATGGTCGAACTAAAGTGGTAAATAGGACTTTAACTCAGCTTTTACGCATTGTTATTCATAAGAATTTAAAAACTTGGGAGGACTGTTTGCCATTTATAGAGTTTGCATATAATAGGACCATGCATACTACTACTTCATATTCTCCTTTTGAAATGTTTATGGTTTTAATCCACTTACTCATTTAGATTTGATGCATTTACCTGTTGATGGCAGGAAGAGTTTGGATGGACAAAAGAAGGCGGAGTTTGTAAAGTCACTTCATGAGAGGGTACAACTTCAAATTACCCAAAAGAATGAAAGGGTTGCTTCACAAGACAATAAAGGATGAATGCGTGTCATCTTTGAACCAGGAGATTGGGTTTGGGTTCACATGCATAAAGAGAGATTTCCAGCCCATCAAATAACTAAGTTGCATTCTCGAGGAGATGGACCTTTTCAAATTCTTGAGAAAATTAATGACAATTCATATAAAGTGGACCTTCCAGGTGAGTATAATGTTTCTGCTACTTTCAATGTTTCTGATCTTTCTCGTTTTGATGTAGGTGAAGATTCGAGGTTGAATCCTTTTGAGGAGAGGGGGAATGATGGGAACCAAGGTGGACCTAGTCTTAAAGATCCTTTGCAAGTTTCAGTTGACCAATTACAAGATCAAGAGCCAAGAAGATCAAGGAAGCAATATAAGGATTGGTGCAATCCACATGGGATGAAGCTGGCAAGAGCCCAACACTCAAGATGGGCTTGAAAGAAGAAGAACCAGCATTGATCCACTTGATTCAAGCTGTGGAAGACATGATTTAGAGATAGGGCCTATTGTTATTGGAGGCTTTCGATTTGGTTAAAGGATTTATTTTATTAGTTTAGAATAAGTGGGCTTGAGGATACTTGGCCCACATATGTCTTATTTCTTATGAATTAAGGTTTTTAGGAAGACCTTGTATTTTGGCCAAGGGCTTATTTGGAAAGTTGCTGTTTAGGAACTAGTTAGAAAAGTTACTGTAGCGGCACTGTTCATGCAGGGGCATTTTTTAGAGAAGGAGTTTTATTTTGGCTAGGGTTTGAATAGGGTTTTGGTTTAAATACTCTTTGTAGACTCATTTGAAGATTAAACAATATTGAATTTTCATTGTGAGTTGAGTTTACTCCTCTTGTTCTTGATTGAACTTTTAAACTTATCAAAGGTAAATCACAACCTTTGTGGCGTTCCTCCTTGTAATCTAGGTTCTTGAGACAAGTTCTTCAACGGCTCCAGATTTTAATATAATCTAGGTTCTTGAAACGAGTTCTCATTGGGTCTAGATTCTCCATCCATTGACTTGATTTTGGCTTTCTTGGGTGAGTTTTCAAATTGATTGTGGGTTTAAGGGATTCCATTCTCGCAGGTTCATATCATCTCGCAATGCTGGGTTGAGCACCAGTGACATTCAGCACGGCATAGTCACGCAATACCCTCTGATTCTGGTTATCTGCAATGGCTACTGCTTGTTCTTGCTCTAGTTCCAATCTTTATCTTCTCCTTAGTGCACGTAGGGTTCTTTCAATTTCTAGATCAAGAAGCTCAATTAGCTCAAAGTTACGTGGCATACACTAAATAGAGAAAACATAAATTGACAAACAGAAGCACAAAATAGCCTAAAAACCATAGAAAACGATGGAATTTGGCATCAAGAGGGCGGGCCAGTCTAAATGAATAAAAAAAAAGAGCAATACAGTCAAAATTAATACAGGAAAATATTTGTATTAATATTGAAAACAATCCTACCTTGCAACAGCGCCAAAAACTTGATGATCACTAGACTCTACCACAAGTGCATGGGTCGTGGCAAATAGAACAAGGCAAAAAGAGTATCGTTTCCACAAGCAGTAGATTCAAGTACCAATTTATAAAATTTTCTATATTATTTAGTCGATTCCAAATTGATGTGACTGACTGGAAATTCTTAACCTGAAAAATCAAATATGAAAGTTTCCTAGGGCTTGGATTTCATCAATTAAATTCTTTCAATGAGTTTAAACCTGGTTGCTTGCATTAATGTTTTGCTAATTAGAATTACCGAAATCCCTTTTTTTATTTGAAATCCTCTTTCAAGGTATAACACCTATACCTATATTAATCCTATGTCTACTGTCGTGATCACATAAATTCATTATACTCTGTGGAATTCTTGAATGTAGGTCACAAAGATGTGTATTGTTTCTAAACTACACTGCTAAGGTTTGATGAATTCATGAACTAATATTAAACTTCAACTCTCGTTACTTCATTCAACACCTTAAGCATGCAATTCATGGCCAGTAACTTACAAGAATGGAAACCGAAATCATCCAATTGCACTTAACAAAAGGGTATTTAATACAACCATACTCAAATCATATCCAAAATTCAATGACTACATCCTAGCCCTAGAATAAGAAAACTAGCAAATCATAACTAACAAAATAATCCATTTATTTCTCAAACATAAATTTGAATTCAACATCCTTAATAACAATATAGCAACTAAAAATTAGAAAAAGAGAAAAAGAACATTGTAGTTGCAAAAATCGTGAGCTAAGTTCTTCCTTTCAGAATTACAGCTCCTCCTTCAATCCTCTTTTTTTTTTTTCTCTCTATCAGTCTGTTTTTTTTTTAGACCTCTCTCAATACGCTGCTAGCTAGAAGTTCATCATTGCTTGGTCTCCTCTATTTTTAATTTTAAAATGTTTTTGTTATGTGCCAGCTAAGGGTGTGCATCCGAACCGGATGTTTTTCCGGTCCGGTTAAAAATTCGAAAATCTGGATGATCCGGGTGGTTTGAATCCGGGCGGATACAAAATAATTAAATCCACCCGGATCGATTTCGAATCCGGTATTTAATTGGTGTTATCTATAACCGGCTTTGACAAAATTAAAAGCAAAGGGTCCATCGCAATCACAAAGGCTATAACTCATAGTCTCTCCTTCCCAAAGCAAAAGGTTATAGCCTGTAAGTTTCTCCTTCCCAAAGCAAAAAGTCATAAAGTAAAACTTACTTTTTCAAAATCTTGATTTCTTCTCTCTCTCCCTCTCTCTCTCTCTCTCCCTCTCCCACTGACGAAATCCAAGCATTTTTCATCTACTCGGTAGCTTCCTCTCTCTCGATTCTTCCTCAAATGCTTTGCATAATCGCTACCCTCACTCAGAGGCTTCGCTCTCTCACCAACGTCTCTGCCAAAGACTACAAAATAAGATCTACAAGGTTTCCCTCTCTCTCTCTCTCAATTTAGTTCGTTCATGTTTGGTTACTGAGAAAACTTAGGGCAAATGGGTTTCAAATGCCATGGAATTTGGTTACTCACTCTCTCACAGTGCAGCTTCTCCCAGATCTGGGTTTACATTTTTGTTTGAGTTCATATCCATGTGAGCTCTCTCGCTTTTTAGATGTAGATATAGATAGAATAGATCTGGGTTTATGTTTTTATTTGACTCCATATCCATGTGAGCATCTCTCACTTTTTAAATGTAGATATGGATAGATTAGATCTGGGTTTTTAAAATTTCATAGTATAGATTTGGTTTGTGTGAAATGTTTCTATCTTGGTTTTGAAGTCCTCGTAGATCTCTTGCATATCGAACTCGTTCAGATAGCCGATAGTGAATGATTTGAATCTGTTCTTGGATGTTTGTTCTGTCCTTTCTATTTCTCGATAATCTTTTGGTTTGGATCTGTGTCGGGGGTATTTTTCTATTTTTTTTTCTAATCTCTAGATATTGGGACTGTGTTCATCCAACTTTTTTTCCTTTTCAGTTTGGATCTGGGTTTGTTTTTTTTCCTAATATATAGTTTATTTTCAGTTTGCTGCCCTTTAAACCAAGGATTAATCATATCTCTGCTAATTATGCAGACTAAAATCGTTTGTAATGTCACACCTCTGCCATTGAAATGTAGGAATAAGATTAATGTCCTTGATCTGAGTAGTTCTGTTAAGCCAACTTGCATTGTTTCTTGTCTTTCACTTGCACTTCACATAGAATTTAGCTCCATAGTGAGAATAAAACTATTGTGCTGCTTTGTAAGTTTCTTCAGTTAGCTTTGCTTTCATTATGTTTTAGGAAGTTCAAAGAAAAAAATTCTTGGAATTGAAAGGTTTCACATTTTACTCTTTTTTGTTTTCTCAGAAAGTAATAATAGAATTTTTCTTTGGAGAATAAAAATGAAAGCTAATGAATAGGGTTCTTATTCACCCATCATGCTCGATATGTTTCACCAAAATCATGTATTCTATATCAGTTATAGTATTTTAATTAAGCAGATCCAGTTCCTTTCATGTTGCATGCCCCATAAAACAACTTAATAATTCTCTCTATTTCTCTGAGAAAACTGTCCACATGACTCAAACTACGAACTACATTTCTTCACACCATTAATTCTCTTTCTGTTTCTCTGAGATGAGCTTTTAGAGAAGACAAATGGTGGGATGTGAAAGATGAAGAGAAAGATTGTGTTATGCATCTTCCATGGCCTGCCATTGTACTTATTATGCTTTCTCACTATCTCATTTTTTCTCTAATATATATGCATATCAGTTGGGATATGATTTTTTTACTAATTTCTTGATTTCCAGCTCTTTGTTTCCCACAGCTCACAATGAAGAGGATAGGGGGGCTCAACTTCAAATATTCTTCACAATTCTTTGCTGCTGCATTTAAATTTTTCACTATTTGTTCCTTGTAAACATCAATGTAATGTATTGTGAATGTTGATGTCTATTATTGTTTATTTTGTTTTATAAAAAATTGAATAGGCAATAAAAAATGTTAAACAAATGCCTAAAAAATATTCATTATATAAAAAAATGGCTATAAAAAATAATAAACATAAAAGCGAAGCCTTTTGAAAAGTGTTAAAAAGTTGTTTTTAAAAAAAATCGTTTTAAAAGTGTTAAAAACATATTTATTTAAAAAAAAAACATTTTTATAAAATCCGGATATTGGTCCAAATTTGGATGAAAAAGCTTTTTAAAAAGTGTTCAAAAGTCTTTTTTTGAAAAAAAAAAAGCATTCTAAAAGTGGAAAAAACGTATTGTTTTTTAAAAACAAAAACTCAGAAAAAAAGGGTATAAATCCGGTTTACCCGAGTGGATATCTGCTCGTTTTTCAAAATCCGGATCCGGATCAGCCCGAATATCCCGATCCGGATCCAGATGCACAGCCCTTGTGCCAGCTAATTCAAACACCCATCTTCCATATCTGCAGCTGAAAATCCAATCAGTTCAAAACCAATTCTCCTTTCAAATTTAAAAACAGATTTTGCCCACATCTACTGCTAAAAATCTGAAATACTTGGCTAACCAAATTCCAGCTGGATTTAGAGCATCGAAATGATACATTTTGGAGTTGAGTCCTTCACAAAAGTTTTAGATCTCGTTCTCAGCTTTCAAATGCACTTAGGTTTGCTTTATTCTTACTTTTAGAACTCCAGATACAAGCTGAAAGCTGAAACAGAGTCTGGGCTGCAGCAAACTTCTGGACAGATTTGGACTTCTCAATATCTGCTAAGGTTTGAACTTCAAAACTGCAGAACTGGGTTTTGGGCTCTGCATAAAAGTTTTAGACCTATGTCTTAGCTTTCCATCAAGATAAAAAACACCAAAAATTGAGATCTATAGCTCTAGTTAGATCCCAAAAACCAAACTATATTCTGGTTTGACTAGACGAGACCAACTAGGATTTGCTTTCTAGGCCTAGCCCGATTTCTGAATCCTCACATCATCCTGATTTCAACCTAATTCAATAATTAAACATCTGCAAAATACTAAGAATTCTCAAGAATTAAATAAATGTAAAAGACACCTAAAATTCTAGACAAACGAGTTAAGAAACATACAAAACACTTTGAATCAAAACAATTAGGATTAAGAAAATGTGTGAAATAAATTTCCACATCATCCACCTCAACTCTCCACATACGGAACAAGCTTGTTTTCCCTCATTCTCCTTCCAAAGCAACACAAAATCATTCTTGCATGCACGTATGGACTTTTACTCAAACCCTAACTCTTTTCTCAACTGTTTCGCTTCATAAAAGTTCTTTGGCAATCCAGAACCTTCAGGGAGCACTTCATTAAATAAGTCAAATACCATGTTGATTGCTTTCGTCGACATCCTACACAACAACTTAATGTGCAGCAGCTGCACAATAAATGACATTTTATTATATTTTGTACAGTCAAGATAAAGCTCATGCTTTGCATCTTCCCACGTTTTAGAGAAATTCTCTGACTCAGGCCATCGGCCACTTTAGGCATCATCATCAATTTCATCCATAAACACCTAGCTCGTCACTCAGCATCTCTTCCATCTCATCCCGCTCATTAGTGTGATCCTGCTCATAATGTCATCCATGTGCCTCATTTCAGAACCATCACCGAATAGAACATCGGCTGATTTTTCATATGGCTCGCCATGCAATGCCCATAGGGTATATCTCAAATCCATACCATTCACAAATATATGACTTTCTACTTCATCCAATCCTATAGCGCACAGATTTTTGTACCCTTGTAACACCCTGCTCTTCCTTCTTTCTTCTGACGTAAGATATTACGTCAGATGCGGTAGACCTGCTCCTCCTTCCTTCTTCTGACGTAAGCAATTACGTCTGACGTGACAGCCCGCTCCTCCTCTCTAGTATCTAAGAGCCTCGTTATGCGTGCCAGACTCGATGGCTTGTTTTAAAAGATACTACGTGATTTCTAAAGTTAGCTTTGTGCTTTAAAGTAATGTGTATTTTGAATGGAATATTCTCATCATTATTTATCTAAATAATATTTTAAATAACTCAATTATAATATCTTTGAAGAGCTCCAAAAATATTATAATTGTAGGAATCATTTTATATAAATGATTCTAGTTATTTAAAATATTATGTGATCTAAATAATGATGGAATCTTTAATTTAATTAATAGTTTTACTCTTTTAAATATTTTAAGTAAGACTTCATCATTTTATAAATGATGAGGGAATATTATTTTTAATAATATTCTATCTTTATATCTCTCAATACTTTTAATTAAATTAGCTTTTACGTGTTTTCAAATCAGTGTTTAAGGGTCCTTGTAGACCATTTTATAGACCTCCAGAAGTCAGATTTTAGTATAAAACCCCAGCCCCTCTCTCCTTCTCCCTCACTTTTCCCTCCCCTCTCTCTCTCCTCTCTCGGCCTCTCCCGTACGCGAGACACATGCCCGAACGGCCTCAGCCCAGCCCGGCACCGCTGTGCGCCGGTGAGCCTCACGGCCACCACCACCGGAACCGCCTCCTTCCGACGAGTCCCCCAGCACCGGCCTTACCTCCCCACGCTCTCTCCTCCTCCTCCCTCGACGGTGCAAGCCCGAACGAGCTTAAAGCCCCATGCGCCGCCGTGCGCCGTCCTCCGGCGACACCTCTCCCACGGCAACCTCCCCTGCCACCGACTGGCCACCTCCAGCGGCCTCAGCCCCTCCCATGCAGCCACCTCCCTCCACCATGCACGAGCACAGCAAACCCATGCACGGGTTCACTGTGCAGCCTCTTAGCGCCGCCGTGCGCGGTTGTCTCGGCCACCGGACACCACCACGAGACTCCTGAGGTCTCCCCCTTCCTCCTCCAGCAAACCCACGGCCAATAGGCCTCTCCTCCACCTCCCGAAGCCCCTCTCTCCACCGCACTGGTTTAGCCTCCCCCGTCGCCGTACGCCGCCACCCACGGCAAGTGGCCACCCTCTCCGGCTTCCTCAGGTCACCACGAACCCAATGGCACCACCCACGGCCCCGATCTGTCACCCATGCATGCACACTCTCTCTCACTCTCCCACCGCCTATCCTCCCTCACAGTGCACGGCCAGCCACCGTAGGCCACCGTGCCGACCACCACCGAGCCTCCACGGCTCCTCCAGCAGTTCCCTTAGCCCAGTCTTAGGCCCAAACCACCACTTTATGTGGTGGGTTGGTCACTGCACGTGATGGATAGTCACTGCGCGTGATTGACCGTCACTGCACACGGCTATAGCTGTCGTGCTATGTTCCCTGCCAACATCATTAAGGCCACCTTAGGCCCTTTCAAGACCACACCTAGCTATCCAAATGCCTAAACAGCCACTGTACGCGGTGTAGCCACCCTGTACGTTCCTCCTGCGTTATCACTGTAATGGTCAACGAGCGACGCACGGGATTTCCCGTCGATGGTATAAATCTCTATCCCTCGCTTTTTATATTAAATGTTAGATGCTAGCTAGTATTAGGTTGTGGACTGTGCTGTTAGTATTAGGTTGTGGACTGTGCTGCTAGTATTATAGGATTCGCTGTGTAGTGGCGATGTGACGTGAGGTGATGAAGTGTTGGGCGTAGTTGGGAAGAGTGCTGTGTAGTGTTGCGGACTGTGCTGTAAAGTGTGGTGGTAGCGTATGTGCAGTAGTAGTGGCGTAGTGCCGTGAAAAGGAGTACACGTGGAGTGTACTCTGTGTAGTGAGACGAGACACCGTATGGCGTGTGCCATAGTGGTGACGTGACGTAGTGCCGTGAATAGAGTACGCGAGGAGTGTACTCCATATGGTGAGATGGTGCACCGTATGGCGTGTATGCCATAGCGGTGACGTGGCGTAGTATCGTGGACGGAGTACACGTGGAGTGTACTCCATGTTGGGAAACGATGCACAGTACGGCATGTGTGCCGTATTGGTGATGTGGCGGAGCGTCGTGAATGGAGTACACGAGGAGTGTACTCCATTGTAATGGAGTGATGCACTGTATGGCATGTACGCCATAGCGGTGACGTAACGTAATTATGTGAAGGGAGTACACGTGGAGTGTACTCCATTGTAATGGAGTGACGCACCATATGGCGTGACTGCCATAGGGGTGACGTAGCATAGCCCTGTGAAGGGAGTACATGAGGAGTGTACTCCATGAGGTGCAGCGATACACCGTATGGCGTGTCGCGAAGATAAAGGTGATGTCGTAGTGATGGGCGAAGAGCTTGATGTACGGTGTCGGGAACTGTGGAACAGTGTCCCAAAGTGTGAGATATGGCCTGTAGTCCAAGGTGACAAGTGTCGCCATGTGACTGGCTTATGGCTGGAAGTAAGTGCCAAATGGCTAGAAGGTATCGGAGTAGCGCAGCGAAAGCATGACTGGGCAACGTCACTAAGTGACGTGGTCGATTAGGAAGTCGTGCTTGCGATGGGTGAAGAGTTAGCTTAAGAGTGATGTAGAGGGAACGTGACGAGGTGTCACGTTGTGACGAGAGTACGTGAGTAACCGTACTCGTGATGAGTTGTAAGGTGACGTAACAGAATGTCAGAAGTGACGTGACAAGGTCATGATATAGCTTGGGAATGGTCTCGAGCTATATGGCGTGACTTAAAGTGTGGAGGTATGTGCCGTAGTAATGATACGGCTGTAGCCTACGGCGATGAGCATCGCCAAGTAGTCGGCTTATGGCCATGAGTATGTGCTAAGTAGCCAAAAAGTATCAGAGCAGTGCAGTGGAAGCGTGATTGGGCTACGTCATGAAATGACGTGGTCAATCATGAAGCTGTGCTGTGATGGGTTAGGATGTATGAAAGATGACGTGACAGGGTCACGGCATAGCTTGGGATTTAGTCTCGAACTATGTGGCGTGACGTAAAGTGTGTTTATGGACAGAGTCCCATCGTGTTAGCAGTTGGGATGAACTGTCATGAGGTACGGCTAGCATGAAGGGTCATGCTAGCCGGATTATGAGAAGTTGGTAACGGAGTATGGCGTTCGCCATACGAGTCCGTGACCAATGTATTAAATGATGATCTTAAGGGATAAAGGAGTAAGGTACGTGTGTTGTCTGGTTAAACGCACGTGCCGGATGGATTCACCATATGTAATGGGTAATCTGTCCTAAGTTTGGTTACACAGTGCTCAAGCCTCAGAGTGGCTTGGAGCCGTGTAACGAGAATGGACGATCATGAGAAGTAGAGTGAGCTAAGATGCATGAGAGTAATGATGAAGGTACTGTCTAAGAATGGGATGCATGACTTAGTTAGTCTAAGTCATGCGTCGGAACGTGGTTAATAAGAAGAACAAGAAAGAGGTCCTAGTGTCTTAATCCTAAGGGGAATCATGGATTCACCTTAGTGAGTAAGCACTCGAGGTAGAACGTAAGGTTAAAGGAAGTAAAGACCGTAATGGGTCTCCAAGGGTTTTATCATATTAAGAAACGTGAAAGAGTACGGGATAGAAGGAGAGTGTTCTAAGTAAAGTATAGCTCTATTTCTAGTTCAGCTATTTATGCACTAGATAGAGAATAACGTAAAGGTTATGTATGCATGTAGGTGCCATCTGACACGCGCATGAATGGACTGCATGGTATGAAAGTAGCATGAAGTCCAGGTAAGTGTTACGTTCATGCTCTTCTAGAGTGTTTTCTAAAGTATAAGAAAAAGAAAGAAAGATGAACTGTTTTTCCATGAAAAATGCTTTAAGAAAGGACACGAAAGATGTTTTAAAGAAAGCATGCTAAGTATTGAAAGTATACGTATGTACGGCCCCTCTATGAAAGCCCCTTTTTACGCACCCAAAAGTATTAATTGTATGCATGTGAATGGATGAATATACGTTGTATCTATTGTACATATTTTCTAAAGAAAAGAAAGGAAGCTTCGAGGGTGATGCCTCGAGCTTCCGAACGATGCTTTAAAAGAGACGCGAATAAAGTGTTTTAAAACTGGTCCCTGAGAACTGACGTTTTAAACGATGCCACGAAAGATGATGTTTAAGCTCTACTTTTAAACAAAAAGAAAGTTTTATCATGAAAAGATGTTTTCCCACGAAAAGATATTTTTCCCATTAAAGCATGAAAAGAAAAGAAAAGAAACGAAAAGGCTCATGCCCGTGCAACTGAATGAATGTATGCCTCGGCTCTTTAGAGCCGACATAAATGAATGAATGAATGAAAGAATGAACGGCACGTGGCATGAGCGAATGTATGAAAATACGTAACGCCCATATGGACTGAATGAACGGAAAGGGGTACCCAATAAATGAACGGGCAGATTGCAATGCCGGGCCGTAGTATCTGGTAGTCGACCCAGTGCTGCACCCTAACGGAAAGGGATTCCAACCCGTGGCCACGGGCGAATCCATTGGCTCAAAAGGCCGCTAACCCCAGCACGTGGGGCGTAACAACGTGCACCGGCCTATGAAAGAGAAAAGAAAAGAAAAGTAACTGTATGTATGAATGCATTGCATTCTTCAAGAAATAAAACTAGTGACGGGGGAACGTTTTAAAGAAAAGTAAGGCATGTTTTAAGAAAGAAAAGCCCCCGTCCACTGATGTTTTTAACGAAAGCATGTATGCATGTATGTATAGTATGTATGGAATGATGAATGCATGACTGAAAACTTATGTTGCTATATTTTAACGGTATGAAGTAACGCTTACTGAGTATTCGACTCATTTTAGTTTTTATGTGTGCCCCTCCCCCCCACAGGAAACTAAATGGGCAGTACGCCCAGGAGGGACACAGCCAACAGGAAAAAGCATAGAAGTCTAGGCATGAAGGTTTTAAACGTAAGAAAAGGTCTTTTTATTTAAAGAATTTTATTTCCCACTCCAAAACCCTTTTATCACGAAAGCACTTTTTATTTTATAACGTAGAGTCTTGCACCCTGGGAAGGACTGTAAAAGGTTTTAAATTGGACGGTAACTCCCGTCGTCGTATTTTCTAAAATATTTTCCAAAAAGGTCCACCCCAAAGATGGGCGTTACAACCCTTCACATGGACACTTAATGTAATCGCAACTACTGGCTGAGGCTTGAGCAAAATCAATAAAGTTTTTAACTCCACGTGCATACAAAACGTAGTCTTTTCCAAGTTTATCGCCGATATGCATCCAACTTTTGTTCATTTTTTAAAAAACCTATGGATTAGTATAATGGCAACTAATTTCAGATGCATCACATGCTCCAATTCAATATTTCAATTCCCCATGTTCTTTAGATAAGGGTAGTTGGTCCTATCTCATTCGAGATTATATCATCCATATTGCGTAAGTTTCTTCACTCTTCTATTCTCCACATCAGTAGAAATTTCGGCAACACCTCCCCATAATTCTCCAAGTATACATGGTCGTAAAGAGAGATTGTTACCCTGCGAACAATATATCCAAAGAACAAATGAAGACACCAAAATTCTCATCCTGAACGTTCAAAGAAAGAGTAACGAAAATATGCAATATAGATAATATAATCTCAAACCATCAACACTGGACAATTCAGGAATTAGCGAACACCTGAGTATATACTAATTCTCAAATGAGTCTAAGATTATTCATGCAATGTCACACAAAGAAGCTATAACACAAACTATAACATATAAGTAATGTATATTCATACTAAACTTCTTTGGAAGCCTTAGTAAAGAATCCATTGTTGATCATTTTCTGAGGTTTTCAAAGAAGTTTAGTATGCTTTGTCCTAAGTATAGTATGTGAAGTTCGTTATTTGAATTATTTGAAATTAAATTTATTAGTTATTTGAAATTAAAGTTAAAGTTATTAGTTATTTGTTAGATATAATTATTTGAATAAATTTAAAGTTATTTGAAATTAATTAGTTATTTGTTTCAAACTAAGTATATATTGAAGTTATTAGTTTTTTACCTTAATCTGACTAATTAGTTATTTCTTTTAATCTTGATATCTTATTAATTAGTTATTTCTTTTAACTCAATATTTATTATTAATTATTTTTTTTACTGTTTAATATCATATGAGTTATTAGGTTGTATTATTTTAATCATAAAGATTACTTATTTGCTTTAAACTTAGAATATATTATTAATTAGTTATATGTATTGTTTAATATCATATTAGTTATATATTTGTATTTGTTTAATCTAGTATATATTATACATAAATTTATCTTTTCTAATTTTAGTATCTTATTATTTCCTATCATTTAATTATGCATGCTTATCATTTCCTATCAAAAAATAAATTATCCATAAGCACAATATAGTCACAATAATCACAAATCACGATATATTAACAAAACAATCACAATATATTCATAAAATTCACAATATATTAACAAAAAATCACAATATATTAAAAAAATCACAATATATTCACAAAATTCAAAAATAATCACAATAGATTCTAAAACATCAAAATATAATCACAAAAATCACAATATTTAGTATATATCAACACATAATCAAGTTTAGAAATATACCTAGCTAAAATCACAAATTCCTTTCACAAATCACAACATTCAACAAGTTCCAACAAATATTCCTTTAAAATAACCGCAATACTAGTTAGTACAAAAATAAATAACAAATATTCCTTACAAAAGAACAAATCTAAATAAACACAATAAAAAAAAAAACAAATCCTTACCTCTCTTCAACGCACAATCATTCTCACTCTCACTCATTTCTCTCTCACTCTAACTCTCTCTCACTTTAACTCAAATGGTATGCTCCTCTCTCTCTCTCTGACTCGGGGATAAGAACAAATGGGATTCCCGTGTGTTTAAACACGCCCAAGACTTGTCTGGGGTGTTATCATGTTTTCCAAATATTTTGACTTATTGCAATGACTTTATTATATATTATAAAGTGTATATATATTATAGATGATTAAAATAATATATATAGTATATATATTAATTTACTATATTACTATATTTAAGAAAATATACAATACATAATATTTACATATAAATATAATATATATAAAAAATTCATTCCGTATACGTTTGAATGTACAAACAACCAACTTTGGAATGTTGCGAGTATTAAATAACATTCGAACGTTACGTGAATATAAGATGAGCGTCCGAACGCGAAGCGTCATTTCAACCCTCCTCAAAACCCTTGAACCATCGCATTCTACCTTCGAAAACGCCTCTACCGCTGTCAATCGCCACCACAACCATCATAGAAGAGGTTAGCGTCCCTCCCTCTCTCTCTCTCTCTCTCTCTCTCTCTCCCTCTCCCTCCCTTTTGTAGTGTTTTTTTCATTAATTATAGGGGTTTTGGTTCATACTGAAACCCATTTGGTAACCGGAACTTCTTCTTGATTTTCCGGCCACCATGACTGGCCAATGGCCAAATGGCCATTGTAGATAGTTTTTTCACTCAGTGTATACTTCATTTCTATGGTGGCCATTACAAGATTAACATTATATTTGAGGAAATCAGCAATGACTGAGTCGACTCACCTATTTTTGGATCATAATGTTTGAACGTCCCACATGTAAAGTTTGAACGTTGTTCTGTACTCCAAACATATGTTACAATAAGTTCGAATGTACCTTTTATGTTCAAACGTTGTAATATAAAACGTTCGAATGTAATATATTCATGGTTGTTCAAATTCTTCGTTCGAACATAACCATTATTTAGTTTGAACGTTTGTTCTACATTCTAACTGTATGAACCAACATTCGAATGTAAGACCTTTTGGCTTCTGCTAGTGAAAACATTTGCATGTAGACTTTTGAACGTATTAATAATTACGTTCAAGTTCACCCTCACGTTCAAACGTCTTTATATTGTGCGTTCGAATATAAGACCTTTCGGCTTATTTTAGTCATAACGTTCGAACGTAGACTTAGTTTTGTTGGAATGTCTTGTCAATTACATTCAAATCCTCACATTCGAACATATGGTAATGATACGTTCGGATGTAACATTGAGTTGGTCTTTTGAAATGTGACGCCCACACGTTAAAATCTACACATTCAAATGTTACCCTTTTATGTTCGAACGTTTTTTTGAAACAGTTTTAATTTCTCATATATGCATGTATACTAATGTTTTTTCTTTTCTTTTTTTTAGGATATGGCTCATCTTTTGACAACTAGGAAATGGGAGAGAGAATGAACTAGCGAGGACACTTCTCGGATAGGTTGTTGTACTATTATGGCCGACCGCGAAGTGTTTATCAATGACTTCGACGATCTTACATGGGAGCCGACGAGCATTAGAAATATCTTTCTTACTAGAGGCTAGACCAACATCTGCACACTGATGGGGAGGATATACCCCTCCTTGGTACGAGAGTTTTACATGGAGATGTGCTACATGCCTCAGGATGCATCCTCTCACACCGTTACTGTACGGGGTGTTCAGTTTGAGGTTTCGACGAATGTCATCATCAAGCTACACTTTGCAGGGTTCAGCTTCATTTTGGAACTACCTTAGTATTACAAAGGTCTCCCTCAAGTCGTCTAGGTGTTGTTCCTGGGTCCCTCTCTTAACCAACAGGTCGACCACATAGATCACCTCCATGTTTCTTCCTATTTGATTTTTGAACATGCGATTAACCAGCTGCTGGTAGGTGTCGCCCTTGTTCTTAAGCCCAAAAGGCATTACCGTGTAACAATACAAGAATCAAGTAGTGATGAATGAAGTATTTTCTTCATCCTCGAGGTTCATACGAATTTCATTATACCCAAAATAGGCGTCCATGAAGCTGAGCATATGATAACCTGTCGTGGAGTCGACAATCAAGTCGATGCAGTGAAGTGTCTTTCTGGTAGGCTTTGTTGAGGTCGGTGAATCGACGCACAACTTCCATTTGTCATTTTGCTTCTTTAAAAGCACCACGTTGAACAGCCATTCCTGGTTGTGGGCTTCTCAAATGAATCCAGAGGTCAGCAGGCAATCCACCTCCTCAGCTATGGCGGCGTTCTTTTCTGCACTGATGCTTCGGCGCTTCTGCCTCACTCTTTTGCCCTTTGGGTCCACGCTAAAGCTATGCTATATGATTTCAGGGGCTATTTCGGGCATATCCTCATGGCTCTAGGCATATATGTCCTGATGCACGGCGAGAAGTTGTTGCATGGCATCCCGGGCTTCAGATGTCATCTCACTACCAATCTTCACCACGGCCTTTGGTCGATCTGGGTTGAGCTGGACAAGCTCCAATGGCTCATTTGGTTTTGCCTTTTTGAGCCTCTACTCGTCTTGGACCTTGCTTTCAGCCTGCGTACAGTTGGGAGGTAGTGGGAAGGTTTATGGCACACCTTACTTACCCTACCATTCGTAGGCATCTCTTCACAAATATGTGCCTATCTTTCTTCCGTGGTGTCCTCTTCAATCCCAGGGACTCATTCATTCACTAGTTAGCTTCCATGTCACCGACACTACTGGCGAGCTTTCGAGTTGTCTGGAAAGGGTTGCCTCAAGTGTACGAAGTACACGTAAGATCTAAAAAGGATCCCACAAATGCACTACTATTAACGTCGTGTTTCGAATGCCTTTGGTCCAGGTTCTGGAAACTCAGGTCTTCAGAACTTGGGCCTGCAAAAGATAGGAAAGAAAGCAACTAGGAAAGGGCGACCTTGGGGCCATGGAGTCTCTGATGCCAAAGTTAGTAAATTCTCTTGGAAGTTTGTGAATAAGTAAGAGAGTTTAGGGATCCCAGAGCATTTCTCATACATGGGGATTGCTATTTATACCACGAGTTTGGGAGGAGCAGATCCTGTCTACTACTACGGAGTTCGTGCCCCTCATATTATTCCTACTGTCAGAGTCCTTTGATGTGGCTTGTAACTCGGTAGTGGTGCCATTAATGTGGTATGGTTCCCTAGCCTTGCTTTTATCCTTTATGAGCCGTAGATGTTCCCATGTCAGCAGATTGAGGGTTCTCCATATTTTCCACTACGCTTCATACAAGTTTCCAGGTCCAGGACGTGGCCGAGAGATGTAAGACTGACCTGTCCCGCCAGTCACTTGATCCCTTTCCCGGGTAGTCACCTTGTTTCAAGCGTGGTCTTGGTGACCCTGAGGCAAGGTATTGGGCCGAGGCCCAGTGGATTTTGTGAAGTAAGAAAAATCTCCTTACAGCCATCATAATTCAATTGTTAATCCTCTAAAAGGCCGGCTGGATTAAATTTGTAAATGTGAGTGTTAAGTTAATTTCAATATATATTAAACTATTCTAAAAAAATAACTCAAACTCAAAGCAAACTCACAAACTTGAGTTTTTAAGTGAAAATAGAGTTCCAATGTTCTACACCAAAATTCAATTGAAAAAAAAAATCTAAATTGTAAAATTCATACGTGGAATTATACTAATTTGCAAAATCCTACATCAGCTTTTAACATTTGCACATTAGGTTTCTAGTCAATTTGCACAACTTAGAATAACCCTAAAAATCAAATCTATTGATTAAAAAAAAAAAGCTAAAATAAAGAAAATGAAGAACTATATATATTAAAATTTAATGAGGCTTTATTTAAAAGATAAAAAAAAAATTATAAAATAAAGAAATGGGGAGGGAAGAAAGCCCTTTGCCCCTTAGAGAGAGACTAGGGATGGGCGGCGGGGCACTGCCACGCCCCTGCATGGGCGGCACGGGCAACCACGCCCTCCCCATGTAGGGGCGAGGGCCTCGATTGTAGGGAGAAAAGGGTGCAAGGCCGGCTGGGCCTAAACCCGCCCCCTTCTGCACCCCACACCTCGGGCTGGGATTAAGCCAAGCCCAATATATATATATGATAAAATAGATTTTAAAAAAAGAAAAAAAAAGAGGACGGTACTCCCAAATTTTATTGATTGTCCTCGCTTATAGCGGAGGAATACCGTGGTAACAAGTAGGACGCTTAGGATTTAAAATATTCAATGAAACCATCACAGGCATAAAAAAAAAATAAAATAAAAATAAAACCAATAAAATAAAACAAGCTCTACAATAATCTAAAGAAAAATAAAGCAATAAAAACCAACCTAAACATGCCTATTTAAAAGCCAAAACAAAAAAAAAAAAAAAAATTTAAAACTTGAGATTAGGACAACCCAATTTGTCCAAACGAAGAATACCTCTCAAGATCCAAGGCAAATTTTGATGACCCTTATAGATAAAATCCCGTCCCAACTCACCTTGCCTTGCTAGAAAATCCGCCACTTGATTACCTTCCTGAAATTAATGTACAACCAAATAATAAACTCCTGAAAGAGCAGTGAGTAGTTCTTCCCAATAGTCTCATAAATACCACAAAGTACACCTTCTGGCACAAAGCCAATCTACTACCACCTTAGAATCACTTTCAATAATTATATTAAAAATATTTAGCCTTTTACACAAAACAATGGCCCTTAACTCAGCCCATTATTAGTACCATGACCAAAATTAACTGAGAAAACTCCCCACACCATCCCGATCTCATCTCTTATCACTCCCCCTACCCTAGAGTTTCCCAGATTACCATGGCAACTTCCATCGCGTTTCACTTTAAACCAACCTGCAGGAGGCTTCTTCCAAGCTACCATAAATTGCCAACGCTGCCACTGGGGAGGAGAAACAATATTTAGCTCCTCCAAAATCTTCATGTCCTGCATAGAAAGAGAGCTAGAAAAATTATCCACCCAGCGATAACACAAAGCCAATATTTCACAGACCACCAAACTCGTATAGCACTATCTTGCACCCCTTCCATCCTAGCTTTGCACCTTTTTATCCAAAGTTGCCAAGTGATCAAGCATGGTAATAAACCTGTGAGGATGCCTTTAATAGAAGCCTTTTTTGCACAATGGAACCACACCGAAAGTATAGCTTTCCAAGTCATTTGACGCATACAAGGTACGCCCAAAGTAATGCTAGCATTCTCCCATATCTTTGTAGCCAATTCTCCTGAGCACAATACATGGTCAAGTGTCTCGCCAGATTTCTGAACACAACAATCACAAGAAGACGCAAGGGCAACTCCTCTAGTCTGCACCCTTTCATCAACTACTAGACAACAAAAATAAGCTTTCCATACACAAATGGAAACTTTTTAGGCAGCAAACGGTGTCAGATCCACTCCTTCCATTCAACTGATCACTTCTCTTTCGAATCACATCCCATGCCCTGGGCGTCGAAAACATGCCATCATTTGATGGTTGCCACACAAATAAATCAGGCCCAGTTTTACTCGCATAAGAGCTCTAAATAATTTCCAAAGTGGCTTCGTCCCCAATGAGTTCCGTCAAACGCCCCACGTCCCAATTGTTCTCCAGCCAACATTCATTTATACAAAGCTTGGCGTTGGCAATATCCTCCACCCACATCCCGAAGCTAGCCACCTATCATACCAAAAAGATGCTTTCCTTCCTCTTACCAGCACTTTGACATTATCGAACACTTCAGGTAAAATTGAAAAAATTGGTCTCCATAAGCGAGAACCCCAGTAATTCGCAATGGCTAAAGAAACATGGCCATCCTTAAGATATTTTGCCCTGAAAAAATCAGCCCATAGAGAGTTAGTGGTCATCAAATGAAATGCAAATTTCATGTGAAGTGCACGCTGAACTTCCTTAAAATCTCTAAAACCCAGACCACCCTCCTCCGTAGGCCTACCCAATTTTGGGCAAGCTCTCCAATTCATCTTCCTTATGCCATTAACATTCCCCCAGAAAAAATTAGACAAAATAGAATTAATACGAGCAATGGTTGCCAACAGCACATTTATCATGGAAAGAATATGAATAGGCATGCTCGATAGAACATGTCTCAGCAAGATTAACCTACCCCCTTGAGAAAGTAATTTGTATTTCCACCCTGCAGTCTTTTTCCACATGAGGTTCAACAATTCAAGTCATAAGTCTCCCCGACACAAGAGGTGCACCCAAATAAGTGGCAGGAAAATTTCCTTCCCGAAAGCCCTTTAGCCTTAAAAGTGCGCGTACCCAAGATGAAGTAATAGATTTGGATAGATACAAAACAGATTTTTCTTTGCTAATCAACTGCCCTGACCATCTTTCATAAATTCCAAAAATCTCAACAAGTCTCCTAATAGATCTCTTCCCACCATTAACAGAAATTAGGAGATCATCCGTATACAATAAGTGGGAAATCAAAGGAGCACCCCCCTTCAGGTGATGGAAACTTCCAATCCTACCTTCTTCAAAATTCTCTTTTAGCAAACTCGTCAAGACTTCTTCCATCACAATAAACAAATATGGAGATAGAGGGTCTCCTTGCCATAAACCACGAGTTGGTTGGAAAAAACCTTTAAAGGTCCCATTCATCATCACTGAAAACCATGGAGACTTCATACACGCCCCTGCTAATCGACAAAAATTAGAAGAGAAACCAAAAGCTTTAAGAACCGCCAATAAAAAACCTCAATCAACGCAATCATATGCCTTCACCATATCAATTTTTATCATCACATTTCCACCTGTAATTTTCTTATTCAAAGAATGAACCATCTCCTGTGCAAGCGTAATATTCTTCAAACATGCTTTCGCCATATCAATTTTTATCATCACATTTGCGCCTATAATTTTCTTATTCAAAGAATGAACCATCTCCTGTGCAAGCATAATATTCTTCAAAGATGCTTGTACCTGGCACAAAAGCACCTTATTCTGGAGAAACCAACTTGTGAATAATCCGAGTCGTTTTTTAACAAGTTTTGAAAAAATCTTGTAAGCCACCAAGCATAAACTTATTGGACAGAATTTATCAAAACTTGATGGATCCTACACTTTCGGAATAAGAACAATAAAGGAGGAGGATAAAAACCTGGGTAGCGGCACCCCACTAAAGAGATCTCGCACCGCCTCAATCACATCCTGTTTTACAATATCCCAACAAGCAATATAGAAAGCCAATCCAAACCCATCAGGGTCTGGACTACTTTGCTTAGGAATGGAGAAAGTTGCTTCTTTTACCTCCTCCTCAGACAGCTCCATACAAAGCATCTCATTGTCAACACCCAAAATGATTGGAGCAATTAAAGAAGAAAGATCTACATTTTCCACCCCCGTGTCCACTGTAAGAAACTCATGAAGATAGGTAGTGGCACCTTGATGTACAGCCTCGACATTCTCCAAAACCCTCCCATCCGAAAGCACCATATTAGAAATAAATCCTTGTTTGCACCGCTGATTAATCACTGAGTGATAAAACCGAGTATTCTGGTCTCCTTCCATTAGCCAAGTCGTCTTAGCTATCTGGTGAAGATGTGTTGCCTCTCAATTCTCCCAATGCTGCAATTCAATTTTACTCACCAAAAATTCAGCTTCCACTTCCTGAGAGTACCCAATCTGGAGTTTCCAAGTTCTCCAACCTAGCCTCCAAGTCCTTTAAGATAACCTCCACTCGACCAATGATATTTTTGTTCCAAGCTCGTAATGCCATTTTGGTGCGCTTAAGACGAATAGCTAGTTTCAAAAGACCCCTAGCCGAATCCAGCCCATTCCAAGCCTCCTTCACACAAGCCAAAAAAATCTTATATGAGCACCACATGTTCTGAAACCAGAAAGGAGATGGACCATAAGATGTATGTGGCCGATCAAAATGTACTACGATCGGGCAATGATTAGAAGTTTTCCTCCTCAAATATTCCAGTTGCGCAAACAAAAACTGATATGAGAAAGCATTGTTGCTCCAATTTTGCCCAGCTTCTAGAGCTCCCATCATGCCCATTACACCAAGACATGTTATTCGCTCCACTAGAGAGATCAAAGAGACTGCACTGATCTAAACAATTATTAAAATCTGCCATCGAAGCTAGCGACCGAGGGTTACCACCAATGCGTTTCGAGTCATTACGAATAGAATTAAAATCCCCCACTACTAGCCAGGGATGATCCCCCACTTGCACTTCTTCTAAATCCCTTCAAAGAATTCTTCTTTCAGCTTGAGTACATTTAGTGTAAACAAAAGAAACAAGAATTTGTTTATTCTCCATATCAAACCAACTAGTAATCATTTGAGCCGAGCAACATAAAATCTTGAAAGCATTAGGGACCCTCCAAAAAATCCATAGCTTTCCCCCCTCTACCTCGTTAGAACAACAATAAGGAAAATTAAGAAAATTACCAAGAATGGGCATACGAGCAGCCTCAATAAAAGATTCCGAGATTGCAACCAGAGAAGCATTATACTTTGAGACTAAACTCTTCAATCTCTTTTTTGACCGGCCTAACCCCATCAAAATCCAGAAGAAAATTGTATCAATCATAAATTAATTTTTTGAGGTCAGGTATGAACACATAATGACTTGCGCACTACCTTGCATAAAGTCTCTTTCGAAATTCCAGAATTTTGTTGCGGCTCCACATCCGAGTCATAACCTTTGTCCTTCCCCAAGACTGACGGAAGTTCCCCTTCCTCCCTATCTGAAATAGAGCCCGTTATAACATCTACGCCCTGAGCCTCCTCATCCTAAGGTAAATCATCCAAAGCCACAGCATTACTATCACGAACACTGTTTAAAAGCACCACTGGAAGCGGAGTCGTGGCCTCACTCCGAGGCACCAATATTTTATTAGATGGGCTAGGGTCAACATCGCACCAAACCTCCTCACAATTCTCCTCACTGCACTGAGAATTAATCTCATTGTTCCCATGCAAACCATCGCCATTCACAATTTCCTACACTGACCCACCCTTCTTCTCTTCCATAGGTGCTTGCATATTCTGGCCATCCACAACAGAGTTTTTCATAGCCTCCCCTACAATTAATTGATTGGGTCCCTCTGCATTGTTTTGTTCTGAAACCGTCTAAATAATATTAGACTCACCCCCACCATGTTGCTCTTCGGCTGTAACATCTTTTTTTCTTTCTGCTTGACATCTTCCTTGCGTCTCTCACCAACCTTGAAAACTACTGAGGAGTGTCCTTGAAGGAAACATTTGTGACAATAAAACCCCACTTTTTCATACCGTTCCTCTTGCCAAATACACTTAGTGGGAGGTGAAATAATGGGAAATCCTTGCATCCGTTTCGTCAACAAATCCACTTCAACTTCAAAAGAATTTGTATGATAAAAAAGAATTTGTGGTAATGATTTTTGTTTTTTCAAAAAAAGGCAACGCCATCATTTGGGGGGGTTAATTTAACCCTAGGCCTCTCCTCCCCCTGATCGCTAACTCTCTCGTTCCCCTCCCCCTCTCGCTTTCCTCAACCTTTCTCGAAAGTCGATTCTCGGTCTCTCCCTCTTTGCAACGTCGTCCTTTACTTCTAAGGTCAAAGAAATTCCTCTCTCGACTCTCTCCCTCAGTCCCTCTCCCTCTCTCTTTTCGATTTGTTGTTTAATGTTTATTGCTTTGCAAATGATTTTTTTACTAGTTTAGGATATGTTTTATTGTGGATTTGTTGTGTCTTTTACTATTTTGTTGTGGATTTGTATTTTTTTGTGGAGTTTGTGATTTTGTTTTTCTTTTTTACAATTGTGTAGCCATGGATGGCAGTCGACCCAGGGGGAGGTGAGGTGAACGGATATAGGGTATGGAGTCCACCCCCGCTCCTTGGTGTGCGGAGTCAGATTCTGGGGGTCCAAACCCCACCCTTGTGGGTAGCACCCCTAAGAGAGACCACCACATTAAACTGCATCTAGATCAGGAGGACCCCTTCCCGATTATGGGGAGACTTCTTCTAAGTTCTATAGAGGCCGGGTTGTGACCATCTCCAAACTCAAGCTATGTTTGGGTTCTCTCTGGGTTAGGAGGGGATCCCGATCCAAGCATGTTCATTAGTAGGGCCCCCTCGCATCGTTGGGAGGCACTGCACCTCGGCAAGGGATTCCCCATTCTCCTTTTTATTCATTGTTTATTTCTTGTTAAGTTTTTTATATTTTAATTAACTCTTAATAATTTCTCTATGATGTTTTTCTTTTTCTAAAACTTTTTTTTGGGTGTTTTCGGTTCTTTGTCGTTGCTATTTTCTAGTTTTTTAAAATATTTTTATGTATTTAAAATTTTTGTTTAAGAATCCCATTTAAAATAATAATAATTTGTTTATAAATAACGTACTATAATACTGATGCCGAGTGTTAAGACGAAAAAGCATGCCATGTAGTGATGCTCAGGAGTAGTTGTTTTTGTCGTGTAACTAGGAAGGTAAGACTAAAAAGCACAGAAGAAAAAAAGGGGACAATCCGGACTCCGAGAAAGACGTGCATGTTCATACTACAACTTGGTAGTCGGTTCAAGCACTATGCGAACGTAATATAACCATTGCCTACGATTTAAAAAAAAAAATTATGCTCATCATGATCTACACACTATACATCACATTATTTTTTATTTTCTTGTTTTTTTCTATTACCAAATATATGGCATACTGATAATGAGTATAAGAATTCAATTAGTTTAGGAGTAATAAAATAAAAAATAAAAATAAGTGTGGTGTATAATTTATAGAGATGATGAGTAGTAAAGTTCTTCTAGTAATGTCTCTGATGTGCTCAAATGATCTGCAATCAAAAAGAGAACTGCCGCTACCCAAAGCTATATATTCACGGCATCACCCCATCAGTCCTTGGCCCCTTTGTTTTCACAACCGTAAACCACCCTTCACGGTAGCAACCCCTAGTTTCATGCAACTCAAAAGCACTATTGAAAGCCAACACCATCGTGAGTCTCCCAGCCACTACAACCGCTGCCTCCACCCACCCCCATTGTGTCACAACAACCGTGAGCTTAGCCACTGAGACTCCACAACACCTCCGCTTGTGACCCATGCCACCGTAACTCAAACACCTTCTCACATGCACCTCAGCCCACTCTTCTTGTTTCTCCTCTAGCCCACAGTAGTATAATCAGCCACCACATCTAGCCTTGCAGCATTGTAGTCCAACCACGCCATATAAAGTTGTAGCACCATTGTGAGCCGCAAATCGAGATCAATGGGAGCCACTAACCGCCTCTATTTTTGGCAATCAAACCCCTCAATATTCTGTATAAACCTCTATCTCTTTATTTCAAAGATTTATTTGTTTATGAAGCTAAAATAGTCTTGTGATAGAATATATGGACAGATATTATATATATATATTTATATATATTGAATGTGTTGATTGTGATAAACTGAGAAGAAATGATGTGTGGTTAGGATTGAAATGGAGTTGTAAGTGAAGCATTGTGAAGTGTGGTGTTGTGTTGGTTTTTTCTATGTGGAGTTAAATGGACTATAGATTTAGTATGTGTATTTGGTGTTTGTTTGTTGTATAATGAGTTTAAATGGATAATGGGTTTAATTTATGTGTGCATATTGATTCAGTTGAAGAGTTGGTTAGATTTTACTTAAATGCATGCAATGGTTTATACATTTGAATTTACATGAGGACCTTGAAGGTCCAAGAATTGGATAGATTTGAGTATGTTAGGTGTGTTATGCATGAATAATGATTGTGTGATGGATTGATGTTGAGCTCAAGTGATAAATGAATCGAGAGTTTATGGACTTAAAGTGTATTTTCAGAAAGTATTATGGTTATGTAATGGACAGATTTTGTTTGAAGTGGGTTTCTTACGTTTTATGTTTGTATGAGGTATGTATGATGTATAGTGCAAAATGGTAACATTTTCGAGATGTACGAATTGTATTAAATAGCATTAAAATTGTATAAGGATACTCTTGGAAGAATTGGACAGATTTGTTGTATTGAATATGTTGCGTATGATAAACTATAAGGAAATGATGTATTGATTAGGAACTTGTTATGGAGTATGTGTGTTTGGTGTTGGATGGTAATTTGGAAATATGCATGTATTGCCAAGAAGCTCATAAATTGAGTAAAGTGTTTGTGAAGATGGGTTGGTAAGATTTTATGCATATATTTTTATATATTTTATTATAAAATATGCATATTGAATGTAATATAAAGTTTATATGATTAGATTATTGCATGTGTAATGGGTTTGTGTTGAACTCAAGTACTAGATGGATGGAGTATGTGTATTTGTGTTAGATTGAAAAACATGGGTAGCAAGCATGTTGATATGTTTTATTATTTGAGTTTTACATATGGAAGGGTGGAATGGATGATATGAATTAGTACTAAATATTGGAGTGATATTTTGGTTGGGATTGTTGTTGCGGTGTGTATGAAGCTTATAAGAGCAAGTAGTACTTTGATGGTGTATGTTGACCTTAGGTGATAAGGGGATATGGTACACATGTATTTTTGGTGAATTGTATATGTATGCTTGGGGTTTGTATTGTGTTATACATTTGGATGTTATGAAATGAATGGAACTCGAGTTAAGGAAGGTGAAGTAGGGTTAGGACTAGAAGATGGTGAGATCATTAGTTAGA
>QEOT01001380.1:0-58540 GCA_003123785.1 Pterocarya stenoptera
TTTAAGACAAAATATGTAAATCTTTGTAAAATTGACAACGGAAAAAAATATGGAGTTTTTGCATTACAATATATTAATATTCTTTTCCGTTCTGATAAAAAAAAAATATTATTCTACTGTCAATATCATATGGATAAATTTAGGCATAGGTTTTTTTATTTTTTATTTAATAAAGAATTTATACGTGGTTTCTCTATTTAAAATTTGTACCTAACATTATTCATTTTGACAAGTGATTATCGATATAATCTTTCTTACAATTGTGATCAAAATAATACATGTCTTGTGCTAATTGGATACCGATTTATACTTACTACCATATAACATTTGCACCATTTTGGCTCGTATATATTTATTGTCATTAGCCTTTAGGCAAAAGTAATAAATTATAAGCCATTTTGCTCATATATTTGATAGCAGAAATGTTTGTCACAAAAAAATTTTACAAAGGAAATTAACAAATTGATCATATGGTTTGATGTGTTATGTTAGATTATAAAGTTACTTTTATTATAATGTAAATTATTTAATATATCATATGAAATTATATCAATTTGTAATTTTTTTTTATAAAATCTTTTTATAACTGTAGCAGTTATAATTTGATAAAAATAAGGTAAAAGAGCTGACGATTTACATGATCAATATGATTGAGTTGCATACACTAGTCCAGAGTTTAGCTCAGTAAGATAGATATTGTGTTTATACGATCTCCAAGATTCTCCACCATGAAAAAAAATCTTTAATATTTTTAATAAATTTTTACAAAGATATGACTGACTCGGGTTTGACCCAAGGGAGACCAAACATGCACCAATGGTTCTCGTAGCTTATTCATCGGACATGAGTGCAGAGAACTTGATTCCTTCACCACCATCTGCGGCTTGAGAGGGACAGAACAGGGGACACGCAAAGGCATGCTCCAGTTTTCTATCCACGCACGTTTGGGTCTGTGCATTAATCCCAATTGTCAAGTACAACCTGGTAATCTTATAGCGCCCAACCCAAAACAATGTCACTTGACTTGGACCCTTTTTCTCAACGAGATTGGTACGTACGTACGTAATGTATGTGCAAAATCTTGCATTTTTAATAATTAATTAGCTTATATGTATCAATTACTTGCAAAACTTCAAATTATGAAAAAAATAAATTAATTCCATTACGTAATTAATTTCCATGCATTTATTATGGATATAATTGTTAATATATATAATAAATAATAAAATTATCTATTTTTATCAGTTTAAATTTTTGGGATAAATAATGATTTTATATAATATTAAAGCAGAAATCATGAGTTCGAATCCTGACTTTATAATCTATCTCATCAAATTAAATATTTCACGTGTTGGATCATCCATTGAGAGAGAGTCGGACTCATACGTGAAAGAGAGTGTTAAAATATAAAATAAATAATAAAAAAATATATATTCTTATCAACTTAAATTTTTAGAATAAATGATGATTTCATAATAATATATGAATGCTGCATGATTAGAATTAATTTAACATTATAAAAAATTCAGATTAATAAGAATGGAATTTAATTATCAAATCCATGTTGGACCACTACATGCGTGATTCCGTGAATGATGAAAAAAAAAACCTTTGTACAAACCACAGTCGCCATGTAGCTGTCTTCCATTGGTTAAAAGCTGGAAGAGCTGGTCTCCATAGCACAAAGCAACTTGGTCTCCTAGGTTTGGTAGGGCTAGTAGCTCAAACCTACTTAAGCATACCCCCTTCAATCAGTGTGGTGGAGATGGGACCATAAAGTGTCGCTGCTGCTTCTTCTTTCTGCCTTCTTTCTTTCTTCTTTTTTTGGTTTCTTAAGCAAGTCTTGTATCGATGAGAACATGATCTACTATAAAAAGAACAAAAACTCTAGCACCAATACATTAATTTTCCCGTCATAATTTTGAATTATTATAAAAACAAATTGCTTATTTATAACTAATTATTTCTAACAAAAATGATAATTTCCTGCTAAAATGAGTCTTTTTTTATCACAAATAATTGTTATCGTCGTAAATAATCTATCACAAATGTTTTTTTTTTTCTTGTAGTGAATAAGCCAAGGATCAGAAGATTGTAGGTGTGCCACAGATGAGAGTCGTGGTTGGTTCAAAGATGCTTCATTTTCCTGTCACTAGTTAAGGAATCAATGACTCGTTTGGATACTTGGAATATCTCAAAATTCAGTGAATAGTAGGTAAATAATTTGAGTTAATATGTTTTTTTTTTTTTTTTGAGTTTTGGGAAAATATGAAAGAAAAAATTGAATAAAAATATTATAAAGTCAAAAAATTGTTTCAATATAGTTTTTTAATATAAATTTTGTTTTGAAGTTTGAAAAGATTGTATTGATTTTTGTGTTTAGTTTTAAATTTTGTAAAAATTGTAATGATTAGGTAATAATTAGATGAAAAAGTTGAAGATTTGAAATTAAAAAATATTTTGTGTTTGAGCGATGTTTGAGAAATAAAATTATGAGAACTTTTGAAAGTTTCTCATCTCATTATTCAAACGTACCTTAATTCCCATTCCTTTTGATTCTTAGTCTAGGAGAGAGATAATAGATATAGTAGAGAACATGAGGCCATCTAAGGCCTCGTTTGTTTATAGGGATGAAACACAAAATTTTGAAAATTTTTATAAGTTTTGTACGGTTAGGCTATCTCTGAAAACAAACACTCATTTTTTATCTCATCTTATCTTATTTCATCTCTCATTAATTTATTTACTGTTTATGAACTGTACTATATTTTAAAAAAAACTGCCTGACGTTACTGTTTTGGGAACAAAAAAGTTGATTTGTCATCTGACGTTATTGTTTTGGTGTTACTGTTCATGCACGGATTAAATTGTTTTGGTGTTACTGTATTATAAAAAATTAATATAATTAAAAGTGGATCCCACCAGTATTAAAAAAGAATAGAAAAAACAAATAGACCAAAACAATCTCACCTACCCAGGCACACGCCGAAAGCGTGAAATAGAAAGCGCCTAGGGACTGTTCACTTCTAGCAGCACCTGTTGCACGTCGTTTCAGCTCTATTATACTATAATTAGTTTTGGGTCCCACCACTATAAATATTTAAAAAAAAAATCAAACTGATCTTATTTCATCTCTATAAACAAACACATATATCATTTTATCTCATCTATATTCAACATATCTCAATACTATTCACACATATCTCAAAATATCTCATTTCATCTGAGAAAACAAATGAGGCCTAAGTTTCTAGCAATGAAAACAAAAACAAAAAAATCACTTGTGGTTGTAGGAGAGGGGTGGTATGGGTTAATTTTGAAAGATTTGATGATGTTGATGTTGAAATTACCACATGAAACCTCTCAACTTCCTACAGGCAAGCAAATCACTAAAGACACCAGAACGTACTGGTAGAATATTTTCTGTTGTAGAGTTGTTACAATGAGGTGTAAAATGTATTCTTTTATTCATTTTTTTTCCCTTTATGTTAAGCAGTTGTCTATAAGTAGCAGAGCACTTGTACATTTCTGATGTTGAATATAATCTTCAATTCCTCATTTGCACTCTGTCATTCTATTATTGCATTATTCTTTTACTCCTTGCGTCATTTCCATTATGGTACCAGAGCTATGAGTCAAGATAATTCCCAAACCGATTCAAACATGCAAATTCTTGAAAGTAACCCTCATTATCTAGCAAGCCCATACTCCATTCAACTTGGTGAGGGTGCCTTTTCTCCCCTAGTTCCCGAGCTCTTAACAACTGAAAACTATGTCACCTAGGCAAGATCTATGAGACACGCCCTTAACATTAAAAACAAGCTTAGCTTCATTGATGGTAAAATTTCTAAGCCTATTGATTCATCTGATCATATCTTTACTCCATGGGAGCGTTCCAATGACATGATAATAGCTTGGATCCAACACTCTATTGGTTTTGAGCATAGATCCACCAGCGCCCACGCCGACACTGCTGCTAGTGTTTGAAATGACCTCCATGAGTGATTTTCTATCCAAAATGTACCACGTAATTTTCAACTCACGAAGGCCATTTCTTCTTTAGTTCAAGATGCTGATTCTGTAAGCATTCATTACAACAAACTCAAAAGTTATTGGGATGAACTTGAAATTTATGAGCCAATGCCTTTATGCACTTGTGGCTCGGTGAAGACCTTGAGCGATTACCAACATTGTGGCAAGGTGATGCAGTTCCTGATGGGACTCCAAGATTCCTATGACTCTATTCGAGCACATACTCTTCTATATGATCCACTCCCTACTCTAAATCATGTCTTGTCTCTGATTCAACAAGAAGAATGACGTCAACAGCTGCACTTCATTCCAACGCCAATAGCAATGGCCACAAAAGGACCAGACTAGTGGAACCGGCCTTCATCTAGCAAGGATAGATTGTATTGCTCCCACTGCAATACCTCTGGCCATCCGTGGAATGATGTTTCAAAGTTAATCCAAATCCTCCTATTTACTCTCATTGTCGCATCCTTGGACGCACCAAAGGAAAATACTACAAATTATATGGTTTCCCTCCTGGACACAAAAGCAGTTTCAAAAATAAATCCTATGGTAACAACATTTTTCTTGAGCAGGACCAAGTCACCAATGTCTCGCCATTTACTCAAGAGCAGTACAACAAACTTCTTGCCTTGCTCAAGCCAACACCAAATGACACCACCTCTACTGCCGTTAACCACGTCCAAGCCATCCCATCTGATCCAAGCACTACTTCCATGTCTGGTAAAATGTTTGTTTATCAGCACTCACACATAGCACCACTCAATCTACATCATGGATTATTGACACTAGAGCTACAGATCACATGGTCTGTAGCCCCAATTTCTTCACACATAATACTGCCCGAGTCACTCATATGGTCAAGTTGCCTAATGGAACCACCACCGTCGCTACTCACATTGGTGATATTTACCTTTCACCTCATTTAATTCTCAAAAAAGTGCTTTGTGTTCCCGATTTTTCTTTCAATCTTATTTCTACAAAATCTTTAACTGCACATTCTAATTGTTGTCTAATTTTCTTTTTAGATTGTTGTTACATCCAGGATCTTTCCTCTTGGATGACGACTGGACAAGATAAGGTGCACGATGACTTGTATTATTTGCAACTTCAGAGATCTATCCCAACTGCTTTACACTCTTTTTTTCATACTTTATTTCCTTCAAAATCTATCAATGCTACTGTTGTTACAAAGTTTGATGAATTTATTTTATGGCACTATTGGCTTGGACACAACTCCATGACCCAACATATTTTAAATAAAATTAACAAAGATTATGCTAGACCTTAGGCTATTGCAAATCTGCCATGTGATGTTTGCCCCCTTGCCAAACAACACAAATTACCCTTCCCACAATCTATCACCAAAGCCTTTGAACTTATAGCAGCTGACATATGGGGTCCTAATCCAACGCAAGCCCATGATGGCTCAAAATACTTCCTCACCATCGTCGATCAATTCATTAGGTGTACGTGGATTTATTTGTTAAAAGCTAAGTCTGAAGCAAGAGGTTCCCTTCACAACTTTTGTTCTCTTGTTGAAAATCAATTTGAAACCCATGTTAAAATTATTCAAATTGACAACGAAGCCGAATGTCAAATGCTTAATTTCTATCAAAACAAAGGCATTTTCCATCAACTTACATGTATTGCAACACCACAACAAAATGCCTTAGCTAAAAGGAAACATCAGCATATTTTAAATGTGGCAAGAGCTTTAAAATTCCAATTTGGTCTTTCCATGAAGTATTAGACTGATTTTGTACAAACAACAATTTATTTAATAAATCGAACCCCAACCCTTGACTACAAGTCGCCCTTTGAAGTTCTATATCATACTAAACCTTCCTATTCACATTTGCGAATATTTGGGAGTCTTTATTTTGCTTTCACTCTTAGTCATGCTTGAGCAAAATTTGATCCACAAGCTCACCAATGTTTATTTTTGGAGTATCCATATGGTGTAAAAGAATACAAGCTCCTAGATTTAGCCACTTACCAAATTTTCATTTTTCGAGATGTAGTGTTCTAGGAAGACATTTTCCCTTTAAAACAACCCACCAACACTACATCAGATTCTAACCAACCATTTTCTCTATCACCACATGAAACATTTCCTACTACTCTCATGCTGCAAACACCCTAAGAGAATTTTCACTTTCCAACATCATCCACAAATGACACCACGGATCCCATTGATACCACTAGCGTCGAAGACAACAACACAACCTCCACTAAAATACCTCTTACTATTGATTCCTCCTCTGACATTATTTCCTCCCAAACACTTCCACGAAGATCAACCAAGACCAAAAAAGCCCTTGCATATTTGAAGGACTTTCATTGTGGACAAGCTGCTGCACTAACAACCTTTCAATAGACATCCAAGCCGCAAGGTCCATCACTTTTTCCCACAAAAAATTCATAGGTTCTTTTTCCTCGATCTTCATCTATTTCATATGATTTTCTTTCACCTAAATTCAAAGCTTTCACTACTTCCATATCATTGCACACTGATCCCATCTCTTACATCCAAGCAATCCAAGATCCAATTTGACGTGAGGCAATGAAGCAAGAGCTCGCTGCCCTTGAGCTTAATAAGACTTGGACCATTGTTGACTTACCTCCTACAAAGAAAATAGTTGATTGTAAGTGGGTTTATAAATACAAATTCAAAGCAGATGGAACAATAGAATGAACTAAAGCTTGCTTGGTTCCAAAAAGCGTGAGGGTATCGACTTTCATGATACTTTTTCCTCTATTGCTAAGTTGGTATCTATTTGATGTCTCCTTGTAGTAGTAGCTATTAAAGACTAGGATCTTCAACAGCTTGACGTAAATAACACCTTCCTCTATGGTGAACTCGACGAGGAGATTTACATGCAACCATGCCCGAGTCATCCCTCCGCAAAGACCAACCAAGTATGTTGATTGCAGAAGAGTCTTTATGGACTACGACAAGCTTCATGGCAGTAGAATGCAAAATTATCATCTTCCTTGTCTGAATTTGGGTTCATCCAATCCAAAGTTGATTATAGCTTGTTTACCAAGTCCACAACAACCTCATTTACAGCACTACTTGTCTACATAGATGATATAGTCCTGCTGAGTTCGGATGCTACCTCCACTGCAGTTGTAAAGAAATTCTTGGAAATCAAATTTAAAATCAAGGACCTCAGTGGCCTAAAATATTTTCTTGGAATGGAGGTGGGGCATTCAAAAGCAGGAATACAACTTTCTCAAAGGAAGTACACACTATATATACTTGCAGAAACATGGCTGCTAGCATCCAAGCCATCTCATCTACCTATGGAACCCAACCTCAAACTCAGAAAATATGAAGGAGAATTCTCAATGATCCTGCTCTATATCGAAAATTGGTTGGCAAGCTCCTTTACCTCACAAACACTCGACCAGATTTGAGCCAAAGCGTACACTCATTAAGTCAGTTCATGGAAACACCTCGTGTCCCTCGCTACAATGCAGTTCTTAAAGTTATAATATATGTGAAGGGAACTACGGGGCAAGGACTTTTTTTCCTGTCGATTTAAAATTGAAGCTTAATGCTTACTGTGATGCAAGCTGGGAAAGTTGCCCCAATACACGACGTTCAACTACTAGGTTTTGTGTCTTCATAGGGAATTCTCTTGTCTTTTGGAAATAAAAAAAGCAAACCATAGATAGTGTCAAGATCATCTGCGGAATCCGAGTATAGAGTAGTAGCAGCCGTGGTTTGTGAACTTACAAGGCTTTAATATTTTCTCACTGACTTATGTATCATTATTTCAAAGTCGGCGACTTTGTATTGTGATAACTTGGCAACTGTTCACATCACTGCAAATCCTGTCTTCCACGAATGAACGAAGCATATTTGAACTAGATTGTCATCTACTTTGAGATAAAATCTCAGAAGGATAAGTAGTCACAGCTTATGTTCCCTCAAATCTCCAATTAACAGACCTGCTAATCAAACCTTTACATTCACCTACATTCACTCAACTTTTGTCCAAGATGGGAGTTATTAACATATACTCTTCATCTTACGGGGGGATGTTGAAATTATCACATGAAACTTCTTAAGTTCCTCTAGACAAGCAAATCATAGAAGACACCAGAATGTAGTGGTAGAATTTTTTCTGTTGTAGAGTTGTTGCAGTGAGTTGTAAAATGTATTCTTTTATTCATTTTTTTTCCTTTTCTACCGTTAAGCAGTTGTCCATAAGTAGCAGAGCACTTGTACATTTCTGATGTTGAAAAGAATCTTCAATTCCTCATTTGCACTGTTATTGCATTGTTCTTTTACTCCTTGCATCATTTCCATTAGTTGATTATGCTGATATTGCATGTGTGATTGAGAATTTGCAAAGATTCATAAGCCAATTGTTTGGGCTTTGGTGGCACTTATTCTAGGGATAGTAGGATTTGCAATTGAGTAGTCAAATGGAGTAGTGCGTGGGAGTCGTAGGACGTACACTAGAAGGTAACAGATAAACAGAAACTGATGGAGGTCAAGCCATTTGCAAGATTAGGATCTTGGAGTTCTTTTTCGCTCGAGAAAGAGAGCATCGAGGTGAGTAATTCTAGATACAGTCATAGGTTATATAAGTATCGAGCACTTTTTTCAAAAAAGAGTGGGCTCCACTTTTAAAAAAATATTTTTTTTTTCATATGAGTCACATATTTACTCACTTTTTTAAAAAGGAGTATGCAACACTTGCACACTCTATAAGAATTTCATTTCTCATATGTGTGTATGTGTGTGTGTAACTAATGATATTAGAGGGACGTATTCATCCCTTGTCTGACTAAGCCCACAATCTAGATGTCACAAGCCAGCCGACCAATAAAAAAACGGAAGGCCAGGAACAACATAAGGAGAGGGAACAGTGTCCACACGGGAACTCTACTAACCGGATGACTCGCAGGAAACTACTCCACGTTAAATGCCTTGACGTAGACTGTTGATAAGAGATCTTGACGGGAAATCTTGTCTTCGACAGAGGTTGTCACATTAAAAGCGACGGCATGCCGTCCAGAGCAGGGGCATATACCCTAGGTTCAGAAAGAACAGTAACCCCATCGCAAAAGGGAAGTATAAAAGCTTAGATACAGGTACAATTCGGGTAGGAGTAGCAATATGTGACATGACCCGTTAACCAAACACGAATACGACACGATAATTGCAGGTTTGAGTTTATTTTTAATGGGTTTGGGTCAAAGCAGGTTTATATATAATATATATACTTTGACACGACATGAACACGACCTATTAACATGATTTGACACCTCTAAATTCGGATTTATGTTTTATCAAACTTTCACTTTCTAAACTAAAAACTAACTTAGGCATCATACGTTTTTCCTGGCACTCTAGGCCACCAAGCTTCCTTGTCTCAGGTGGAACGCAGGTCTAGGTAGGGTGCGAAACACATCTTTAATACATATATACAAATTCAAAAGGCACAAATTTTGCACAGACCTTTAAAAAAAAAAAAAAAAAAAAAGACCCCACCATGAAAAGTGTGAATTTTTTTTTATTTTTTATTTTTATTTTTATTTTTATGGTGGAACTCATTTTTTTAACAAAAAACTTACATAAAGTTTGCACATTTGTCCCTAACATTACTCATATATATCCTCATTCTCTTTGTAGGATTGTCCTCAAGCCGATCCCCCTCCAAATGATCAAATAATATCATTTTTATTTTATTTTATCTTCACTCATTCTAGCATTGGTAATTTCTGGACTAAACTTCCTATTTCTTTAAGTTTTTTCAGAATATCCAATTGAAAAAAATTAATTGAAGAAAATGATCAACTTACAGTTATTATCATTTTATAGCTTAATATGAAATTGATGGTAATTTTATAAAATTAAAATTCATTCTGATGAAGTGATATGGTTGCAAAGATTTATTGTAAAATAGAGTGTAATTAGAGAGGTTTAAAACAGGCGCAACTCAAAGTTCTAATGAAGTGAACAAGAAATTCATTAAAAAAAAAAAAACTTCCAAAGGACCTTATTTGTCCTATAATAATTTACCATACATGGCTCAACTACAAGGACTACTCATGAAATTATATGTGGCATTTTTATTATGACCAAATGAATAAAAAAAATATTAGTTTTCTTAACCGTTAAGTGAGTTTATTAGTTTTGCAGCTTTGCTTTTATCGAATGAATCATTATTTTTGTAAGGATAACTCTAATGCTCAAGATTATAAAATATTATATATTATATTCTTATATCTCTTCTATCTTGTTGTGACAATATTTGCATTATTTATTATTAAGGCAAGCATTTCACCAAAGTTATTAGATGATGGCTCAACAGAAAAAGATGCTCTTGCAGTAGAGGTGCATCACGCACAAGAGCAAATGGCAGTCTAGAATATTCCTTTATAACAGAATGTTGTATATGTGATTGGTGAATCTTGTGAATTCTAATGTACTATTTTCTCTCTCTCTCAAGTTTCACATGTGTATATATGGTAGTAAACAGGGGCTACAAAATGTTATATCAAGGAGAATACTCTGAAATGTTTAGCACTGACTATGGCATTTCGTCTAACACCATTCATGCACTCTTAGGTTGATATGTTGTTAGCTTCAGTATGGTATCTCAGAGCCCATAGGACCATCGTCCACCTTCTCCAACCATGGCCAACCTAGAAACCTCTTACAAAAATTCCTCCCACCCAGCTCTGATCAACCCAACTCTTATCAATTCATCCACTCACTTTATAACAATCAAACTTATCTTGGAGAATTATCTCCTATGGAAGGCACAAATTGTGCCCTTCCAAAAAGGGCATCAGCTCTTCGGTTATGTGGATGGTACTTTACCCATGCTGTCTCCCATGGTTGATGGCTTTGTAAATCCCGAATACACTACATGGATTTTACAAGATTAGCTAATAGTTTCTGCCATCACCGCCTCCCTCTCAGATGCGATTTTAGCTCAGGTCTTATCTTGCACCACCTCCCATGAAGTATGGACCACGTTGCATGCAAATGAAATGAAATTTCATGCAAATGAAATTTCAATTATAGTCACCATGAAGAAAGGCTCTGACTCTATTACAGAGTACTTTCACAAGGCCACCTTTCTGGTTGCAACTCTTGAAGCTGCTAGTTAGCCCACTCTCTACCTCTGAATTCACTATTTATTTATTGGCTGGTCTGGGTTTAGACTATGAATTCCTTGTGACCTCCTTAGCAACCTGTCCAGATCCTCTTTCTACTCCTCAAATATACAATTATTTGTTAAACCATGAGTCTCGTCTCTTCCATCAAATGAATTCCCTTCTTTCTAGCAGTTCTCTCACTGCACATAGCACCAACACACAAGCCTCTTAACCACAGACTTCCTCTCCTGGTCATGGTCGTGGTCATTTCTCTCATGGGCAACGTGGTCGTGGTGCTCACCAAGGGGGTACCTCCATGTTTTCTAATCGACCTCCCACTCGCTTGGTTTGTCAAGTCTATCAAAAGCTGAGTCATATTGTCATTAGTTGCTACCATCATTTTAACCAAGCTTACCAAGCTCCTCCACCCTCTTCTCTATCTACGAACTTCACTGCCATGTCTCATGTCCCTTCCTCTAGTATATGGCTTCTCGACACTACTGCAACAAACCATTTTACCTTTGATTTTACTAACCTCAATTTGGATGCTGCAACTTATTAGGGCCTTCACCAAGTTAGCATTAGTAATGGATTGACATTGCCTATCCAACACATCGAATCTGCACACTTGCACCCTCCCTCTGGTAATTTTCTTCTCCATCAACTTCTTCATGTTCCATCGATTACTCGCAACTTACTTTCCGTTCGTCAATTTTGTATAGATAATTATGTATATTTTGAGTTTCATTCCATTTTTTTTTGTTTTGTGAAGGATTCGCAAACCCAGGCGGCACTTCTTCAAGGCCATGTTAGGAATGGCCTCTATGCATTGCCAATTGATGTATCAACATCATCTCCTTCCTATGTTTCCTCTCCTCAAGCTTGTCTTAGTAAAAGAACAACACCTCAGATTTGGCACTCTCATCTTGGTCACCCGTCATCTCGCACCACTTCTTTCACAATTAAACGATTTTGGCTTCCTATTACAACCGATCTCGTCGATCCTCACCCATGTACTGCCTGTCCTCAAGCAAAAATACATGCTCTACCACATCCTCCATCATCCTCTCGATATTTGTCACATTTTCTACTTTTATTTTTGGACATATGGGGACCGGTGCCTGTGCTTTCCTCCACTGGTTGTAAGTATTATCTAAGTATATTTGATTTTTCTAAGTACCTTAGATTTTTCTAAGTACTTCATATTTGGCTCTTCCCCTTCAATCCAAATCTGATGTCTCCACAATTGTTTTAGCATTTCTCACATATGTTGCTACTTCTTTCTCTTCCAAATTAATTTTAGCCCAAACAGATGGGGGAGGGGGTACATTTCAGCCACTGAAACAAATTTTTCAATCACGTGGTATTAATCACCGGTCCTCTTGTCCATATTCTCATGAACAAAATGATACCGTTGAAAGACATCACCGTCATATAGTTGAGACTGGGCTCTCATTACTTGCCCATGCCTCAATCCCAGAAAAATACTGGGCCGAGGCCTTTCAAACGGTTGTTTATTTAATCAATCGATTGCCAACTCTTGTTCTTAAAAATATTTCTCCCTTTCAGGCCCTTTTTAATAAGTCTCTTGATTATAAATTTTTGTGGACCTTTAGTTGTCTCTGTTGGCCTAATCTGAGGCCCTTTAATAGACACAAAATGGACCTTAGTTCCAAACCATGTGTCTTTTTGGGCTACAGTCCAGATCACAAAGGATATCTTTGTCTCCATCCCCACGGGCCGTGTCTATATTTGATGGGATGTCCAATTTCATGAAACAAATTTTCCTTTTGTCTCCATTCATTCCAAGTCTTCCTTTGACTCTAATCTTACGGGCCCAACTCGCATTCCCCTTCCGTGTCCATCCTCACACCTCTCACCTGGACCCGATCCTCCCTCAAACTCTCAAACTCAGCCTAGCCCCCTTAACCCAGAACATATTACACCATCCCTCTCACCCAGTCTGTTGGTCTTCTTCTTCTTCCTTAAACGCATCCTCCTCTGCATTGTCTTCACCTTCTTCTTCTTGTTCATCCCCACTTCCTCCACCACTCCATGGTTACTTGCTCGAAAAATAATGTTCACTGTCCTTTCCAACGATTTGATTTCACAATCACATGGCCTCCTCCCAAATCATCCCTTCACCTCACTGTTATTGTGTCCTCTTGTGTTCTCGAAGAGCTCTCTTCCTTCACTAAGGCCTTTAAGCATCATGAATGGCATGAAGCCATGTCCTCTGAATTTCAAGCTCTTCTTTCTAATTACACATGGAATTTGGTTCCCTTTTATTTCAACCTCAACGTTCTTGTTGAAAACCAAACTTTGGATTTTTTTTATCTTATTTCTGAGTTTATTTCTGCATTACGTATCTCATTTCTGATTAAGGATTTAGGGCCTTGCATTATTTTTAGGCATTGAAATTACTAGAACATCACATGGCTTGTTTATGTCCCAGTCCAAATATATTTTTGACCTCACAAAAATTAACATGCACAACTCTAAGGCTGTGTCCACTCCTATGTTGTCCTCTATGAAACTCACATCCACTGATGGATCCTCTCTCGAGGATCCTCAGTTATACCTTAGCATTATAGGAAGTTTGAAGTATCTAGCCTTCACACTCCTTGACATCTCATTTTTAGTAAATAGAGTTTGTCAATATATGCACTGTCCTCGACTTCCTCATTGGCAAGCTATTAAACACATTTTGCATTACTTATGTCTCACCCCACATTTTGATCTTCATTTCTCTAATAAATCTTCCTTTGAGCTGTTTACCTTCTCTAATGCTGACCGAGCTGGCTGCCCTGATGACTGCAAATCCACTGGAGGTTACTGTGTGTATTTTGGGTCACATCTTGTTTCCTGGGGTTCCAAAAAACAATACACCATTGCAAGTTCCTCAACTGAAGCAGAGTAAAAGTCCGTTGCCAATACCATTTGTGAGATTCTGTGGCTTCAATCACTCCTTAGTGAGTTGGGTATTTTTCTTCTTGAACCACCCACTATCTGGTGTAACAACCTTGGGACTACCTATTTATCTGTGAACCCAGTTCTACATTCTCGCTCAAAGCATGTTGCTCTTAACTATCATTTTGTGCGAGATTGAGTTGCTGCTAAGACACAGAGTCTCGTTTGTTCCAAGCAAGGACCAACTTGCTAATATCTTTACAAAGCCTCTATCTATAGCACGGTTCAACTTTTTTCGATCAAGTCTCACCATCTCTCCGGTGCCGCTTAAATTGAGAGGGGCTATTAAGACAAGCATTCCACCAAAGTTGTTAGATGATGGCTCAATAGGAAAAGATGCTCCTGCAGCAGAGGTGCATCACACACAAGAGCAAATGTTAATCTAGAATATTCCTTTATAACAGAATGTTGTATCTCTGATTGGTGAATCTTGTAAATTCTGATGTACTATTTTCTCTCTCTCTCAAGCTTCACATGTCTATATATGTGGCTGTAAACAGGGGCTACAAAACGTAATGGATAATATATATCATGGAGAATACTCTGAAATGTTTAGCACTGACTATGACATTTTGTCAAATACCATTCTTGCACTATTAGGTTGATATTTTGTTAACTTCATTATTCATTAAGGTCCCGTTTGGATGTTGAGCTGAGTTGAGATAAGTTAAGTTTTTTATAAATAGTAGTGAGTTGAGATTGAGTGAGTTTTGTAGGGCCCACCTAAGATGAATATATAGGTATTTGGATATTAATATGAGTTTAGATGTATTTATAAGAAGTTGAAAAATGTTGTAAATCCTGCATGTAAAGAGGTGTTGGGTTGAAAAAGGTTGTAGGTTCCCTGTGTAAAGAAGTTTTGAATTAAAATTAGTTTAATGATTGAAGAGTTGGGTGTTTAGATATTAAACTCAGCTTAAAATTAGACTAAATTGATATCAATTTAGTTCAAAATTTTCAAATGGGGCCTAAGTCTTAAGTTTGTCATTTTAAAAATTAAGAGTTGCCAAACATTGATGGGTAATGTCACATCAATAAGATTTGAGAAAAAAAATTGAAAGTGTAGTATATAATATAATTCATTTGTGATTTATATATACCACTTTAAGAAAAAACGACTTTTGTGCAATTTGTTTACGGCGAAAAGATTATTTGTGACACAGACATACTAATTTTGACTGTAAATAGTCCTTTCGCTATAATTAACTAGTTACAAATAAGTAATTTTCTTGTAATATACCATAAAATGGTGCAAAACTTCATTGATTCATTCAAACATTCCACAGAGAGAGAAAAAAAAAACACTCTTGGTGAAGTTCCAAAATTTAAAAGTGACCCATGATTCTTCACCACGTCAACTTATTTAAAAATGGTTAATTTTTTAATTTTTTATGATCATAATGAGTCGCACAATATGTAATATATTATACACTAAACTGATATCTATGAAAATTCAATAAATAGTGCACAAAAATCTATCAATCATGGCACGTACCAAATAATTAAAGAAGATGAAATCAATTAATGAAGCAATATCAGGCCAAGAAATTAGGAGTACGAGCTTTTCGAAATGAAACAAAAAAATAAAAGAACGCGAATATGACATGAGAAATGTCTGAAATATATACAAACAATCATTTTTATAAATTTTTATACAACTATATTTTAAAAGATGAGCATTACTTAAAAAATAATTTATAAAATTAATATTTTTTATAAAAATATCCATAATTTAAAACATATATATATAAATAATTATTAAAAAACATTATACATATATCATTATACAATATATATATATATATATATACATACATGCAGCAACATAGACTAGAGCCAGCTCGTATTATATATGGTGTTCCATAAACAGGAAGACAAAAGGAAACAAAATGGTGATAAGATCACATGGTTCATGTGACACTAAAAAGCTGAAAGATATTGGGAGAAGTACACTTCACTTAATATATAATCACGACAAATGACAAAGCTTAATACAGTGACCAATTATTGTCACTCCTGTTTGACAGATTGACATTAATTAGTTACGGTAGTCTCATTCTTGTTTCTCTGTCGGATAATCTCAAACATTTTTCCCAACATAATCATCGCTTTATTGTTATTATTATTTATTTTTTATTTATTTTTAAACCACGTATTCAACGATTTTTTTTCCTGTTGTAAAATACTCTATCTCGATGGAAATAGACAGACTTTAGGACTCTCTCTCTCGTCTTTTTTTTTTTTATTTTTTAATTTTTTTTTAAATTTTTACAATTGGGGAGAAGGGGTTTTGAATCCAATATTTCCATTTTAGAGGTTAAAATTTATGTCAATCAGGCCACAAAATTTTAAACGTGCCTGATTTCTTGTAATATGAAATTCGGACCACATTTATATTTGTCAAATACTTTATACAATGTCGGACCACTTTTGGATTCGTAATATGAAATTCGTATAGATCCACCGAATATATAGTCAGTCATCTCTATGTTGTTTTTTACTTTTATTTATTTATTTATTTTTAAATAAAAGCGGGATTACCGCCAATCCAGTTGTTGCCAGCCACGTCGCTTTATCTGATTAAGGTCAGTGATAGTTGACCATGCCGTCCCAACAACATGATGGGTACGAAGTTCGAACCAACATAGAGATTATCATCACCTTATAAAAATCTCTCCGACAATATTTTTATTTTATTTTATTTTATTTTATCTTATCTTGTAATCGAACTTTAAAAGGATGGATTATCATCTCCACAAATGATCAATTGGCACGATTTGATTGGTTATAGACCACGTAATTGGATATCAGATTAAAAAAAGGAATAAAAAAGAAGAAGTATGACGGTGTTATTGAAGTTGATGGTAGGATTAATTAATCAATCCCTATCTTTTGGCTTTTAGTAATGTATGGTTCCAACTTCCAACTAATTAAGGATTTGTTCTCTTTTCCTAAGACAACATCTAATTAGTGCATTTTAATAAAAATCTATTTACAAGAATGTCTATTGACACATAAAATGAATCATTGATATAAAAGACTGTTACATCAATTAATATATAAATTTACTTATATTTTATATTTTTATTATAGCTAAAATAATCATAAAATAAAAATATGTTTACACGCAGACTTGTAAGTAATAATTTTTTTTTCAATTTATTCTTTAGAGCTGAGTAATAAAAGTCATACTTTTTTGTTTCAAATAACATTGAGAAGTATATATACATATATTTTGAAAATGCAGCGGTTCTACCCTAACACAACATCTAGAAGGGGGTGAATATGTGTAATTCGATTTTGATGGTCTATTAAAAAATATTATTAAACAAACAATTAATCAATGAAACAATACACAAAAATAATCAACATAACAATTTGGTCACAAAATGGAAACTCATTTGAAGATAGTCTTCAAAATCTAAAACTACTCACGGTGTAAGTTACTACCTCAAATCCACTATAGAAACTTTAGTTTGTTACAACCATTTTAGAAGCACTCACAAAACTTTTGTAGTGACTAAACCTAACTTGCAACACCACAAGTAACTCACTCGATCTCTGCACGCATGCAGTGCCGGAACTTCTAGCTTTCTATAGCTTCTCACGAGAACCTCTCGATCTCTGCATCAACGGCAGTTTCAGAAACCTTCCGGCTAATGAACACGTCCACACCAGTGGACTCAACTGTGTTTAATCTTGATTGTGATATGATGGAGATGTATTTTTCAAGAGAGAATCAACTTTGAATATGGAAGAGAGTTTCTCTTTAAGTGCTCTTGGAAGGGGGCTCTATTTTAGCTTAGTTTCTCCACACTATCGAAATGAGCATAAGTTTCCTTTTATAGACACAAAGGAATATGGTTCAAACCCTAGTTTAATTGACAATTCTGAACATTCGCTCGAGCAAAGTATCGAGTGCACGTTATGCTTCAGTAGTTGCTCGAGCGTCAAGTCGAGCGAGAGTTGAGCGAACTCTTTGTCTAACTTTTGCTCGAACGCCACGTCAAGTGCCTGTCGAACGAACTCTCTATATGAGTTACACTTGAGCTCCATTGTCGAGCGAACTCTTTGTATGAGTTCTACTCAAGCCATGTTGAGCTCACTTTGAGCCATTTTCACTTTAATCTACTTCAACGCTTGTTACAATACAATTTTATAAAAGTTTTTACAAGAATATGCCAACACACTCATTTTTATATTAACATATTTTATTAGAGTTATTTTACTTAACAGCTTTACACTGCACACTTATTGATGCGAGTTTTTATTTTTTATCTTTTTATATTTTTTTTCTTTCAATAGATGTGTAGTATAGGATATAATTTTTCATCTTGTTGGGTTCATTTTGAGCTACAATTTTCTCAAGTGATATGACATATTTGGGTTAAGCCCGGCTATTGAGCCAAAGGTCCAAGACAAGTATGTTGGATCAACATCGCCACCCTGAAGGAAATGAAGCCGCAAAGCCCAGACAAGTCGAGATAACATACACTTTCCCTCTCTATTTTTAACATGGTAATTTTGGGTTGATATGGATGACATGGGGTTTATGTAGTTAATGTAGCGACTTTCTACCCCATTAGTGTTAGAACTTATGAATTAAATAAAAGATATTATTTTGGGCATTTTAAATAATTATATGATATAATTAGTTCTTTATATATAGGAATTGAAATAAAATGGAGAAAATGTTAATCCCACAAAGATCAAATAAATGTAGACAAGAATCTCGGACGAGCAATGCGGTAAACGAGTATGCTTGACTCTTGCCCTCGAGCAATGATGCTCACCCTGAGGAACTAGCAAAGCCGGAAATTGGGATGCTTAACTCTTGTCTAGAGCAATGATGCTCGCCCCAAGGTACGAGCAAGACGAGAAATTAGTTTGCTCAACTTTCTTGTGGGTAATTGTTGCTCGCCCCGAGCAATGAATGAAGGCTATAAAAACATGGCGGGCACTGTGTGTAGTCTACATTTGTCATGGAACAAAAATGTAGTCATTTCTAACCGTTGGACTGCATCTAATTAATTTTGAGATTAAGACTAGATATCATGATGCATGTTGTGATCAATATTAGGTGGGCTCAAATGACCATTATGAATAATTTTCAAGTCATTACGTTAGGTCATAATAAATATAGAACCACTACAACATATTTGGCAAGATCTATGCTGGCAAAAAATACTTAGCTATACCACAAACAACGTTGAACAGAAAAAAAAAAAAAAATTGGCTTTTTGTGGCGAGATGGCATTCGACGAGCCAAAATTTATCAGTAAAAACAATTTATTGTGGCGACAAAAAGTTGCCGCAAATAATCTCACCAGATATAGAACTAAAATCACAATCTTATTAGTTTTGGCGGCGAGAATGAACAACTGTAATAAGTTTGAAGATAAAATCACTCGCTTTTCCCCCCTTCTTTTGTTCTTCCAGCCCGATACTCTCTCTCTCTCTCTCTCTCTCTCTCTACATTCTTTTGAGTTTTCTGCTATCACTTCTCACCGCTGTCGTGTCGTCATAGTTGAGGGAAGCTAGGGAGTCTTGAGAACACTAGCATTGGTTTGGGCAAAATTGAATGTTGGTTAAAATTTAAAGAATTTGTATTAAAAAGACCTCACATTGGATCGGACATCTCTAAAACAATTTGGATGTTAGCTACAGTGATTAGTCAAATTTGAAGAACCAAATTGATTCACCAAAAGTTAAAATAATAATTTCTCACTCCAATCAAACATTAAAATATTAGTTTCTCACTCCAATAAAAATATTATTTGGTTTGTAATTAAGAAATTTAGATATAATTTTTGATGAATTTAATCAAATAGTTTTTATTATTAACATTAAATGACTTTTAAAAATATGATTTTTTTAATATTAATTTAATTAGAATATAATTATTATTAATATTAAATTGGTAGAATTATAAAATGTGATACAAATAAATTAAGTAAAAAAAGTATTAATTTAATAATATTTATTAATATAGAGAGTAAATGGCTAATCCAATATGGAGATTGAATTTAAATGGAATAGGCAAATGTAAAAAAGTGTGAGATTGGCTAAATTTTGAAAATGCATTTGGCCAAGTCAACGCTAGTGCTCTCAATAATCCATCTCTCTCTCTATATCTCTCTCTCTCTCTGCGTCCTTAATTAGGCTGCCCCACGGTCGTGGCGTCGCAGCCCAAGTGCAACCGCCATCGCCTCCGCTCGTCTCCAATGTAGTAAACTTTTTACCTCTCTCTCTTTTTTTTTCATCCGTTTCTCCCACTCTCAATTTCACCCAATTATCTCGCTCGGTTTCATCGTTGTATTTGGGTGATCTCAACCCAAGCATGACAGAGGGCGATCTCCTCAATTAGGGTTTGTCGAGGAGCTTATTACAGGTAGTTGTTAATCCTATTACTCTGTTCTATGCTTTGATTTCTATTTTATATGACTAATGTTTTGATTAATTGTTTAATTGTTAGAAAGTTAAGGAAAAACAAGAGAATGTGGGAGAGAAGGTATGTGGATGATTATGTCAATAAAAATGTAGTGCTTTGTATCTGTAAAGATCTTATAAAAGAGTTAGGGAGAACTTAATTTCGCCTAATATGTTATACTCTCTCTCACTCTCTCTCTCTAATATATATACATACATATATATATATGTGGTTTTATGTGATAGATCCTTTCATCTAGGATTTGTTCGTTGCTAATCACCTAAGATTTTAAATAGTTTTTGAACTACCAGGTGCATGAATTTGGTGGCTTTCATATATAGATTTTCTTGTTAGGTTTCTGGTAATGAAGAAAAAGCTAGGGAAATTCTAATTCAAGCACTTGAACATGTCCAATTGTCCAACTACCACAGTGCCTGTAGATTTTTCTATTAAGTAATTGTCTTTGTTATATGTTCATGGTTTATATTGCTGCAATATTTAAATACTAGATTGTAGTTTGAACAAGCGCCATGCTCTCGGGTTATCTAGCATCAGATAAAGTCAAGATAGCAAAGTCTTACTATATCTACATGTGTAAAAGGTTGAGCATTCGTCCACCTTAAATTACCCCCATATTGGACTATTTCTGGCTCTTAGCTCTTTCTGATAACCATATTTATAAGCTGTAATGAAAAAGTGAAAAGAGATTTTTAAACAAATTTAAGAAAAAGTGAATTACTATATATGATGAATGGACTAAAGAAATTTAAAGAGAAAGTGAAAATCTCTTTTGGGTGATGTATGAATATAGCAACATGATATGGTGCTTTTCAGACTTTTCTTTTTCTTTTTATAATTCAACAAGAAAAGGAATAAGAAATATCAATTGTAAATGACCACTCAAAATAATAGTACTTGAGTCATCATCATTATATGGTAGTAACATTTTTCTAACCGTTTTTAGCTAGCATATAAGCATGGTGACATGAAGTTTAACATGTATGGATTATAGATAATAAAAGCTAAGAGGTGAAAAGAGAAAAGTAATGAGAGAATGTAAGGCAAGAAATAAATCAACGAATGAATTGTTTACTGACAGATGGACAACCTTTTCTAAGAACAATATGCAAGGAGCTTGAACAATATGTTTAGTAATCGATTTTTTACTAGTTGCTAGTTGAACAAGTTTTTCTCGTTGTATGCCACCTTCTAATAATTGTTGGCTTTCTATTCTATTTTTTTCAATTGGGTGATTCAATTTTGCTAGCATTTTGGTTGACTTTTTTGCAAAGTAGTAGAATGCACACTTAGAAGAAGGGAAGTGTGGTTGAGATTGTAATGGAGTTGTAAGTGAAGCATGGAGATTGTAAAGTATGGAGTTGTGTTGGTTTGTTTTATGTGGAGTTTAAATGGACTATGGATTTAGTATGTTTATTTTGTGTTAGTTGTGTATATTGAGTTTAAATGGATGATGAATCGAATATGTGCGTTGTATTTATTGCTAATAGGCTTATTGATTGAATACATTAATTATGAAGGTTGAGATTGTTTGGGGCCATGAATGAAGCATATTAATCTTTGTGGGTTGTAATTGTGTTGGATTGATATACGTGGGCAGCAAGTATGTTACCGATATATTTTATAAACTGACTCGTGGATATGGAAGTGTGGAATGGAATAATGTAAATTGATACTAGATGTTGAAGTTATATGTTGACTAGGATTGTTGGTGGTGTGTGTATGAAGCTGAAAATGTCAGTTGTGTGTTTGTTTAAGTGTTCAGACATACTGTGTTTAAATTGATAGTCTTGCAATTTATGTTTGTGAGGTGTATATATGATGTATAGTTGTAAGATGGTAAAATCTTGGAGATGTATGAATGCTATTAAGTAGTATAAAATTGTATAAGGATACTCTATACTCGAATTGGACATATTTGTTGTATTGAATATGTTGGTTATGATTAACTATGAGGAAGTGATATATTGATTAGAAGCTTGTTATAGAGTATGCGTGCTTGTGTTGTATGGTAATTTGGAATGTTGGTTATGATTTGTTGGTGTGTGCATAAAACTGAAAAGGCCAGTTGTGTGTTGGTTTAAATGGTCGGACAAACTATGTTTAAATTAGTAATCTTGCAATTTATGTTTGTGTGGTATATATATAATGTATAGTTGATTAGGAGCTTGTTATGGAGTATATATGTGTGCTTGTGTTGGATAGTCAAGTGAGTTATGTATTGAATCGACTAGTGAATATTGGAAACCATGTAGAGTTTGTTTCTTAATCAAGTGGTATACTTCTTTGTGGCCCTTGGTGTGGGGAAGACTTTACTCGCAAAAGTTGTGGCTAGTGAGGCAGGCATAAACTTCTTCTCGTGTTAGAGCATTATACCAAGAAGTAAAGGAAAATGTATGTGGTGTTTTCAGCTCTTTCATTCACTCTCTACTTGTGAATCACTTTCTTTGTAATAGGTTTGGTTATCCAATCACTAACATTCTTGGGTCACTGGGTATCGAATGTAATAGGTCTGTTTGAATTCGGTTGAAGTATGTTGTGTGATTTTTCTAAATTTACATTGAGATAAATAGAAGTTAAAGCTACTCCATTATATAATACAGAGTCTTTGGAAGGAGGGAGAAGTAGAGCAAGTGGAGGCTTTGGCCCATATTTATATTAAATGTGGTTGTTTTGTTGCCATTCAAATGCATTTGTTCTTCTCCATTCTCTTTTATTTCAGTTTAGATGTTCTAACTTAATGTTATTTGGCAAAAGATTGGCAATAATAATCCTGTTTTGTTGGGATTGACAGAGGCAATTTTTGGGTAGAAACTTAAAAGACAACAATCATGGCAATGGTATCCTTCATGAAACATAATTTTACATATGTTTATAAAACTGTGATGAGTGAGAATTTTGATCTCTTGGGTTCGTGTATAAATATGTATATATTTGTAGTCTATATTAGACCATTTCTTTTGATTATTTTTAGCTAAATCTCATTTTCTTGCTTTTCTAATTTTATTTTTGAAATAGTAAACTATTTGCCACGAGTAATTGTTTCTTGTGATAAGGGTTTCTTCGCAAAATGCCGTCTCCAACCAAATGTTTGGTTGGAAATATCATTGCTCACGAATTTGTTTTGTTGAAAATAACTTTTTCTTACGATCTTCAACCGAATGTTGTCATTTTTTTTTATGGTGAAATTTGTTTTTTCCACACCTAATCTCATCAGAAAAAGTATTTATTTTTTTGATGAGTCAATAAACAAGTGGGGTAAAACATTTTTTTTCGCCAATTATATTCCACAAGCCCCCCAACTGAAATCGGTCGGAAAAGACTTTTCCCATCAATTTTATGCATGCCTTTTTCCACCAAAATCCATCGCAAGAAAAATTGATATTTGTTGCAGTCAACGGTCAATAAAGTTGATCAATATCTCTCAATCCCAGAATTCTCATATAAGGGTTTTTTTTAGTTGTTCTTAATTAAAAAAGTACTAGCTAGTATTAGAACAACAAAACCAAAATGCTTCATTGTATCTTTGGAACAATTTTGTCAAAACTCTATAGCATTAAGAAATGCAATAAAATATGTTCTAAAGAAATTGTTGTTGCAGTTGATCAAGCCTTGAAGTCTGACTTGATATTTTCTTATGGTTTGCCTTCGTGATTTTCCAGATATCTCACTTTATTTCTAACAAATAGTGTGCTCGGTGCGTCAATAAACATATAATTTGCAAGTAGCTAGCTTTTTCCTTATTTTCAAGATTTGAGGATATAAATTATAATAATACCCGCTATTTAGACAGAAGACTTTGTGCTGATTAGCTAGCTATAATTTCTGCTTTGTATCTGATTAAGGACATCATGCTTTAATTCTTTGCACTAGATCCGTTAAAGGGTGATATGTACCGATTAATGGAAGAAAGCTTGGATCGTAATTTTCTTTCCTTCATTTCTCTACAGTACTTAATTTGGATGAAATTGATACCTGGCCAGCTTATTGGTTAGTCCTAATTAATTAGCTTTAGCTTAGAATTACCAACACTAATTGGAATTTCGATCAAGGTTTTGAATCAATACCGGCTGATTTTCGATGTGCCGGTCGGTTTTCAGTGTGTCGGTCGAAATTTTGTGTTTTTGTATTTTCAGTTTATTTTCGTAATTTTCACATCTGAAGATTATTTTCTTAACGTTTTTTAATCATCTTTTCTCGAGAACTGAAAATCAAATCCCTACTTCCCTTTTCATGATGAAGATGAGTGATTATTTTTTTAGTAGTTGGATTGAAAACTTAGAAGTATTATTGTGTTTTATAAATATATGTTTTAACTTTTTAAGACTTGCATTGATGTTATTTTGAAATATAATTTATATATATAATTAATTTATCTATATTATGGACTATCCCAAAACGGTATCCAAAACGATACCAGTACCAAAATGTTTCGTTCCAGTGTCTTAACCGGAACGGTATTTAAAACTTTGATTTCGATTGCCAAATCCACTTTGAAAGTATTTCCTTCAAACCAGATGAGTACTAGCTAGAATGGTTTAGAGTAGTCGGTACTTCCCTATCCAACATCTAAAGTTAAACCATGTGGGTTTTTGTTTTTTCACAATTGCTCATGTGTGAAATCAAGACCTGGCCTCTTCTCAATTTGTTTCATCTCATTTAATCATTACAATTTTTCTGAATTTTCACACAAAATAAAATAAATAATTCAACTTTTTCAAATCTCAAAATAAAAATAATATTAAAAAATATATATTTTAATAATATTTTATTCAACATTCTACTTTTATCTCAACTAATCCCATCTCATCTGTGAAAACTAACGAGAGATTCCACAATTAATGACCTAGATTTTGGTTGTTTGCCAAATATATAACAACATGCATTTTTGGTTCTTCTACAATAATTACATATCCAAAATAGCTAACCAAATTATTTTATAGGTCTTGCTAGAACTCTTTGCAAAAAAATAAAAATAAAAGGAATCCATAATAAAATTTTCGTCCCAAAATCCTGGCATTTCTTCCCAAAAATTTTTTTGGGATGAAAAAAAATATCCTAAAGTCATCCCTATAAAAGTGTCCCAAAAGGTATTTTGGGACGAAAATCACAAATTCGTCCAAAAAAATATCTTTTGGGACAAAATTAAGCTGGACCATTCGATCGCGTTTGAAAGATTTTTTTTTTTAAAACGATTTAAATTCGTCTCTGAAAGTCGTTCGAATGTCTAAAATAACGTTTGAACAAGTATGGACTATTCGAACGGGTACTTCATTATTGGTCAATTGAAAGCAAATATTGCATTGCGTTCGAACATCACGAAAATTTTGTACCGTTCGAACTCTAACATGTGATGTTCGAACGGTTATGTCCAATTTATTTATGTTCGAACATTTGATGAGAGTTCGAACGGTTATTATTATTTTCATGGACAATAGTAATTTAAAACCAAATAGATATTTATATTTGAAAAATACATTACGATTTGTTCAATATAAATAAAACTAATCTAATAAGTCAGAACTAAATAAATAAAATACTAATAATACTAACAAAATTATCAGTACATGATATATAATTGTTCAATATGCAAAAACACTTCTAAAGAAAATTAATTGGTTAGAGGCCTGAATTGTTGCATAAGCATCTGCATTTGAAGCTGCATCTGTCTTTGTTGTTCTTGCATTTGGAGTTGCATCTCTCTTTGTTGATCTTCTTGCTGTTTTATGCGCATCTCCATATCTGCTTGTTTCATCAATTGAGCCTCTAACTCATGCTGTTTTGCAATCAATTCTTCGATTCTAGAATTTGATTATCTAACGCAATAACAGTAGTGCTTGACGTTGATGAAGAGCCTGAAGGTTTTACACAACGACCCAAACCCCTTAAATATTTAGAACGTTGACCCAAAACTTGTGTAAAAATTTCAACATCACTTGTTGACAAATTCTGATCTGATGCAGCTTCAACACGGAGGGCAATCATTTTATCCTACACATAACATATAAAATTAATATTGATACAATAATTGAAATATGTTTAATTTTAAAAAAATTATAATACTTACATAATTCTCACGAGTATCAAGATGAGTCCACTCTCCATTACTATTAGTATGTGATGCAGTACATAATTTTGTCAGATCATAATTGGTGTCTGACTCTTTCTACAAGAGATATTATTAAGATATAAAGTCAATATTAAAAACAAACTATATAGAGAAAAAAAAAATATATTGCCAATTTCTGAAAGAGGCAATGGAAAGATCTTGAGCCTGCATGATAATGAATCTTCAACTTTGATCTATTCGTTCTGTTTATAGAACTTCGCTTCTGCATAGAAGTTGTAAAAGTTAGTAAGTGAAAATTAAAAATTTGACACAAGGAATTTATTTACTTTACCTTATATGATGGATTTTCAAACATGTCGTAAAATTTTTGCCATTGTTCAGGTCGGACATCCTAAAAAGGATGCTGGGTGCATCTTCCTTGTTCTCGTGCATCTTTCAAACACCTCGCCTTATACTTGCAGAATGCATTATACATCAACTCTTCGACAGTCCTATGCTCCTCTCTTGGACCAAAATTTAATTCGAATTCATCATTGAAAAAGTATATACATTAAAATATTATCATTTAAAAAATTAAATAATATCAACATAAATTTATTATTTAAATTTTCCGTACCAAACAACGTTTCTTTATAAGCTCTTTCACATCTTGCGGTACTTTATGCCATGAACTCATAGCTGAAGGTGCATAAGTCCGTGTAAGAGCACCCACATGCGATGCAAGCCAAGCTGCTTGTTGTCCCTCTCATCTGGTATGTTTGTCAAGAATGTTAACCTTAATCTTACATACTTTACGATATTTCTCCAACGTCATGCCTCTAGTAGTGCCTCGTCCGTGACGAGATTGTACTGTTATCTCTATAAAATAACATTAGTTATTTACCCCGTATCAATTATCATATATCTTAATTGAAAAAATGAGTATTAGCTGTTTACTTTGTTCTGTAGAATCAGTCTCTAATGGTGAGTCAGACGGAGAGCTAGGAATAGGTGGAGATGGAATGCGAACTTCCTTCCTCTTTGGTGGCATAATTGCAAGATACTGTATAATGTGAACATAAAATCTTCATTTCACCGGGTATTTGGTCCTATTCCATTCGGGATTGTAAGATCATAATCGCCAACCTACCAACTATTATCTGTCACGTCCAACAAAATTTCTGCAGCATTTCTCCATAATTCTTCAAATATGCTCGTTTGGTCATGCATACCGACGAGTAATACATCCATGCACCATCACCGAAACTACGTATCCAGATAACAATAAGGGATGACTCTATCAAAATTATGTCAGATGCAACAAATATAGTTTGATAGTTTGTGAGAATGATATTACAATCCCAAACTGTCCACTTTGGACAATTTAAGAGTTATCAATCAACCATTCAACATGATTGATAACTCTCGAATGGGTCTAAGGTTTAAATATTTAAACATAACAATAATATAAAACGTTCATAAAACAAGATGATACTAGAATAGAATATACGAGAATCCCCAACTATTTTTAAGTCATTTATTAATAATTTAAGTTAATTGTAAGATAGTATTTACAATTATTATCTTTTAAGTATTAATATGAGTTTGATTAATAATAATTCTTATGTTTATTATTTTTAAGTCATTTATAATTTAATTTTATAAATTTTTAAGTTAATTGTAAGATAGTTTTTCTAACAATTATCTTTTAGGTATTAATATAAGTTTAAATATTAATAATTCTTATGTTTATTATTTTTAAGTCATAACATATGAGATATATTATCTAACATATTGAGCACAACCGTTCGAGCACTTAAAAATTTCGTTCGAATTCTTCTATGCGTTTGAACGGAATATTACCGCGTTCGAACGCTATCAACCCAAAGACCAGTTAATTGATCCATGCCAAACACAATCTCACTTTTATCACAAACTCATATTCATAAAACACTACAAACCAGTAAATTCATGCCAAACACATTTTTTAAGCACCTCTAACAAACATATTTTGTGTTTAATCTAATAAACACATACACAATATATACATATATAAACTATAAAATCAATAAACTATAAACACCTACACAGCTATATATTTTGTGTTTAATCTAATAAACACCTACAAAATATATATAAAATAAATAGTATCAAATCATGTAGATTTGAAGTTAAATAAAAAAAGAAAGATATACCTTTAAGCAAAATTAGTGTGCAATCCTCTTTCTAATATGATAGACTGAATGATTGTGTAAAAAAGATGGAAGAATTTGGAGAGAAAACGGAGAAGAAAAGAAATGAGGGAAGAAAAATGAGGAACTGAGCCGTGCACTGAGATTTTAAGTTCTGATTTACTGTTCGAACGTAAATAAAGTATCGGTCGAACGCGAAATTGCTGAGTGCGCCAATTTTCCAGCAAGGTCCAATTTCTCCAGCACCGTTTGAACGGTCACAGAAAACATTCAAACGGTAATCTATAGTAGTTAATTGGCAGGATTTTTTCCCACTACTGCCAATAAAACTTTCAAATGTTTAAATATCCATTCAAACGAAAATAAAGCCTTCAAACATATATTTCTAAAACGTTCGAACACATCTCCTTATATGTTACAATATATTTATTTTCATCATTATATGAAAACTATTAGTAATATATTATGATATATACTATTATGATATATATTAGTTAAGTATAAACTCATACTATTATATAGTTAAGTACTAATACTATTAATATATATAATATATTAATACATATTATGTACTATTATAATAATACTATGGGCATATATATAAGTTACCTCGACTAGTTCCACCTCCACGTCGCCGTACGCATCGTTTGAAGAGGAGCTCACACGTTTGAACGCTATCCGTACGCTACCGTCTGCCACCATAATCACCCTCTACATTATCCTCTCCTCCCCGTAAGCCAATGTATGTAATTTAAATTTTATTTTACCGATTATTTTTTTAGTTTTTTGGTTTTATTCTGTTTTTTTAGAAAAATTATATTTTTTCATCAAATCCACCATAGAACACCACAAATCCACCGTAGGATGTTTAGAAATTAAGAATATTATGTATTTTGTCGAAGAAACGCATGAAAACGATGTGTTTTTAAGCGTTTCGATGTCCGTTGAGTTGACTAAGCCATGAACGAGTTAGATCTGTTTTCCGTTCGAATGCTTTTATAATGCGTTCGAATGACGTTTCCATAACCGTTTGAACACTTTTTAACCATTCGATTGGTTTGAAGATTTCCGTTCGACCACTTTTTAAATCGTTCGAACGTAAATATTTAATTTTTATTATATTGTTATTAAATTATTTTATCGTTTCATTTATTTGTTCTATCAATTAATTTATTAAATTGCTATTAGTATATAATTTTGTAAATCTTTTATCATATTAAATTTATCACTAATGTTGAATATATATTTTATTTTTAAAATTTTAGGTTATTATAATATCTTATAGGGGTTGTAAACGTGGTAGATCAGGAGAACCTTCCATCCAAACCGTTCGCGAGCGGATTGTTTTACTTGAGCGGCATGTAAATTTGTCTGATTTTGCGGCTCTTATATGGGAGGGTCATTCCCTCCCATCAGCATTCAATGATCGTGGTTGGGCACCAATCTTAGATCAGCGAGAAGAAGGAACTGAGCTGCTTTCCTACATTGAGATCGTTGCTGAGTTCTATAAAAAGCTCGATATTCCTAGGTTGGTCGATGCCTATCCGAACCTGCCTCCTAGAGAGTCTGATCCTTCAGGTGATGTAGAGATGTCTCAGGACGATCCACTAGTTTACACAGATGAGATCGATACACTTATTGATCATGAGGTCAGATACTTGATTGTTGGTCCAGATGCTCCAGTGTACGATGGGACGAAGAGCATTAAGCAGACAGATTTATCTTCTTTCTTCAAGATCATGAATTTGATCATCGCCAACAATATTGACCCTTGGCAGCACAAGACCGAGGTTGGCATGGATCAAGTGCGATTTATGATCCGGGTCGCTCGTGACATTCTGATCGACCTCGTGGGGTATATTTTTTAGATGATCCGATCAGAGGCTCGGTACATTACGACAGATATACTACTGTTCAGAATCCTGATCACTCGATTTTTGCTACATTTGGGAGTTGTGCCAGGAGTTTCCAAGCGTTCATGCCAGCTGATGGGACCAATCAACAGTATCACCTTGTCACGGAGCACGAGACACTCGAGATTTCATTTACGTGGACTTGTTCTTAACGACATGGCTGATATTCAGAGAGATGCCTAGCCAAGAGATACCGAAGTATCGGCTGGTGAGGCATCTACACAAGCTGAGGCATCACGCACATCTACTCGCGAGGAGACAGCCGACATGCTGTGTGCTGAGATCGGCATACACACATTAGTGGTGATAGATGCAATGCATACTGCCATGATTGAGTTATGTACAGAGATTATGGCTAGCGTATCTTAGTTACGTACAGGGGTTAATGACTTACGTACAGAGATTAATGCCAATAATGCAACTCAGGTTACGCTTAGTACTCGACTGGCACAAGTAGAGAGACAATTAGCTGCAGTCGAGGATGTGTGTAGAGACCTTGCATCACAGTCGTAGTTTATATTTTTTATTTATATATTTTTTTATTAGTTATGGACAATATATATGAGGTGTTAATAATTTGCTTTAGTTGTATATTAAGTATTTTGTCTTTTCTGGAGTAATTATTGATTTATATTATGTGATGTATGGCTAATAATATTTATTTAACTAAAAATCTTATTTAACATATATAAACGAAATCATTAAAATAATTTTAAATTAATTACATAAAATTAATTAATGAATTTGTATATATGATATATATATTTAATATTTTGAATTACGTAACGAGATTAATATTATACGTTCGAATGTATAAATGTGGTGCTTGAATATGATAGTACTAAATTTATTCCATTCAAACTGTTTAGAAATCTTCCCGCCAGTTTTTGGCCCCAAATATTATCCGTTCTAACACATATAATTATCGGTCGAACGGTTTTGAACTTTTCCCGCCATAATAAAATACTTCCCTGCCAAGATTTTTCCGTTCGAACGGCAAAAACTTTTTGAGACACTTTAATTCGTCACAGAAAATACTATTCGAACGGATATTTTTACGTTCGAATGATTTTTTAAAGTCATCAATTTTTTGGGACAAAATTTAAATTTCTTTTCAAAAAATGACTTTTAAGGATGTTCCTAAATATTTTCATCCCAAAAAATCAATTTTGTTGTAGTGTCCGGGACAGACCAAAGAAATCTATTATATATAAAAACAAACAAGAATCGATTAAGAGTACTATCCACATGATTACGTGACTGTAGCATAAATACATTTTACATTTTCCTTTGTCGCAATGGATAGAAAGGCTTTTTTTTTTTTTTTTGAATATATATCCGTTAATTAGCTACGTACGTATTTTACATCTGAATATATATATATATATATAATGCGTAATTCTTTGGAATGGTTTAAGTCGTTTGATCCAGTTTTTATTCTGATGTCTATCACAAGTCTAATCGTGCTCCCCAGTCAAGAAGGAAATATATAATAGTTGATCATGATCAGTACTTGACGTTTAATTAGTGACAAGGGGTATCAACCAAGCTACATATAGGTAGTTAAGGGTCTTTAATATATTATATGGAAGTACTTAATTAAGTCTTAATTCTGATCCAAATATTCTGAAGATCATGAGCATTAATACCTCTAGATTACCAAATTACAAGGGATAGTGTTAATGGAATATCGGATCAGAAATGATCATTCATTAAGATCATGCTTGCTAGCTAGCTTGATGCAATATGGAACATGAATCTTAGCAAGAATATATATATAAATATATATATATAGATAGTTGCTTGATAATTTATCTACTTAATTAGAGATATATATTAATATTGCAGAATATTATATATATCCATTTTCATTGACGACAAAAAATAATAATAATGATCAGCTAGTTAATCATGTCACATTAATATATATACATATATACTTGTCATAAGGAAATTTAATATATGGTTTATTAATTAGAATATCCTTGATAAAGAATTTCTCGCAATTGACTAATTTTGAGAGTATATTCTATGCCCTAATAATTAGTACGTACATGTCACGTACATGATCACAAGAAGAAATTTCTCTATTTGTTATATATCTTTCATGCATATATGTACATAAGTGCATCAATTAGCTAGAGTATATAGATATATATATATATATATGTATATATATTTATCAAGGGAATGAAGTAGTACTGTCGAGAGTACGTACTTAATTAAAAATCATCACTAGAATGATCTCGAGAAGGAAACAAAAGGCATTAATATTCCTGATACATGATAATATTATATATTAATTACCAACTGAAAATCTTAAACCTGCATGCAGTAGTACTACTGTGCAGTAACAGTTACTTCATATTAAGTTGTAGAACTAGTACATGACTTACGGACTCTATATATATAGATATTGTACGTACGTACATTGCCGCCGGATGGAAGAACAAAAAAGTTGCAAAAAAAAGGGGGATTAAGAAAACAAGCGAGTTATAATAAAATAACCTTATTTGGAACTTAGTACTAGGGTTGTCATGTATATGGAGGCAAATTGCTGCTGCATGTTGCAAATTTTAAAGCCATATAGCTCCGGCTTCTTTGAGCATTTTCTTTAGATTCCCATTGAGATGAAGGGTCATGATCGTGTTTGCAGAGCCCACAAATTTACCCCCAATGAACACTGCTGGAACTGAGGGGTTGCATCCGAGCCGCATGATCAGAGCCCTTTCCATTTCCTTCCCTGTGGGTTCCTCATCGAGTTCACAAATTGCAGGGCTCACTCCTTGCTCGTAAAATAGCCTTTTGATTGCATGGCACATGCAGCAGGAGCTCTTGCTGAATATCACCACTGCCTTCTGTGATGAGACTTTCACAATGCGATCCATTATTACTCGAACGTACGTAGAGAGCCGCCTTTGCTCGACCGCGATGAAAGATCGATATATTACCTAACAAATAGCGAAGTAGAGATGATCTAGGGTTGTGATTGAAGCTCTGAAATTCTGGTGGGAATGCGAGAAAATATGGTAGAAATTTATAAGTACTATTGCAGATACAGGCTATAGCTAGCAAGCAGCTTGGTTTGTGATGGAAATGAAGTTCTAGCTCAAGGGCCTTTTATAGAAACGTCTAGGGAGATCAGCTAGCAAAGGTGGTAGATTTTAACGTACTAGTTGCGTATAAAAGTACTTTACTTAATCCGAAGCAAGAAATTTAATGGAGGGATGAAAAGGTGAAGGTTCCATTGGATATAGTTTGGGTTTGGCAGGGGCCCAAAATCAGCATCGATAGCGACATGTGTGGCTTGCTGCTAACAATCTTACCCAGTTGTTCCAAGAATCTATCAAGCTAGCTAATAGAGATAAGCTAGCGCCAAACGACGCTGCCGAAAGTGGAATATCACTAGCAAGGGAAAAAGTGGCTATCTAGCTAGCTAGTATTATGCAGCGTACGGTACACTAGCGTTTTTGTGAATTTAAAAATTGCATGCCCCAGCTCGAATATATACGTTAATGTGAGAGGCTACGTGGGTGGGGAATGTCAACTTTTGGTTACAATGACGATGGCTTTACGACGAGCTAGAGGCCGCTGAAAGATCGATGCAGTCGCAAGCTAGCACAGATCATGACGATCATGTGCGCGCATTTCATTTTTTTCTTTTTGCAAAATTGAGCATAAAGTTTTTGAGCTTTAGATGATGTGTATGTAGAGTACCACTAGCACCATTTATATTATATATATCATATATATCAAAATTAAAGGAGATAATTAAGAAAGTGGGGGAATATTAAGAATCACAGACATGAGCCATAGATTTATCACTATAAAAAAAAAGCTTATTTGTAGTCCATTATTAGTTATGAAAATGGTTATTTTCTATTAAAATAAATCAATTTTCATTGCAAAAAGCCATTTCATTCCATTTTTATCACAAATAACTCGTCATAAACACTAATTTATGAATAATTTATGGATGGATGGAGAGAGAGAGGAATTAGGTACAGAGGATATATATATATATGGAAGCTGGAAAAAAAGAGGGAGAAACAATGGCAAGTACTGTATCCCCGCAAATGGTTTTGGTAGAAGGAAAGGAAGAGATCGAATATTGAAGGATGAGAGCATGCAGTACATCCTATACTCACACACATGATATATTCATCATCTTATAGGAATAATGATATATTCATTTGCCTATTTTACAACCATCCAATCCATGCAATCCTAATTAGTACTTAACTCCACATGACATGATCCATTAATTCTCTCAATTTATCATGTTAATGTTTCATGATATCTAGATTGAATTTCGAGATTGATTAATTAATTAATTATTAATTCCCACCGGCCTTATAAAGTACTACAAATTGTGCATGTAGTACTCATGTGCAATATGGCGCCGCATATCTAATTATTTTTTGGATGCTGGAGATCAATTACCACCCGGCCACAGCAACACATGGCCACCACATCATATCATACTGTATATCTCACTGGCCTGCCACATGCATGCATGCTGCTGCCATGCCATGCATCTTTTAGTACATGAACGTACACTGATCAAGCATCGGAAGACGCGCGTATTACTTTTGCAAGATAACATATTCTTTCCAATATTTAAAATATATTTTATTTGATCCAATCATTATAATTAATCGAGCTTCGAAGTATTGTCATAATCACCAAATCTTTTTACAAATTAATAAAATTAATCTACGATTCCCATGCACGTTTATAGACCTACATAGACGATCACATGATCTAGGCTTATTTATATATTATCTCGGAAGCTGATCATAGGAGCTAGGGATTCACACTGCATGATTCCACTCTTTCACCTGTTATATATATATATATATTAGTATGAATATAATCAATCATATATATATATAGCACATTACTCTATAATTTGATGATAGAGTAAGCAAATGAAATTATGAAAAACTTGCCTGCATATATGCAGAATATCGATGATCCATTCACGTGTTAAATAATGATGGATATTAGCTAGCTAGCGTCGACATCTGAAACCATTTCTAGGAGATGGCATGCATATTGCACCAAGAACAGCGAGATCAATCGCAATATTCCATGGATGTAGAATAAATAAAACCATTACAACAGAAATTTATAAACAAGTGAAAAACTAATTAGTCTCTGAATAGAAATTATCTATGGATATATGCGATCTCTTTATTGGTAATATTTTGTTCCATAATCGAAATGACTTGAGTGTAGTGATAGAATTTTCTTCTTTCTGCCTTGCTTTAGATCATTTTGGATGGAGATGCATGTATTCTTTCTGTTTCGTATCTACAAAAGCTAGCAATAAAGGCAAAGAGTATAAAATAAGGTTCTTTAGCCTCTCTCTCTCTCTCTCTCTCTCTCTCTCTCTGTGGGAATAATAGGAGAGCAATTTGTACAGGTCTGTACCTCACCAACCCATGAAAACCTAATACATGTGATCGATATATGCCAGGACCCGTCCTCGCATTCTTCTTTATCTTCATGCGCTTAAAAGTTGACATTCTTTCTCCACCCGGCCTTGGGGCCTAGTTGGCCTCCGTCCCACACGGTTGTCTGTTTTAGTGGACCTTTTTTGTCATTTTTTCTACATGCATCTCGTACCCATGTCATGTCCTCCGATCCTCATGCGCATGTCCCCGGCCATGATCATCTCTCACCTGCATATATATGTATAATCTATTTGATAGCCTCAACAACAATGGTACTTCGTATATATCCGTACTTGCACTACATGCATGGTACATAATACCCGTGCATGCATGGGATCGGTGCATGCATAATGCTTGTGATTAGCCACGAGAATCATCAGAAGATAATAGATAAGTACGAGAAAGTACTACTCTATGTTACGTACGGTAAATTAGTAACCCCCACAAACTGTCCCTTGGCCTTCGAATTGGGCCGGTTTTGCACGTTGCACTATCTATATTCCTCTGAATATAACGGCCGTTTCCTGCATTCATATATGCTTTTTTTGTTGCAAATCACGGCATGCTATCGTGGCAACATGTGAGATCACTTGAATTCACGTGCACGTACGTATACAAGGAGTGTGTTCCTGGACCACGCAAGATATATACAAGGAGTACATATATAAATATACATATAATAGTATATAGTATATTAGTCTTGACGTTATCATGAATTGCATGATCAGGAGGATGATTCGATCGAATGTTGGTGACGAAAAGTTGATAGAAAAAGGTGAAGAAGGTTTTGATTTGATAAGATCTTTCTAGATATGACATATGATCGATCGATGATCTCAAGCTTTCGAGAATGTCAGTAGATTTTCCCCCGATTTTCTAAATCATGAACTTTCACACAGTACGTACCTTGTGCAGATGATCGGCGCACACGGTTTTTAATTATTCCCTTTCTTTTCCATGCATGCCTTGTTCTTTCTTTTTCTTTTTTCTCTTGGGATGAAACGCTTGATCCTTTTGTAGTTAGCAGTAGTACTATTAATCATGTAGTGTACAATTACTGATTATTTCATTTTATATAAAAGTGAGCCTATTTTCTAAATAAAAAGTTTTATCCCCTTGCCACAATTGGACGTACATGGAAAATTTTCAAAGAAATGGACAAACAGAGGATCGATACATGGATAATGTTGCATGGGGACCTCAAGCATGGCATCTGCCTTTTCTTTCTATGTACGGCATGCTTTGATCTGGGTATGCGACGTACTGTTCTAGAAAATGAGAGGGACTTGGCCCATTAGAGAAAAGAAAAAGATATTTCCAAAAGTTGCTCCAGAAATTAATATTAATTCATTATCCTTGACATGTGAGATATATACATATATATATATAATATGTGTATATATTCTACGTACACATGTAATTATTAGCAACCATTTTCGTAGATCTATCTAAATTAGGTGTCGTTGAAGATGTGCTATTCAATTTATAATCTTCATCGATATTCAATTAAGCGGCTGTATGTAGAGGTTCCATCTCTTTCATGCATGCATTATATTAATTGCATGTAGCCTATTCGAACAAAATTTCCTAGTAATCTCTTCTTATTCACTCGGCTTTCTGATATTGATCTATCCGTTTGTTGAATTGGACGCGAATCTAATTTCCAAAAAAGAGGTCCCAATTGGATATATCCAAATTCTTCCTCCAACTCAGCAGATGCTCCATGATAGATACTGGAGAAAAACCAAAGGAAATTAAAATGAACGTCGCACTTTATATTATCAAACACATGCTGTTTTTATATAGAAAAAATCTATTCATTGTCCATTTTTTCGTTATCTTATGATGTGACATTAGATAATAAGTTTAAAAGTGAAATATAATAAATAATTTTTAATCATTTAATATCACATCATGTGTTGATGAGATGATGATGAGTAGCATTACTTTTTTATATATTAAAATGAATGTCGCACTTTAATTATATTATCAAACACATGCTGTTTTTATATAGAAAAATCTATTTATCGTCAATTTTTTTCGTCATTTTATGATGTGACATTAGATAATAAATTTATAAGTGAAATATAATAAATATTAATCTTCAATCATCTAATATCACATCATGTGTTGATAAGAGGATGATGATAATTAAGATGATGAGTTGCATTACTTTTTTATATATTGGTAAAAAAGAAAAAAAATGGCTCATTCGTCAATCCATTAATATATATATATATATAATATTTCTGCTGATAATAATATATAATATATATATATATATAAATAAATGCATATGTCTGGATAATAAGTTGAAGGCGTCCGAAGGACACGTCGCCATATTAATTGTATGCTAAGATTCGTTGCTGTGTGCAACTTTAGTCGTGTAGCTAAACGTCAATCGCTGTCAAAGTAATGATCGATCAAAGTGTTATTTGGACTAGGACTAAAATACCTATGGGATCGAACATTTTCATCTCTCTTTACTATCATATTAAGCCTTTTCCTTGCTATGAAAATTTGCAAATCCGGTCACTGCCAAACTCCTATATAAATGGCTGCTCTTCCCAACTGAATTCCCGCACAGCAAAACCTGAGATCTCAACTGCCTTGGATCTTCGCATTCCTCACAGAGCCCACATTACAATTGCTACAATATCGCTCTCTAAATTACTTTCTTTCTAATTCCTTCCCTTTCCAACCTTCACTCCCACCCAAAGAAGTTCGAGTAATTCGTTCAGAGACTGCATTTGCAATAACTGACAATGGAGAGAGTGACGAACATGGTGTCGGAGAGGCCGGTGGTGATATTCAGCAGGAGCTCCTGTTGCATGTGCTACGCCATCAAGACGCTGTTCATCACGGAGCTCGGGGTGAACGCTGCGGTGCATGAGGTGGACGAGATTCCAAGAGGGAGGGAAATTGAGCAGGCTCTCGCGAGGCTTGGATGCAACCCGAGTGTGCCGGCCGTGTTCATTGGTCGTGAACTGGTGGGCGGAACCAAAGAGGTCATGAGCCTTCACCTCCGCCGGGCCTTAGTCCCAATGCTTCAACGCGCCGGTGCAATTTGGCTCTGATCATGATCATATAAGATATATATATATATATATATATATTTAGATATGAGATAATGAGGATTTGGGTCGGATATCTTATATATATTATGTGTGCACGATGTGTGTTAACTTAGCCATATATATATATATATATAGAGCTTAATTAATAACAATATAGCTAGCTAGAGTACTCCCATATATATATCCAGCGAGTCTGCTGCATATATATATATATATGTATTAATATATATGTATCTTGGCCTTTTCGTGACTGATCTGTTACGTACTACTGTGTCTTGGTTTTGCTAATAGAAGTTGCAATTTTGGGTCAAAGTTTCAAGTTTAGTGTTCTTTATTGTAATTAAGCTTTGTTAATTACGCGACAAATATTTAGTACTTCATGTGAACTAAAATCATCCTAGATATTATATATTGCATTCCCCCTTCTTTTTTTTCTGCCTTACAAATTAACAGAGGAAAAGGCCGTACGTACTGCCTCCGCTGCGCGCAACTGGGATTTACCTGCCAATTATTATCTGCATGCCGTGCCTCTTAATTAGCTTTTATATTTAGTCACATGTAAGAAAAGAAAATGAAAAGAAAGGGCGCATGTGTATATAATCTAAGTACGTTGATAACATAAAAGTGAAGAATTACGGCCTGACTTACAGCCTGATTGGGATTGAGTTTGAAAACTTAAAAAATATTTCGAACTGTTTAAAGAAAAAATTGATATATTTAGTAAATTTATAAAAAGTATTTTAATCACTTAAAATAATTGAAAGTCTACTTTTTTAAAAAGCACCAAATTGAAGCTTTTACCCAAAAACTTAATGTAACTAATTTTAAAAGTGCTTTAGATACATGTTTATTAAACAATAATAAACTTTTGAAGTATAGAGTTTATTATTTAAGTTATAAGCTATAAATCCTAAAGTTATAATTATATTTCTCACTACAATCCTAAACATACACTTAATAGATTGAGCTTCCGTCCCTTTGTAGAACTTAATTGGGCCCAACTTCCTTTCCAAAAAAAAAAAAAAATTGGGCTGAACTTAGCTCGAGTTGGGTTAATGAGATATAATGTGGAGGCTATCATTAAAAATGATTTTATTTTAGACTTTAAATTTGTCTAATTTTTTAAGGGAGCATGCTCTATGATGTACAAATCATTTACTTTCATGAAAATCTAATTAGGGGTTGTTTGGAAATTGAGATGGTTTCATCTTATCTCAAAATTTCTCACTTCATTTCTTTTCCAAACACCACTAAAATGCAAACACTTTTTAATTTTAAGTCTTCAACTTTTTCATCTAATCATTGTCTAATCATTACAATTTTTTCAAACTTCCAACCAAAATACAAAAAATAATTCAACTTTTTAAAATTCCAAAACAAAAATAATTTTAAAAAATTATATTATAAAAATATTTTTTCTATAATATTTTTATTCAATTTTTTTTTCTCTTTTTTCAAAACCAAATAAAACATCTTAATCCAAATTATTTCACTACTATTATCAAAACATTTCACTGTTATTCACAAATCTCTCATCTCATATCATTCTCCAATCATCCCCTATATCTAAAACTAAAAGCAGACCCAAAACAATTAAGGTCCTTTCTTTCTCTAAAAGGTAAGGTGAATGTCTTATGCTGAGGCAAAGATCGGAAGTTTGGGAAAGTTATAATAATTAGATGAGGTGAAATGAATTAAGATGGTTTCACTATCCAAACCAGGTCTCAAAATAACGGAAGAAGACAAATAAGAGCTCTTTCTACCGGAAGAAGTTCTCAATGAGTCAATAACAAGAGGGAGATTATATCTTTTAGCGTTAATTACAGCTGACAAAGGGGTGAACAGAAAAGCATTCAGATTAACTATATCAAATATTTGGAAACCAGAATGATGGATTACATTCAAAGAAGTTGAGGAGAACCGATTTCTTATGGAATTTCAAAAGGAATCAAACAAGAAAAAAGTGTTGCACGGAAGGTCATGGTTGTTTGATATGTAAGCCTTCTTGAGAAGAGATATACAACGGATTAGCAACTGTGCTGATCCCATATCCCACACCTGATGTGTGGGGTGTTTTTAAAAAAAAAAATATTTATCTGTCCTTTTTTATTTTTTCTATCTGTCTCTCCCTTATTTTTCTTTTCTTTACGTCGAAGCCATTCAAATTTGGCATCATGCGAAACCCCCATCCGTCACCAGCTCCTCGCGTTGCCTCCCTCTGCCTAGCTCCACCCAGCGAAGGTGTCCCTCTGCCCAGTTCCACCCAGCGAAGGTGTCCCTCTGCCCAGCGTCGCCACTCCCTGTGATTTTTATAATCGGAGCAAAGTTGGTGGCCCAGTACATGAAACCCCCTCCAACCTTGCCCCGACGCCATCCCGCTAGCCTGCCGTCTGCCCAGCACCACCCCGCGACACCGTCCACCTATTCAGCGCCACCCTCACAATGCTCATTGTCTGCCCAGCGCTAACCCTCCCTGCGTGTTGATTTAACGGACAATAAAGACAACATAGGGGGAGCTCTATTTTGCCACCGCCCCTGCTCAGCTTTGTAGGTAACTTCTTAACCATTTTTCCTTCCATATTCTGTGGATCTAAAGAAGTATTACCAAGTTTCATGCTGAAGACTTCTAATTATTTAAACAAATCATGTCTGTAGAAGCAATATGGATCCTTCCCAACATTGTTTGTCAATATCTACTATAGTTTTAAATAATAAAATTTAATTGCATTTCATATGGATACTCAACTATCGAAATTAGTAGTGCAAAAGTTTAATGACAAAAAACTACAAGATATGGGTGTCACATAAATTCATTATATGGACACTCCTTAAATATGAAATATTTCAACAAGATTGAAACCAATTTGGGGAGGAGAAAAAAAAAAAACATAATCTTATCAGACAAATTGACAAAAATACAATAATTTGTTTTCCATTAGCATTTTATCTTCAAGTTAATAGCTCATCAAGGCATTCATCCATGCTCTAAATCATATACACTATGGAGAAGAACAACAAAAATTCAAGTATAGGAGTTTGAAACGTCCCTCCAAACTCATTTTACTCATAAGATTTTGCTTTCGTTGTGCCCAAAAGGGGTAAACCATTTTACTCCAGTTAAAATGAAATTTTCAGTACACATAACACATTAATATGTAAACCCAAACAAATTTTCGTGTTACATATGTGTGATGTCAAGCTGTAAGAGACCTTGTCAAGAAGTCTGCATGATTCGTCTCTGTTGATTAGAAGGCCTATAATCTCGAAACTGTCCAACTAACTTGGTTTATACAGTGGCTATTATTATTAATTTTCTATAAATTTTTATGGTCGTGCGTCGATGTTATTGTGCACTTTAGACTAAAATTTGCTAACACATGTGCAGAGGGTGGGCATGGACTGTCTACTCCAATTATAGTACACATTCTAAACAGATCGAGGTTGTCTTTGTCTCTCCACCCTATTTGATAACTTTACTTTATTTAGACTAGGTTCAAATGAATAACTTTTTTCTTTTGTTTAGACTAGGTTCAAATGACATGCTTTATTACAATTTACATTAAGCAAATACTTTGTCCAATGACCACTCCTCTCATTGGCATTCTCAATTTTAGTGTGAAGGGGGAAGAGGAAAATGGAATGCCACTCAGGCCTTCAATGTCGACTTCATAGTCGTATGTTGGTCCTATAAATCCATACTACCTGTCGAGGCCTCAAAATACATATGGAAATCCCAATGTCTACCATGTGAGTAGTCAAGTTGATGTCTTTTATTTTTTAATAAAGTTTGTTTGACGCGCTTATGAATCTAACAAATTACATAATCGCAACATTCTTTTTATGTAAATATGCCCTACCCTTCATCTAGTAATCCAGAGGACTTTAGACGAGTTGAAGATTCATTCTAGGTATTACATATCTTAATTTTTGAACCAATGTCCAACAATTAACATGTTAATTTGTTTAAAGTCATTCTTATTTTGTCTAACAACGCCCCTGGTTGAAAGATTTGCTGATGTCACCTTATATGCCTACCCTCCATCAAGTAATCCAGAGAACTTGAGGAAAGAAACGCCCCCTGTGTCAACTTTGCCAAGTAGTGCAGAATTTGACCAAAATGTTATCAGATCAATGCGCAAATGTTACTGGTGGTATTAATCTCTGCTTTGAATTTAAGACTGCTAATATTTAATTGATGCTAATCTATCCATATTTTTGTATTTTTAGAAACTTTATCTGATGCAAATGAAAAGGCAAAGGTTACAACTTGTTGTCCTAGATGATGGTGTACGAGTTGAAACATCAAAATCCGGTATGGAATTCGAAAGTGATAAAGAGTTTACAGCCTATTATAAGAGATATGCTAAGCAAGAAGGCTTTGGTGTAAGGACACAGCGGACAAAAGAGACGATGATGGGAGGGCTGTGTATGTGACAATTGATTGTGCTCGTGGCGGAAAGTACCAACCTAGGCACAGTAATATCTCGAGGCCACGGCCAACAAATAAAATAGATTGTAAGGTGAAAAGAAATGCCTCCTTGAGAGAACGGCAAATGAGTTATCACGACTGTTGATAATGAGCATAACCACATTACTGTGAGCTCACGAAGATAAGACTCTTGTGATCTCATAAGTGTCTAGATGAATACAACCAAAGGATCCTGGACCTTAATAATAGAGCCAATATTCAAATGAACAAAAATTATTATTTTCTTGTTGTCGATGTAGGGGGTTTTGAGAATCTAGATTTTCAAGAAAAAGATCGTCAAAATTTCATCGACAAAACTAGACATTTAAGGTTGGATAAATGAGATGGCGAAGCACTTAATGAGTATTTCCAAAAGATGAGAGATCAGAATGATGGCTTCGTTTCTTTCATGGATGTGGATGATAAGGGAAGGTTACAAAATGTATTTTGGGCTGATGCACGGAGTTGAGCGGCCTATGAGTATTTCGGAGATGTTGTAACCTTCAATACAATGTCCCTAACAAATCGGTACAAGATGCCCTTTGCTCTATTTGTTGGTGCTAACTATCATGAGTAGTCCATATTACTAGGGGTGGGGTTGTTGTCAATACTTACCTTTGTGTGGTTGTTCCAAATGTGGTTGGATTGCATGAATGGTCAAGCGCCCAAACCCATCATAGATATTGTCTATGACATATAATGAGCAAACTTCTAGAGAAGTTTGGGTCTCACTCCCAACTGAAGAATGCTAGTAATTGTATTTTCGAAAACCCACCATAGATATTGTCTATGACATCTAATGAACAAACTTTTAGAGAAGTTTGGGTCTCACTCCCAATTTAACGCAGGATTGAAAACCTCCATTCAAGTTGCATTGTATGATTCACAAACTTCCATGAAATTTGAGGAGAGGTGGGGTGGATTATTTGAGAAGTGTGATCTTAGAGGCAATAATTGGCTCCAATCCTTATACGATGAAAGGACTTTTTAGGTTCTGGTTTATTTAAAGGATGTTTTTTGGGCTGGTATGAGTTCTACACAACAATCAGAAAGCATGAATGCTTTTTTTGATGGGTATGTCCATTCCGGTACGACTTTGAAAGAATTCGTCGATCAATTTGATAATGCTTTATGAAAGAAGGTCGAGGTAGAGACAACGACTGATTTTAATTTCAGCAACCAAACGATACCCTATGTTTCCCCTTTCAGCATTGAGAAGCAGTTTCAGAAGTTATATACAAACATAAAATTTAAAAAGGTCCAAAGAGATTGATGGGCCTAATATGTTGTAATTGCACACTGGTAAGCAAGCAAGGTGCATTGAAATCTTTGATTTATTGGATGAAATATCTATGGATGACCACACCAAAACAGTCTAATACTTAGTTTACTATAATGAAGAAGAATGCGAGTTAAAATGCACATGTGTATTGTTTGAGATGATGGAGATTCTATGTAGGCATGCACTTAGAGTTTGTCAATTGGAGAAGATTAATGTACTACTAGATATATGTCTTGGATCTCTGGAGAAATGAGAAGAAGAGGAGATACATATTGATCAAAAGTAGTTATGATACTTGCGGGCTAGTGCAGACGGACGGAGGTATGAGCTTGTGGTTAAAAGATGTTTGAAATTAGCAATGTGTATCTCCCCAAGTGATGAGTATGTCAATGCATTCTTGTTCTATGTTGATGAGTTCGAGTCAAAATGTGAAGGTTTAACAATTGAGTCCAAATCTGAATCAACGAATGTGGGACAAAAGGTAGTCGCGGATAAGGGTAAGAAGATATTAAGTCCCAACGTCGTCCGAAGGAAAAGGAGACCCTCAACTAAGAGAAATGTTTTGCCTGTGAAAAAGATGGCAATGAAGAGAAAGAAGAAACAGGTAATAATTTGACCATATTTTCATTTGACCATATTTTCAATAGTTAGTATACCTTATCAAATAAGTGGTCTATTTCTGTTTTGAAATTTTGACTTGTAGGAAAGTCTTTGATGATGAAACACAATTGGGTGACATCCCAAGATCTCAACTTGACTAATACGCTATTAGGGTTGGTGTTCCTACACAAATCAACATTGTCACACAATCAATGCCATTAGGAAATGAGGTCTTCAGCTCTTTTTTCTAGTTACTTGTGCCTTTTGACGGATATTTTTTTTCCATTACATAATGCATGTATAATTGAAACAGTATAATCATAGTTGTTTTCTTACAGATGAAAGACCATATTGTTGCTGTGTAAAGGGTATGGTGTAGTTTGTGGATATAGTGTGCATAATTTTTGTACCTCTTGAAGAGGATGTTTTGGTAGTTTGTGAATAAGTGGTTTATAATTTTTATTCCTCTTGGAGAGGAAGTTTTGGTCATTTGTCAATATGCAAAGGTTCGATATTTTTGTACATCTTTCTCGAGGAAGTTTTGGTAGTTTGCCAACATGCAAAAGTAAGATATTTTTATACCTCTTGGAGAGGAAGTTTTGATAGTTTGTGAAATTTTTGTGAATTTGCTCTGATACTGTTTTTTTACCTCTTGGAGAGGGTCTTTTGGTAGCTTGAGCTGACTGGTCTACATGCAAAGGGTTTTTGCTAGCATGATTGTGTACGTTGGTTAACTGTGTCCTTGATCATAGGTTACATGTAAATGTTTGGTTTCTTTCCTTTTTTTTAGTGACTAATTTACTGTATTTTAGTATTTTTAACGTTGTAGTATTCCATTATGGATTTTGTTGTTCTCTATTTAGCATTTATGTCTAGTTGTTATGTGCAGATTGGTGTAATGATGGAGTTATGACACTAATAAAGTTTTATCATTACTTTTATCTTGAAGAGTATTGGATTCTATATAACTGTTGCATTGGTAATTTTTTTCAACATAACTAACACCACATTTTCAATATATCTTACAGACTTTTTATGTGCAGATTGTGTTCCTTTTCTGATCACGTTATGATGATTATTGTAAGTCAAATCTCTTTGCATTTTGAAGATGAGAAATTGGCATCTGTCAATATGTGGGTGGTGGTGGTACTGTTGCAGTTTCAGAATAGCTTCCATTCGTGTCTTGGTAGAAATCACTGGTTTATGTATTATAGACTGTTTTTTTTTTTTTTTGAAATGTTTGTTCTCTTTTAAGAATATGAAGCGGCAGATCTTTATGTACTCTTTGAGATATTGATATGATCTACTAATTCCTAGTGGTATTTGGACAATGCTCATTATATGATTGTGCTATGTTAATGCTTATAATTTTTCTGCATGCATGTATTAGACACGGCCTGAGGCTGAGGGACCAGGTGCACACAGTCCCTATGCACATACAATTCAGATATATATTTCATGCTTGTTACGATCTGTAATATATAACTTGAAGAGTGCATGCATGTGATACAAGAGTACTATTACTGTCGTGGCTAGTAAATGCTAAAACTGCATTAATATGGTTTGGAAAAGGTTACGTACGTAGTCGATATTGTCATGCTAAAACTGCATGCACAACAAATAATTATTAATTTTTGGTCAATTCTTAATCGATCTTATAAATCTCTCATCTATAAATAGTAATAAAACCATAAATCTCAAATTATAGATTTGCTTATAAAGTGCTACTTAATAATTATTTATTGGTTGGGGATATTGTGCATGCATGGCTGGTTCAGGTCTTGTCTATGTTTTTATTACCCAACTTATCATTACAAATGAAAATTTAATGAACATATAGATACCCATTTTGTACATCATAACCAAAACATAGGAGGAATACCATTACAGTTGATCCATTTAAAAATAGAGTAAAATACAATATGCTATTTACGTATAATTTATCCAAACCAAGCCAAAATTATTACAAATATGATAACCCAATAAAAACACAATAATTTACGGTTTTCCTTTTTTAGAGTTCTCTCTCTCTCTCTCTCATACTTTATCTTCGCTTTTATGAACTTCATGCTCACGTAACAATAGGTCATCCCACATCTTCCAAACTTTATTCACATCTCCTCGCTTCTCCCTGAACACAATACAAGCATTTAATTAAAATGATAAAGCACACCGTGCAAAATAAAACTCAATATGCTAATTAACATAATAAGTTTCTTTCCTGTGTTATAATTTGGGTAGCCAAAAAATTTCTCTTTGGGATTTTTGGTAGTGTGCGATGCCTTTAACTTGGCTTTCGAACCATACCAACAACTTGGTATTTCAAATACAAAATCATCAAGTACAGAAGATGATGATTGGGTTGATGTCATGCGTGATTCTAAAAAACCAACTAAAAGTTCAGATTTTTAAACAGGTTGAGACACTTTTGGGGCACAAAATGAAACACTGAAAGAGTCCCGCCCCCCAAGATTAACGACGACATCAATGTAGCAGATCAACCAGAGATCATAGTTTAAACCTTAAAAATAGAATGCACTTCCTAAACAGCCAACAACATGCAATTAATGAAACGTATATCAATCCCATTTCTGTGTAAAAGTCCACATTGGGATAATGTCTAAGATATACTACTCTCCTTAAAAATTCAATGAACCTGCTCAATCATACCAAAAATCATATCAAACCATAAAACTCAATATAAAGCCGACCATGCTACCCTCGTCTGCAATATATTCCTTTGAAATTTAAACTTCATAAAGTTTTCACAGTCTGAACCACTTTTACTAATTAGCAACTTTCCACATCAATGGCTCTTATTTCCAAACAAAATCCACAAACTCCATGCCACCCTTGTATTAAATATTGCATGGATTAGCAATTTTCTCTCATGGTGATGCTAAATATAGGGGTGTCAAACCGTGTTAACGGGTCGTGTTCGTGTTGTGTCAAGACATACTATATAGGTCAACCTTAACCCGACCCGTTAAGCTTATTGTATCAAAACCTCAAATCCTAACATGACTGGTCGTGTTGTGTCAACCTGTTTTAACCCGTTTATGTAAATTTATTCAATAGATCCGAAATTAACCCGTTTGACCTAATTAAGTTTAACATAATTTTATATAAATGTTAAAATCACAATATCTGTAAAAAAAATATAAAACTAACTACAAGTTCAAAATTACAATCCAAAAGATAAAAATATAGAAATTAAAATTTCAACAATTTTACTTTTAGGTACAAAGGTATAATTGTAACTTTAATTTTCTTAACGGGTCATAACAGGTTATAACGGGTTGACCCGTTATCAATCCGTTAAGCAATCGTGTCTTAACGGGTTAATTCGTATTGACCCTGAACCCATTAAAGCTAAATCTTAACCCGCTTTTATCGTGTCGTGTTCGTATTGGGTTAACAGATCGTATTATATATAACCACCCCTAACTAAACAAAGCTTGGGACCATATTATACATGCAATCTCATAGGCTTTACAAAATAAAAGTGGTTAGTAAAGTAAACATTATGGTGGCAAATTCCATCTGTACCAAGTAAAAAAGCCATGGATTCTACAATTATAGTAATATATACCTAGCCTTGAAAGTAGGACATCAACAATCATCAAGTCGTTAAAAAAAAGAGATATGTCTCAAAGGAAGCTGAGATCCATAATGAAACACGAGCAAATGTAATATCTTAGAAACCCCACTCACTGTAGTTCACCCTGCCATGACAAATTGTTTTCAATGCAAGATTCTCTTAGGAATCTATTTGTTAATGATGTGCATGATTAAGAAGAAAATAAGATTTCCTTTTGGTTCAATTTTTATTTCATACCTTCAAACTACCATAAAAAAATCCCCAAGAGTTCTTTTTCTGTCATAGAAACCATTCTTGGAAGTTTTTCGCAGATCATCACAGTGCAATCTACATGATATTATTAGCATGCAAATGTTTTTTCACCAACATGACAGACTTCACCCTTTTTGGGGCTACCGAACAAAAATTAACAAAAACGAAAACAAAATTAACAGAGATGCCTAATCTCATTCCCTATCTGCACATCACATGTTCACGGTCCGCTAATCACAACCCCACCTTCCTCCTCTGAGATGGTTGATAAATGTTTTGCAAAATAACCCACCAGCACCACTCCACTCCACCTTGCAACCACTGGGTGCAATGCATTTAAAATTTTTTTAACCAAACATACAGCTTTGACTTAATACACAGCAACTATGAGTTGCATTTTTCAGAAACATAAAGCTTAATACACTACAAATCACAGCATCCAAGCATATCAATAGACAATATATCAATACAAATTATCCAAGCATATCAATACACAACGTGTTAGCATAACAAAGAGGAAAAATGAGGGCTTACCAGTGTCGAAATGGCAAAATAAAAAAATTTACGTTGTAAACCCTAGAATCATAAAGAACAAATGAGGTATCTGAAAATTTTGAAGAAGATTCATGGGTCAGCAGAATAAGTTTGCACCTTTGGTCCCAAGTTTCTGTACGCACATTTGGTCCTCAGTTTCTGCACGCACCTTTGGTTCCGAGTTTTTGGGTCTGAAAGGGGCTTTGGGAGGGAATTGAGCTCCCTAGAGGGGGTTTGAGGGGGCTTCGTCAAGTGGGAAGGAATGACCAAGGCATTTGAGGGGTCTTTGGGAGAATGGGGTCTGAGACGAAATTGACTTGGGATGCACTCTGGTTTGCATATGAGGGGGCTTCGTCGAGTGGGAGGGAATTACTAAGGGTCGGAGGGGTCTTCGTCGAGTGGGAGAGAAGGAGAGATTTGAGGGTGCTTCGGGAGGGAATCATCTCTGTCGGAGGGTCTTCGTTGAGTGGAAGAGAGAGAGATCTGAGGGGGCTTTGGGAGGGAATTGTCTCGCATGGGGTTGGGGTCTTCGTCGTTAAGGCAATGGGGGGGTGTTTCTGCTTGCTTTTTTTTTTAGTCTTCGTCGAGTGGAAGAGAACGAGAGGGAGGGAATGAGAGGGAGGGAATGAGGGAGAGATTGAATTTTCCCTCCAGTTTACTGAACCTGGGCTGCCACGTAACGTGTGGGAAGTATGTGTTGGTAGACCAGCTGATGCAAAGAATTTTTGTCTCGAGAATCATCACCGAGAATGAAGCACGAGAAGTTCGTCTCAGAGGTAATTTGGCCTGCAATTTGGGGTAAGCCTTGTTTGATCTACCTCAAAGATCTTGAATTTCGCAAAGTGGCGGTGCTCACAGTGTGCACGCACGCCTACTGCTTGGAATGCATTCATAAATGGAGCAACTTCAGAAGAAGATGTCCCCTATGTAACGCCGACTTCGATTCCTGGTTTTGCAAAAGAGGGCCGCTATGGCCACACAGGGATCCCACAAAAGGATCCCACAAAGTGACGTGGCATCATGCCACGTCAGATTTTTTTTTTTTTTTTCAAGAAACTTGCTGCAGATTACTTTGTCATCCATCCCATCCCGTTCAGTCCTGTTCAGCGTCTTTTCAATTTCCCAACCCCTGCATCCCGTTTCAGCTTCCTTTCTCACTTGCATCTCATTTCAAGCACCTGCATTGGCCACCGGTAAGTTTATTCCATGGCTTGAGTATCTCTTTCACTCTCACATATGCAGGATCTTCAACAAACGTACTTTTCACAATCATCTTTCACTCTTACTATTTATTCTCTCTTTTTCTGTTTGTAGGTATAGTTGGCGTCGTCCCTAACGTTGTTGCCGGAAGTTACAGTCTCCGACGTCCTCTCCGGTAGGTAAACACGAGGCTTTTTTTACGCACATGGCTTGCTCTCTTGGGTGTAAATGCATTTTACGCACATGGCTTTGGATATTTATGCATTTTACGCACATGGGGTTTTTTTTAACATCTCTAATATTACACTTTGATATCTGTAATTAAAAATTTAACAAAATTTCCTAATTTTTCATACAACAAACATAATTTGGAGCAATTTGTTTCTTCCTTTTGAACCAGATAACACATTAATCTCAAAACTTGTACCTTTTGGCAGAGCAATAGTATCATTCGACTAGAAAAGATCTTAAGTAATCTTAGTATTGTTGTCACGCATAAAAAAGAAACCAAATATTTTGATTGGGTTGACGGTGTGTTTGATCTGAAACCCAATAGTGGTATAACTGATTTTTGGATTCCAAGTCAAGCATAGAAAAAAGCTAGTGGGATCCTTGTGTAAAACTAGTTTTGGGAGGCATAGCTATTTATATATTGTTTTTATTTAGGAGCCACGTCCAAAATATTGTTTTTGTTTTGGAGCCACCCAAAACATAGTTGTTTATATATATTTTCTTATATAGCTATAATCAAGATGGAACCGAGTCGATTGATATTTTTCGAAGAAGAACACGACAATGATAGTCCTGACACTCCAAGAGGTTAGACTTTTATATTCTACACATTTTAATGACATTGTTTTTTGGATTCTTTTAAATATCGATTGTCTTACGGCATTTTAATGGATTTTAACTTTATCATGGCCTTTTATCGTTTGGTTAGTGTAGACCAACAAGAGCAAGTTGGATCTCAATATACCGAGAATCAAAAGGTTGAAGAACCGGAGGTTGATATGATATTTGGGACTCAAGCAGATGTTATTGAATATTACACAAAGTATGCCAAATAGGAGGGCTTTGGAGTGTCGAAAAGAACATCGACTACTGAGGATTATGGAGAGATAAAATACTTCACCATAGCATGTAGTCGCCATCACAAGCCAAGAAGCAAGTCATCAAAAATTGATCAGCCAAAACCGGTAGGAGGGACAGATTGCAAGGCTAAGATTAATGCAAAACAAACAGATGATGGAAGGTATCAATTATCCAATGTCGTCCTCGAACACAATCATGCTGTAAGCCCGAGTAAGTCAAGACATATTACTTGCCATAAAAAATTATCAAGTTGGTCGAAAAAAAGAATTGAGATGATGGATAAAGCCGGAATCCGTCCGACTAAAAATTACAAAACTATGGTTGTTGAAGCGGATGGATATGAGAATCTCACTTTTGGAGAGAAAGAGTGCAGGAATCATATCAACAGAGTTCGTAATGAGTTGCTTGGAGAAGGAGACGCAGAGCCATTTCACAATTATTTGGTGCGGCAGCAAGAGAAAAATAATGGTTTTTTCTATGTGATAGATCTAGATGAAGAAGGGAGGTTAAGAAATGTGTTTTGGGCAGATGCCCGAAGTAGGGCAGCATATAAGTCATTTGGAGATGTCATAACGTTTGACATAACGTATTTAACAAATAAATATAAAATGCCATTTGCTCCTTTTGTGGGAGTCAACCACCATGGCCAATCGATACTTTTTGGATGTGGCCTCATATCAAACGAGGACACAGATACATTTGTATGGTTGTTCGACTCATGGTTGAGGTGTATGTCAGGACAAGCTCCTAATGCGATTATAACCGACCAAGATAGGGCAATGAAAGCGGCAATTGCAATAGTTTTTCCAAGGGCCAAGCATAGATTTTGTTTATGGCATATTTTATGCAAATTACCTCACAAGTTGGGATCTTATTCACAATATGACAACTTTAAAGGTCATTTATTAAATTGTATATATGACTCTTTGAGTTGTAAAGAATTTGAAGGTGGCACAACATCGTTCAAAGCAATGGTTTAATAGACAATATTTGGTTGAGTAAGTTGTACGAGGAGCGGCATCAATGGATACCTGCATATGTGAGAGGTACGTTTTGGGCTGGAATGTCCACAACCCAGCGTAGCGAGAGTATGAACTCATTTTTTGATGACTATGTAGATGCTACCACACCATTGAAAAAGTTTGTTGGGGACTATGATAATGCTTTGGCCAGGATGGTCGAGAATGAGAAGATAGCTGATTTTGGTTCATTCCAACGAAAGATCCCTTGCATTACGGTCCATGCAATTGAGAAGCAGTTTCAAGAGATATACACGAATGCCAAGTTCAAAGAGGTACAAATAGAGTTTAGGGGGACTATGAATTGCTTGTCTTCCCTAAAAAAAAATGAAGGCGCAATATCGACATACGAAGTTGTTGACCACTTGAACATATATGATGATATTGTAAAAGATGTGAAATACTGTGTATATTTCAATGACGATGAATGTGAAGTGATGTGCACCTGTAGACTATTCGAGTTCAGAGGNAGAATCATATCAACAGAGTTCGTAATGAGTTGCTTGGAGAAAGAGACGCAGACCCATTTCACAATTATTTGGTGCGGCAGCAAGAGAAAAATAATGGTTTTTTCTATGCGATAGATCTAGATGAAGAAGGGAGGTTAAGAAATGTGTTTTGGGCAGATGCCCGAAGTAGGGCAGCATATAAGTCATTTGGAGATGTCATAACGTTTGACACAACGTATTTAACAAATAAATATAAAATGCCATTTGCCCCTTTTGTGGGAGTCAACCACCATGGCCAATCGATACTTTTTGGATGTGGCCTCATATCAAACGAGGACACAGATACATTTGTATGGTTGTTCGACTCATGGTTGANTGAGTGAGTATGTTGTGTGTCATGAAGGTCCAAGTGAAACCAAACAACAAAATCCCGTGGTTTGCAGTCTTGCTGGTATTAAAAGTAAGGGTAGGCCTCCATCCAAACGGCGAGTCTCTACAGTGGAGACAATGCTGAAAAAGAAAAGAAAAAGTAAAAAAAGAAACAAGATAGATGAGGTATCGTAAAACTATACAACTAACAAACGTTTTATAGTTTGTCATGGACAAGCTTCTAACACTCCACCAACCTTTTTTTTTTTTGTGATCTGCAGGTGAAGGACATACATGCTGGAGTAGGTAGTCAAGATAGTCTACTTACCCAACCATGATGGGGTTTTAATGTAATTATTGGTTTGGACTGTAATTTTGAGATTTAAATATAACTTTGGGGTTTGAATGTAATTTTTTGTCTTGGCATTTTTGGCATTCCACAATTCGACTTTGTATACAAAAACAAGGAAATATATTCAGCAATAGTGTACAACTTTTTTGGTATTTAAATACCTTTTTTTGTTGTTCATGAAAACAAGAAAATATATTCAGCAGCAATGTACAACTTTCATAATACAAAATCTCATTTCTATTTAAGCATTAGAAATTCTTGTACAACTTGCATAGCTACAATTATGTCTTACATACTTGACAGCAAAGTACAATGTCAACAACTTCATTCATTACAATTCAAAGTACAAGGTGTACAAGTATTACACTAAAAAACTATCCATAACAACAAAATGCCTATCCTATATTTTGTAATCTCTAACTTCTGTTTAATTGCCTTGATTTCCACTTCAGCTGTGTGATTCACCAACTTCTGCTCAACTAGTATATCGATCTGGTTGGTAGTAGAGGTTAACTGCTCATTCTTTTCTTGAAGACACTTACTCAACATTTTTGCATAATCAGGTATCTCGGAATCAACCCATTTGAAAAATTTGTAATAATTTTCGGACTGCAAAATCATACCATAATAAATTTTCAGATTGCAATAAATTTACTTCATTAAAGAAATAAACTATTTGATACCCATCCTATACCATAAATTGATCTAGCTATTTGCATGGTTATGTTAGAAGTGTTACATGTGTCAGGCCTTCATGGCTCTCTGTTGGCCTTCTTGAAGATATGTAAAGAGCAGATGTAAATGGAAGTAAGGAGCATATGGAAGAAAGTTGTTGGCCAAGTTGTAGTCTTGCATATGTAAGGAGCATATATAGTATTTACTGCAGCATACTTGTAAATTCTAGCATATATAGTAAGGATCATATATATGTAAGGAGCATACTTGTGAATTCAATTTTACTCCAGCATAATTGTGAATTCAATTTTACTGTAATATATATGTAAGGAGCAAATATACAATATTTACTACAGCATATGTGAGGAGCAGATAAAGTATTTACTGCAACTATTTTGTGGAGCAACTCAGAAAATAATTTTTAGAGCAACTCACAAAGGAACACAAATACCTATTGTGGGAGCAACTCACAAAGGAACACAAATTTGTTTTTGGAGCAACTCACAAAGGAAAACTATTTATTGCAACTATTTTTGAAGCAACTCACATAAAAGTTCTTCCATATTTGTGGGATCCTGCCTGGCAAAGAGAAAAATCCATATGTACAGAGCTTTCAAATGCCCATGATGCAAAAAAATCCAAAAACTCTATATATACAAAATTATCTAATCGATTGCTTTTAGCTTTCTTGAATTATTTTTTCCTATCATCATTCTACTGATTTATGGACAAGGCCTTTAAACTAGATGCCCATTTACGGAAGTTATAGCTTCAAACTAGATGCCCATTAAAAAAAATACAAGATACCGATTAATGGAAGTAAGAAACCTTGAGAGATTCATCTAGATTTCTGAACAAGGCCTTTAAAAGGGACGCCTTTCCACAACCTGGGGGGATAACATAGCTGAGTTATCCTGCAAAACCCACCAAAAATTCAAAAACTCCATGAAAATTCGAAACTGTTACTGTGTTAGGACAACTCAAATGGGACGAGAGAGAAATACCTAGTGTTAGCGAGGGCTGTCGGAGAGTAAAGTCTCAGTGAGGGCCGTCCGGTGACGAGTTGTGGGAGATGGAGAACACGCAGTCTTCGTGCAGGATCTAAGAATGAGAAGAAAGGTGGGAGAAAGGGAAAGGGGGAGGGAGAGAAAGAGAGAGAGAGAATCGGGGCATTCTCAGAATTAAAAAAAAATAAAAAAAAATCTGAGATGGCATTATGCCACGTCACTTTGTGGGATCCCTTTGTATCCCCAGCAGTTTCCTTTGCAAAATAAACTTTTCTTCTTGAACTTTCTGCAAGGAGAGATTATCTGCTTTGAGGAATTGTACAAGAAACGTCGACATTGAAGTTGAGTTGAGCCGATGAATTGATCCTCCAAGGTTAGACTGTTGGATATATATTTGGATATATGTTTGGTTGCAGAGAAGTGTAGAAAAAGTGGAAAGAAATTTTACCTTTTGGGGAGAGAGAGAAGAAAAACGGAATATAACAAAAAACACTTGTCTTATGACTTTTCATCTGTGAATCAGTTTCATTCGAGTGGTTATTCTCTGTATTCTCAAGTTTTGATTTAAGGAGATCATGAATTCTGTAAGCGAAGATTTTATATTTGTCTTTCTCTTTTGGTTGCTGGGGAAGGGTAATGAAATGGAAAGAAACTGACGGTTTGTCTTTGCTTCTTTTGCTTTATCTTGTTTTGAATTGAGTTTATTATTCTCATCGTTTGTATATTGCATTATTGAAAATTTATACAGGACAGTTCGAAGAACTAGAGACGAATTATATACTGTTAGCCTGCAGCTCCATTAACCTCCCTATGTACATTATCAATCAATCTTCAAACAAATATGCTGTTTCGGTGGAATTAGCTCCTCCAATATCTCTATCATTTTCCCTCCCATTCACCTTGCCTTTGCCCTTCCAACCAATTAACAACCAACTGCGAGTCCAGTTTAAGGTCCGCCAATCTGAGTTGTAACTTCAAACAAGGAGTCAAGTCATCCACCATAGCTTAAACCCCTGCCAAACTATTAGAACAAATTCCATAACTTGTTGAGAAATCCCACCATCTCCATTCATCCCTGGATTTCCAAAGCTACCACCATTCACATTCAATTTTAGTCTACCATTAGTTGGCCTTTTTCATTTCATAATCTGCACTATATGAGTACAGCTATGCATGGAATAGCTAAATGTTGAAAAATGAAAGAATCCATCCCTTTTTATCACTTTTGCCCTGGATACATTTGACAGAGAGTTGGCCAATAAAGCTTTGATCTTCAAAACTGACTCCTTGCTACGCATCTTCTCAACCATAAACACCAACTGATATTAGAAGGTAAAACCCCCCACAATATACTTGTTCTATAAATTCCTTGGCCCATAAAAAGATTTTTCATCCAACCCAAAAATATTTAAAGAAATTACTAAAATAGCAAGCCCATTTAAAAAAAATAGATATCAGCCAAAATACAATTTGGACCCGCAACCAATATGAAAAAAAATAATACTAAAAAATTAACTGGACTCTTCATCCGTATAAATCTAAAAACAAAAATTTTAGAAAACGACTTGTTGCTGGACCGGGTATTACATCTTCTCAACCATAAAGACCAACTGATATTAGAAGGTAAAACCCCCCACCATCATACCCACACGTGAAGATCTTCCAGCCCTTTGAAACCACATGGACACTTGAGACAACCAAGAAGGGGTTGAATAAAACCTGATACCCAGCATATTAGATAAAAACTTCCTTACATAAGCAGCATAACTATTATTACTTAGCAGATGATCAAGAGAATCTTCCCCATATTCTTCACATCAGTTGCATTTAGATGCGAAGAACCCATTGCTGAATTATAGTCTCAAATGATTTTTCATTTGAAGAAACTTATCCAAATGAAAGTAGAAATTTTTAGAGAGGATCTGAACCACACCCATGTATAAAAGTCTGTCCATCATTTCTCACCAGCTGCCAAGAAAACCTTGTTGAAAAGGAGCCATCTTAGCAGCAGTCCAGATTGGTATCTATTTTCCAGAAGTTATTTTCAGATGTTTAGATATCAATTGAGCAGCCAATGCCACCCTAACTAACGCTTATACAGGTGAGAATTCCAATCAGTAGAATTCCACATCTCAATAATTAAATCGTGCGGTCTAATCATCCTCCACATTGTACCTCTCAAAACCTCTTTAATCAGACCAGAAAAGGATCTGCAAAAACTAGAATCAAACCAAGAAGAATACACGAGAAAAGGGTGAAAAACCAGCAAGTGCTTGGCCCTAAAACACTCAGCTCACAGAGAAGTGTCATGAAGAACCTTTCAGGCAACTTCATATGAAGAGCCTTTTCACTTCATTTAAATCCTTAATCCC
>QEOT01001380.1:60900-123915 GCA_003123785.1 Pterocarya stenoptera
TCACCAAACCTTTGGCGAACAAAACTTGAACAACCAAACCCCTAGGAATCAATCGCTTTTCCAAGCTAAGAGAAACAAGTGACGGGCGTTTGAAAACAACCGAAGGCTCCAAACTCATCTTGTTGACAAAAAAATCCATTACCCCCATAATCTTATCTTTAGAAGCCATCATGCACCATGGATGTCTTTTAAATGCCACAAAAACCTCATCCTCAGACCAACCCCATTTCTTGTAAACATCAACCTTGCTTTCCCATGTTGATTTGCTCATTGCTCGGAAAGCAAATACCGCAATAGAAAATTTCAACCTCAAAGGATTGAATCCTATTTCATTTACTTCCTCTATAATCTCTCTAAATCGAACTGGATTGACCATGAGAGATCTAGGCTGGTATTTAAGTAGAGTAAGAATATGACACTCAGGCACTCCGTTCTCTCTCAGTGTATTGATATTAGGCGCCACACAAGTTTCAAGATCAAATACAAGTATACCCGGAAATCGTTTTATTGCTTGAACGGTCTTGTCCTCAGACTGAAGCAAATCTTTAAAGAAATCAAAGGACGGGATAATTTTTTTTTCTAAGCTTCTTTTAAGAAGAGAAGGGCACCCAGATAACATTTTGGCAAGGTCACGTCCTGAAATGCCTTTAGAGGCAAGGAATTCAATTTTGGGAAAAAGGGTTTTATTAGTATCAGACAAAAGCACCGTGGGGAGTCTTCTGACAAGGTTCGAGATCTGGGTTTCAGAGAATGCAAGGCTCTTGAAAAAGTTAATCACGGAGTCTGCTTTCTCAGGGGTTTCGAAGCTAACATATCTGGAAGCTGATACAGCAACTTCTGGGGACAATCCAAGTGCGTTTATGAGGTATGAGACTGCGAAAGGTTGTTGATCGGAAGTGCTTGAGATGTATTTCAAAGATAAAGATGGGGGCTGCAGAAAACCCAGTTTGTGTATTGGTAGGGGAGTTGCATTAGCGTATCTCCCATTTCGTATGGTTTTGCAGAGAAAATAAAACATGGGTTTTGAAATTCAGGTAGCGAGAAAAGAAACTCACCTATTCTTCAGAGGCAAATATCTTCTTTGGCTGAGTGAATGCAAAATTTTCAATCTTCACCGGTGGAACTGAGTCTGAAGTGAAACCATAACCTTCGCGTTATAATGTTAGATTAGGTTGTAGACAGTTAATAGTTTTCTCACTTGTCTGAACAAATTCTCTTTTAAAATTTTAGCTAAATTTTTTTTTCTTAAATTTTACTTATCCTTTCGTAGCCTCGTAGGTCTCAATTTCAGTTCTTTCTTTATTATATTTTTTGATCATTTTATTGTACATCTTTACAACTCATTTTTTGCCTTTCGGGGAAAGAATGGAAAAGAATTATAACTTTTTTTTTTTCCCACATTTTCATGATTAGTTAATTATTTGTTGTACCCATATTTTCAATTTTTCATCTCTGTTGAGTTTTTCTTAAACTATTAATCTCTCTAAACGATAATTTTTTCAAAATCAATACTTTCGTAACAATAATATTAAAAAAAAATCATATTTTCACATACGGTCAATAAAATTGGATAATCTCAATGGTGAGATATTTTTTCAAATTTCAACTATCACAAATATGAACAAAAAAGCAAATATAGATGATTGAAAAAAGAATTTAGAGATAAACAGTAACTCCCTGTATTTAGGGAGCTACTATTCAAATTGTAAAACATTCCCCTATGATAGTGAGTCAGATGTAGAGGGGTTTGTTGTGTAAACACACACACTAGCGACGACAAACTAAAGTAAAAGTAAACACAATCAAACACACGACACATAATATACGTGATTCGACAAATTGTCTATGTTTGTAGAGCTGCAAACATTTTATTAACCAGAGGAGATTATAATTACTCAATCTCAACTCACACTCTCTAGGATTTTTACTCTCTTACACAATATGCACTCACTTGACAATTGTTCTATCTCAAAATATACTAAAAGTCATACAAAACAAGTCAAACATAATATATTTATAGTAAACGACGCTGGAAACCCTAATCTGGAAAAAATTATATTTTTCGCTCTAGCAGTATGTCGAATACTCCTCGAATGAACAACCAATGAACATTGGCTTGAATGGGGTGTTGTTTATGGGAAAAATTTATAGTTAAATTCATTAAGCCTTTGTGAAGAATATAGTGTTGTTTAGCCCTAGACGATGTCGTTTAATATAAGATTTTTGTGTAATAAGTGGAACATTGTCGCTTAGTATGTCATTTCTGTAAGTGAAACGATGTCGTTCACATATGCTAAACACTTGTGCGACATCATATGGTCTCTAAGGAATTCAGTTATCAAACGAGGAAGGAAATGAGGGAAAATGATCTCGAAGTTCATTCAAGCTATTTTCTCCCTCTCACTTTCTCTTTCTCTCTCTAATTCTTGTTTTTTTGGAGATTTACTATCTCGAATTCAGTCACTTGAAGATGGCCCCTAACATTAGGTGTCAGTTGTCATGGCGGAGGGTACTCGATCCTATGTGTAGTTAATCAATTATTTGAATCATCTGAAGCAACAAAAAGAAAGACAACAGAAGCAGATTGAAGATACAATTTCCATCTTGACACAACAATAGGATACTGCTCGTGTAGACCAAGAAAATCAAGACAAAAGATTTAATGACTTGTTGCAGCAAATTTCCAAAATTTCAGTCAATGGTTCAATGGGTAATGAGGCGGTGGGACATACAGGAAAAAATGGCATCGACAATCTTGCTTTTGGGAGGAATGGTGATGTCAATGAAGTTGCTAGCGAGATACACCAAAGGGAAACCTTTGACAGAGGATTTACTAAGGGAATTAAGTTGGAATTTCCAAGATTTGGTGGCAAGAATCCTTCAAGTTGGGTATACAGAGCAAACCTGTATTTCTTGTATCATTAAGTACCTCCAGGTCAAAGAATATTTATAGCCTTATTTCATATGGATGAAAATGCTTTGATATGGTTCCAGGATGTTAGTGAAGTAGGGGTTTTCCATACTTGGGAAGAGTTTGTGTAGGCTGTCCAGGTCAGATTTGGATCATCTCCTTATGATGATCCAATAGATGCTCTCACAAAGTTAAAATAGGTGGGTATAGTGACTACTTACAAAGCTGAGCTTGAAATACTTTCTAATAGAATTAGAGGTATTCTTGAGAAGAATAAACTCAGTGCTTTTTAAGTGGTTTAAGAGATGAAATTTGGTTGCCTATTAGGATGTTAAGTCCAAAAAATCTAAATGATACATTTGGATTAGCCAAAATTCAAGAGCAGTATGTGTGGAGTACAAAAAGGCCATGGAGAGTGCATCTTTTGGTTCCACTCAACAAGGGATAGGGTTGAATTGGAATAAGTTTGGCCAAACAAGTTATATTTTAGGAACTCCTAAAACTCAACCTATGACAACGATGTCCTATCATAAGGTTATTGAAGCACAAATGTTAGAACGAAGGAGGAAGAGCCTTTGTTATTTCTATGAGGAAAATGGCACCAAGGGCATAAATGCATTAGGCCAAAGTTGTGCTTATTGGAGAGTATGGAGGTGTCTGATAGTACTGACATGAATTGGATTATGAACAAGCAACAAAAGTGTTAGAAGCAATTGTTGAAGAAATTATGGAGATTGATTCAATCTCACTACAAGCTATGGTAGGTACACCAAGCCCTAAAACAATGAGAGTAGTGGGGCAGTTGAAAAGCAAAAGGGTGGTAATCTTAGTAGATACTGGAAGTACTCATAACTTTGTGGATACTTCAGTAGCTTCTAAGTGTAGTTTGTCGAGAGAGAAGTCTCATTCAATCAAGGTATAGCTAATAGTGAGGTATTGTCAACTAAAGGAAGGTGCATTTCAGTTCTGGTTCAGATGCAAGGTACCACCACATTTGTTACTGACTTCTTTACACTTTCTCTAGAGGGTTGTGATGTTGTTTTAGGAGTCCGGTGGTTACTCTCATTGGGCCCTATTCTTTGGGATTTTGTGGAGCTGAGGATGGAGCTCACTCACAAAGGCAAGGTGACATGTTTGAAAGGGATCACAACTACTGGCATTGGCTTGATTCATAACAAAGAAATTTCCAGACTTTCTATAATGGAGCACAGAAGGCTATTGCTTCAACTGGTCTTAGGTGAGTCCCAAGCACTTGTTATTGATGAGTGTGAGAGTATATCTAAGTTGCTTGGATAATCTAGTAAGTTCTTTGACGAACCTAAGGATTTACCTCTACAAAGGACTCAAGACCATCATTTACCATTAAAATTGGAAACATTATCCGTTAGTGTAAGACCTTATCGATGACCATATTATCAAAAAGCATAAATTGAAAAAATTGTTAGAGAATTGTTACAATCTGGGGTGGTCAAGCCAAGCCAATCTCCATTTTCTTCTCCTGTTCTATTGGTTAGAAAAACAGATGGCACATGAAGAATGTACATAGACTATAGGATCTTGAATGAAGTCATTGTCAAAGACAAGTACCCTATATCTGCTGTGGATGAATTGTTAGATGAGTTTTTTTGTTCTATTGTGTTCTCTAAGCTAGATTTAAGTTCAGGGTATCATTAAATTCAAATGAAGGAGGAAGACCTTTATAAAACAACTTTTAGAACTCATGAGAGTAACTATGAGTTCCTTGTAATGCTATTTGGACTCACTCATGCACCATTTGCATTTTAAGGGCTTATGAATGATGTATTCAGGCCTTTCTTAAGGCACTTTGTCATTATTTTCTTTGACGACATCCTTGTTTACAGGAAGGATTTGCAATCTCATTTGAGACATTTATGTACTATATTAGAAACCTTGGATAAACGTAACTTGTTTGCTAAGAAATCAAAATGTAAGTTTGCATGTTCTGAAATCGAGTATTTGGGCCACTTGATATCTAAGAAAGGGGTGAGTGCTTATTCTAAGAAGTTTGAGGCTTTGTTTGGGATTGTGGTTGGGGTCTTTAAAAGTGCTTAAATAGCCTTAAAAGCTCTTTAATGAAAAAAATTAGGTTATTTGGGTGTTACATATTAAAACACTTTTAATCTCAAACGTACTTTTCCAAATAATGTGGAACGTAATTCAAATTTAGAATCAACTCTCAATGGACGAAAATAGTCATACAACTTTAAGATAATTACAAGTTTCAAATTTTCAAAAATATGGTCATAATCTTTAGAAATTCAAATAATTGTCATTTCTACCTCAAAACACTTTTTTAATTTGTTTCCAAACAAACATAATATATTTGAAAGTGATTTAAATATATGATTACCAAACAATAAATAAATTTTTAATAGTAGAACTTATAACTTAAGTTATAAGCTATAAGCCATAAAGCTACAAGCTATATTTCCCACCTCAATCCCAAACATGCATTGAGTCTAGGTTAAGCTGGCCAGTCCCTAAAAATTTCAAGTCATTGGGAGGCATCTTGGGGCTAATAGGTTACTATAGGAAGTTTATTAATAGCTATGGACAGGTAGCTGATCCTTTGACTGCCTTGTTAAAAAATGTCTACTTGTGGATTCAAGCAACAATTGAATCATTCAATCAACTTAATATGGCAGTGGCAAAGCCACAAGTGTTAACCCTAAAGTCTTTGTGATTGAGTGTGATGCATGTGGGAGTGGAGTGGGGGCTGTTTTGATGTAGGATCAAAGACCTTCATCTTTTCTCAGTCAAGCATTAAAAGGTAGAAACTTGCAATTATCCACTTATGAATAAGAAGTACTAGCCTTGGTCATAACAATAAAGAAATGGAGACCCTATTTCCTTAGTGGTGCATTTATAGTTAGAATTGATCATCAGAGTTTGAAATATTCTCTGGAATAACAGGTTGGTACTCCTGCACAACACAAATGGGTATCCAAATTGCTTAGGTATGAATTTTCCATGAATATAAAAAGGGAGTTGAAAATAAGGTGGTTGGTGCCTTGTCTAGGAGGGATGGCATTGAAGGTTTTATTTCCTTAGCAGCCATAACCTTTCCAACTCCCACTTGATTGGAAGAGTTAAAGGTTGCATATTTCGAAGACCCAGTGGTACATCTCAGTTTGTTGCAAGATGGTTCACGCTCTAGTTCCTGTTTCAGGTTGAAGCATGGAGTATTGTTTAAGAAGGGCATAATTTACATTTCCAGCTGTACTAAGTTGAAGCTAAAAGTTTTACATTTTGTACAAGCTAGCCCCTTGCAGGCCATTCTGGTTTTCATAAATCCCTACAACGTGCAAGTGCTTACTTTTACTGGCTTGGTCTAAAAACTGAGGTAAAAAGGTTCATTAGAGAATGTGAAGTATGTCAAACGAATAAAGTAGAAAACATCCACCCTGCAGGTTTATTGCAACCACTGTCAATTCGACAAACCATTTGGACTGATATTTCAATGGATTTTATGGAAGGATACTTGTATCAAAGGAATATTCTGTCATCATGGTGGTTGTGGACAGGTTATACAAATATGCTCACTTCATGGCCCTAAAAGATCCCTTCACAACATCCAAGGTAGCTTCTTTGTTTCTGAACAATGTTTTTTAAGTTTCAAGGCATGCTTAAAAGCATTGTTTCAAATCGGGAATCCACATCCACTAGCTCATTTTGGAAAGAGTTTTTTAAATTGTAAGGAGTGAGTTTGTCCTATTCTTTTGCTTACCACCGTCAAAGTGACGGTCAAACTGAGGCAGTTAACAAATACTTGGAGCACTCTTTTGAGATTATTTTTTTTTTTTCTCTAGTGACAAACCTAGATTCTAGTTTGATTGGTTGGCCTTGGCTAAATGTAAGGGAGAATTCGGTTCGGTCTTATCGGTCCATATGGGGTTTTTGGGACTAGACCGAAAGTTTCGATCTAACATTTGTCCACTTTGGACTGGACCAAATATCCCTATGGACCAAATTGGACCGTTAGCCATTGGTCCACTCGGTTCGGCACAAAACCAAATGGGCCAGTTTCATGTTTTTCGGTCCAACTAATATTTTTACCTCGTTTGTTTTTTGAGCCAAGATGAGATGAGTTGAGATTAAAGTTAGAAAGTTAAATAAAATATTGTTAGAATATATTTTTTAATATTATTTTTGTTTTGGGATTTGAAAAAGTTAAAATTTTTATTTTATTTTGTATTGGAATTTGAGAAAATTGTAATGATTAGATGAGAGAAGATGAGATGGATTTGAAAAAATTGAATTATTTATTTTATTTTGAATTGAAATTTAGAAAAGTGTAATGATAAAATTAAGATGAGATGAGATGTTTCTTGAAAACAAACGAGGCTAGATAGATTTCATCAATCATACCAATAAAATTAAAAACAAAAAATAGAGAAAATAAAAATTTTTAAAAAATCTCTAATTATCTGAATTCCAAATAAAAGAAAAAACTAAAAAAGTAAAGGCAACTGACATAAACATTATTCGATCCTTGCATCTATTCATAATCCACTTATAAAACAATATTGCAATTTATAAATATTACAAATGACTGAATGGTAATAAATAAATAAAAAATGATTGAATGACAATGAGGCCACAGACCCAAAACTCAAACTCCAAGTCTCCAAGTCCACAACTCCAAGTCTTCACAAGTCACAAAAATGAATTTATTACAAAAACATAGCAAACAAATATCTTAGTTTAAATTGTTTTCATGCTAACCACAATAACTAGTATAGTAATATATTCTTTTCACCTCTATCATCTACAATGGGTTTAGACATTGTATTCGATGTCTCCATAGAATTTGCAATCTCTCCAACAAGTTTTATGCATAAAAGATTAAACAAAACAAATTATATAAATTTACATAACATATAAATCAATGAATCATGAAAAGATACATAAGGAAATTAATTTGTTACATACTCATATCTAGCTACTTCTCAAAATCCTCTACATTATCTCTTAAAGCCCTAAGGTTAATTGGAGTAGAAGAAGAACGAAGTCAATTCTGTAAACAAATGAGGCTTTTACCATTATTAGAGAGAAACTACTTTGAAAGGAATCAAGTACACGACCTGCTATACTAAATGCAGATTCAGAAGCCACTATATATACTAGTATAGCAAGAACATCACGTGCAACTTTTGCAAGTACGTGATATCTAACGGAATTAGCCTTCCACCAATTTAGAACATCAAAATTCGCACTAAGTTTCTCACAGCTTTCAGCTAGGTATCTAGTAGGCATGGGCAAAATTTCTGATTTTCTATCTCTAGCCAAATTTTAACAAGGCTCTTACTCCGACAGAGTCGGAGTTAGAGTTACTCAGACTCCATTAGTCGAAGTTCGGAGTCGGATTCGTAGCCACATGGGCTCCAAACTCCGAACCCCGAACCCCGAACTCCGATATTTATTTTTTTAAAAACATATAATAAAAACGACACTGTTTCACTTTAAGAAGAACGACGTTGTTTCTCTCAAGCTGGTCCAAAACATAAGGGGACCATCTAGACATGATTCTCCACAAGAGGATGATGCACAACCATTGGCTTTACTGACCATTATTTCAGGCCATAGGCCCCCATTTAGAGTAGCTATTTTTTGTGTAAGTAGTTGAGTCCCAATAGATTTAGAAGACGTTGATATGCTTAATTATGAGGAGGAGTTGATGAATATTGAGGTCGATCCACCCATACAACCTAGTAAAACAAAGTTGTGGATATAAGAACATTTCATCAAAGTTATCAGTGATCGTGAAAAGTCGTTGGCTTGATGCCACTACTGTGGGCAACTATGCAGGTGTCATTCAAAGAAGCAAGGCACTTCAATATTAATAGCACATTTTAGAGGCTGCCAGCGGTATAAGATACACAAAGGGCTGGTGGTAATTGCTAAGACAAAATTGAGTTACGAGACTTCTACGGCCACTGATGGCACGCAGATTAAGAAGTTATCAATCCCTTAATACAGTGAGAAGATATTGAGAGATGTTCTTGCAGAGATGATCATCACTGATGACACAGTTGAAAAGGCAGGCTTTCGCAAATTAATGCACACTTTAGAGCCACGATTTCCTATGCCTTCATAATATACTGTGATGCGCGATTGTTTGAAGAGGCATGCTAAGGAGAATGTAGGGATGAAGGAAATGTTTATTGCCATTGGCCAGAGAGTATCATTTACGACTGATATATGGACATCCATACAGAATGTGGGCTACATGTGTATCACAACTCACTTTATTGATAATGAGTATATGTTGCAAAAGCGGATTATCGACTTTAAAGAAATTGTTGATCATAAGAATTCATCCATTGACAAGGAGCTAGATGACTGTATAAAGGATTGTGGGATCAGAAAAATACTTTGTATCATGGTTGACAATGTTAGTGCAAATGACACTGCTATTGTTGGTTTAGGTGGAATACGAAAGTAAAGGAAGATATCATTCGTGAGAACCAGTTTATCCATGTTCAATGTTGTGGCCAAATAATCAACCTCATAATTTTTGAGAGGTTCAAGGAGGTTGATGATTCCATTATTAAAGTCCGGAACCTTGTGAGATACGTGAGGGCTTCCCCCAAACAGCTCCTCCACTTTAAGGCAATAGTTGAATAATTTGAGATCCCATCTTCCAGTATGTTGCAATTGGACATTCTGACTCGATGGAACTCAACATACATAATGTTGGATGTAGTGCATAAGTACCAAACAACGTTCAAACGGATGGGGGCATGAGGTATGCTTTGTTGGAGTCAATTGGAGAGAAAAGGGGGCTCGATGGGCCGGATACAGTTGACTGGGTCAATATCAGGTATTTTATTCAATTTTTTAAGTCATTTTATGACATAACTATGCAGATATCTAGGGCAAAATGTCCTACTACGAACATGTACTTCGAGAAACTCTCGGAACTTTATGAACACTTGCAACAGAGTTGTGTTGACAGTGTAGATTTGTTGAATGCAATGACTATGAGGATGAAATACAAATATAATAAATATTGGAGAGATGTGGAGAAGATAAATAGATTATTATTTGTGGCTGCGATCCTTGACCCCCAATATAAGTTGGCGAATGTAGAAGATTCGATTAGGAACGTCCTCGGTGATGAGGACGTTGATCAGTTTATTAGATCGCTTAAATGTGATATTAATTATTTATATAGCCATTATAACAATAGTGATCAATTTTCAACCGAAGGTGGTAGCTCCTCACGCCTGACTGGCTCTACATCTTCCTAGGATGACATATATGCACAAAGTTTAAATTTATTGCGGCTACGACAATATCATTAAAACTGTGTATCGAGAAATATTATGTAGTGTAAAACTGAGATTGAGCGTTACTTTATAGAAGATGTTGATGTACCTAGTGATACATTCCAGATATTAACTTAGTGAAATGTGAATTATTGTTAGTTCATTCATATCACTATGGTTGTCTCTAAGTCAGCGTTTAGTACTTGAGGTCGTGTATTGTATGCTTATCAGAGTTCATTGTCTCCGACCACCGTCGAGACCCTTGTTTGCACACATAATTGGTTAAGTTCAACTCTCATTGGAGTAAATACTATTGATGCCAAGGCCAATAGGCTTGAATCAAGTAAATTTATGGTTTTAAATGATTTTTTAAATAATTTTAATGTCTTCATTATTTAATATATAATTTATATGATTTTGTATACCTAATTGTGAACCCAAGACTAATTATGGATGACTGAGACGGACTTACCGTGTGATGGCCCCTTTATTGGTGAGAAACTCAATACCATAATTACCATCTTACAAAACTCGTCAGAGTTAGAAATGGAGGTGATTTCATAATTTGTCATATATCACTTGACTGATGGTTTAGAAGTCAATAGTTAAATTACTAAAGAAAATATTGTGCATTTGATCAATAAAACTTCATGTAGGAAAATTAAAAATCACTATCAAGTCATCGACTTAAATGCATAGACTATCAAGACTAATGCAGGAGATTGTGGCTATTCTATATTTGAATGAAATATATGATATTATTAATATTTGGTGTTGTAAATTTAAATTTATTAGGATTTGTAGTTTTAAATTTAAATTTATCATTTGTGATCTGTAGTTTGATTTAGTCATTGTATTTAAATTTTAACTTTTTACAGTATTTTAGATTTTGTTAATTATTTTTTTACATATATATATTTTTAAATATTTTCTAAATAAGGGTGGACCAATCTGAATTTCAATTGCGCCTTGGATATTGGGTCGTGGGCCCAGGCCCAATCTGAGTAAGGCAACTGGAGCCTAGTTGTGGGGAAGCCCACTTATACTCCGATCAAAGCTCTAAGCTTCGACTCCGATCGGAGATCGAAGTCGAACTCCAACTTCAATCGGAGTTGGAGCAGCTTTTAACCTCTGACCCTAGTCAAAGTTGGAGGTAGGGGGTGGGTCGGACTCAGAGCCCTAGTATCTATCAACCTTTGACTTTTCAAAGAGTTTTCCGGCTATAATCGTTGCTTAAATAGGGTCAACCTCAGTGCCTTCCTATTCTCAAGTCTACTACATGTAGTATTTATACTTCGCATGGGTGATTTGTGCATTGTTGTTGTTGACCAAAATTGTTCTCTTCAATTTCAACGTATGCATCATACATACGAGATAAAGCACTTTTCACCTTCAAACTCAGATCACCCGATTTTGTTAGATAATGGTCATACATTGATTCCAATGAGAACTCAAGATATTTGTACCGAGGATCAAGAATAAGTCCAACATACAACAACATATTCGTATTATCAAAGTTGCCCCAATATTTGTCAAATGTTTGCCTCTTATTTGTTGCTATTAATCCCACCACAGGGCTCCCTTCTTCACACTCCATGTCAATTGCATCTTGAGTTGTAACTAACTCCGTAAAAAAAAAAAAGTTGCAAGCTACATATTGACCTCCCGAGAAATGTAAATTTGCATAATGAAATAGTTGAAGAAACCTCACAAACAACCTTACCTTCTCTCAATCATCATTGTTTGGAGGCCCTAACTTCTTTGGCATTCTCCTCCTCATCGCATTGTCATCATTGTCATATTCATCATCTCCAATACTAGGAAGGAACCCCGAATCTTCTTTCTCTAACCGTTCAAAGCCTTTCAAAAATTTTCAGCCCTTTTCAACATAAGATAGGTGGAGTTCCACTTAGTTGATACATCTAGGCAAACATGACTTTTGCATGTAATCTTTTTTAATTGTATACACTACTTAAATGTACTCCACCTTTGAGAGGAAGATTTAACGTATTTCACAACACCTCTCATATTGGCGATGGACTCATCATATTCTTTTAACCTCTCATGGACAATTAAGTTTAAAATGTGGATACAACATCGAACATGCAAAAATTTATGTTCCAAAACAGTATCCCTCCTATGTTTGGTTTTCCTTTTCAAAAAAGAAATCCCGTTATTAGAACTTGTGTTGTCAAGAGTAATTGCAAGTATTTTTGGCCTCCTCTAATCAAGCAAGCACATCTTTATGGTCTTACCAAGTGTATCACCTTTGTGATTTTTAACTAAAGAAAAATATAGGATCCTTTTGTGTAGATTCTAATCATCATCAATAAAGTGTGTAGTGAGACACATATAGTTGAGGTTTTGTGAGGATATTCACGTATCCATGGTAATGGAAATCCTTTGCCCTTGAATAACACTTCTCTACTTACTTTTTTTTCCCCCTCAAATACACATTATAATAGTTATTGGCAACCATAACACGAGATGTGATCATTAATCCCTACCCACTTAGGTTGAATAAGAAACATAAACTTTTTGAAATCCTCCCCTTCAACAAACCTATAGGGCAAATCATCAAGAATAATCTTCTCGATTAAGGCTTTTATGCAAGTCTCAACACTAAATACTATAGGAACAAGTCTCCCACTACCACTTCCTCCATCCTTGGCCTTCCAACCTAAAGTAGTCTGAGACTTATCCATCTTATTAAATGAGCATTTCTTACATTGTTTTTCAATGTGATAATTCATAGATTTTGTACCATTGGTCTTCGTATCAAATGCATATGAAGCACCACAGTTATTACATGCAGCCCTAGGTTTAGCTGGATCACTTTTTGGTATTTTTGTGAAGTGATCCCGAACCATTAACCTAGTTCTACCACAACTAGGTCCACTAGCACTGATTTAGTACTTACATTGGGTGGGAGTGGGAGAATGCCTTGACTTTGTGTTGAATCATTAGCATTATCACTGGTAGAGTCTCCCAAAATCGGTTCTTTTGAAGTGTTCATCTAAAAAAGAATCAAACATAAAGTACACACTATAGAGAAAACAAATTCTCAAGTACTTAACAAATTAATTAACAACACAAGTAAACACTAGAAAAAAAAATGATTCATATGTACACACTAGAAAAAAAACATATTCATATGTACACACTAGAAAACAAAATAGATTCACATGTACACACTTTCATTCTCCCAAGTACACACTACCCACTAGTTAAAAACAAATTGAAAAACCAAGTTTACTTAACAAGTCCAAAAAAAATTCACATGTACACACTTTTATTCACCCACGTACACATTACTCACTAGTTAAAAACAAATTCAAAAAATCAGATTAATTAACCTAACAAGCTAAAAATAGATTCACATGTACACACTTTCATTCTCCCAAGTGCACACTACTCACTAGTTAAAAAAAGAATAACAACACCAGATTAATTAACCTAACAAGCTAAAAATAGATTCACATTTGAGCTAATTAAGCATTTATGCCATTCACAATAACAAGTTAAAAACAGTTCAACAAAAAGGCTCTAACTTAAGCATTTATCCCATTCAAATCACTAAGCCAGACCACTGAATGCCATAGATATTATGCCAGACCGAAAACCTAAGTCAATGCCATTTGTAATCACTAAATGGGCCAAATACAACAAGCTACAAAAATTTTCTGCTTCAATATCTAATTAAGAAAATTAACAAGAACCAAAAGGTACTGACCAATGATTAAACAAATGAAAAAATGAAAAAACAAAATCACAATCACAATCTAGGGAGCACCACAGATTCTGAGATTCACAATAAAAAACAATGTAATAATTAAAGATTCACAATGAAACAATGGCATACTACTGACTACTATAGTATTAACATAATTCACTTAGAAAATACATTATACATGCTTAATATGGCATATGTTTTGTTCACAAAACAAAATATCCAATAAAAAGAATAAACATTCTGATTCGGTGGATAATAATTTGCAGTGGCATTTTAATTTGCTAAAGAAAAGAAATGTAAAGTGGGGGAATTTTGTACCTTAGACGCAACGGCAGCATACGGAGGGGCTGGGAATTGAGAGATGTTGATCGATCTTTCTATGAAATTAGGGTTGTAAGAAATAGATGGAAAGAGAGAAAGGTTGAGACCAGGCAAGACCATGGCAAAAAATCGAGATTAAATCACTTGAGCGAGGATTTTGGTTTCCTAAATCCCTTGAGTTTTTTGGATTTTTTTCAAGGAACATATGCGAGATAGGGATTTTGTACCTTAGATATAGTGGCAGCGTGTAGTGGAGTGGTTCAGAGCTACGACGAGTACAAGAAAAATTTTTAAGGGTTTATGAATTATCGAGTGCACGGAAAATATAAAGGGATTTGCGAAAATGAGAGAGTGGGGGAGAAGGTGGCCAATACATCAAAGAACTTATGTTGAAACAATGCTGTTTGGCTTCAAAATAAAGTTCATTCAAGCTATTTCCTCTCTCTCTCTCTTGATCTCTTCCTCTCTCTTTCTCTTTCTCTCTCTAATTCTTGTTTTTTTGGAGATTGACTGTCTTGAATTCAGTTACTAGAAGTGGGCCACTTATAGTGCCCGTATTTTTTTTAAATAGATAAATATGAGACCTATATGAAAAAAATTTATTTTAATAACGAACCTCACAATTTTTCAAAGGGAGTGTATGAGGTTTGCACACTTTAGAACTGTGTGTGAAGCTTGGATACCCTAAAACCGTATCTAATATTCTAGCATTGCTTCTAAACACAGTATTGAGATCTGATCTTTGACTAAAGAAAGAATTGGCTTAAGTTTCATTACGTTTTACGAGTGAATATATTTTTAATAATTAGTTAGTTTTTTTTTTCACCTCTAACTCGATGCTTATCAAATCATATAGTTTTATGTTGAACTTTTCAATTTCATATGACCAAATGAAGATATCCACTATGATACTAAGAAGTATAGGGTCATCCCCCATTGCCATACTTCAAGGAAACTTTCTTGGTGCTATTTGAATAATGTGATGGATAAAAATCTATTTTTGTTGAAAATATTTTCAAAATAATATATATTTTATTTATTATTAATACTATTTTTGGGTATTATTTTTGAAGTTATGAATTATTTTGGAAAGAGAGAATTTATAGAAAGTTTATAAGCTACAAATTACGCTTATAATAAATCGGGTCTACACAAAGACATTAAACAGTCATGGCCCAATGGTATGGGTATAGCAATAGTGGCTAGTAAAGCTGACAACTTATTCATCCCCACACCCCACATCTTTTTCATTCTATTTTCATAAAGTGTGGGTGTAGGGTAGTGAATAGTGGCTGATGAGAAAGATTAATTCTTTTAGTGATTTAGAATACTGCATGCAAGAATTTTCAAAATATGATTTAGAGCTTCAGCAATGCAATGATCAACGGGTATGGATGCTTAAAAATGATGGATTCTTTTCTCTTAAATCTGCTTGTTAAGTTCATAGGAAATCTGCATGTCATACAAGTTCACGTGGCTGTTGCTGTCAATTGTAAAGTTTTCGTACTGATTATTTGAGCTCAATACTATATTAAAGCCTAATATGCTTAACATATTAGATGTGGTGCAAATTTTTCCTTTGGAAACTTTGACCTTTTCAATATTGTAAGGAAAGATTAGAGAGGCCTTTTTTCTTGTTCAATGGAATCCTCTCCTTTATTTGATGTGCTGACGAAGTTTGGCACTGATTGGGCTTCACATGTTTCTATACTGAGGTTGTTTCACACTAATGAAAACCACATTAATATATTGAGTTGCTTAAAAAGAAAACATTAACGTACATAGAAAATTCTACAATTAGAAAGAAGAGCATAAACGCATATATTAATAAATGCATAAACGTATATATATATGTATTAATATATATGTATCTTTGTTATGTTAAGAACTCAATGTAGAATGAATTGAGAGCTTGATGTAGGCAGAAAAAGAAAGAAACAAAGGAGAGGAAATTAATCTGTGTAATAGACTGAATTGTATTGAATAAAATATACGTAAACTGTACAAGTGTATTTATACTAAACTATCAATTTATAATAGAAATAACATAATTTATTTCTTCTTCTCTTCTCTGACTTTTTCTTCCTTTGATTTTAATTCCATATTCTCAATGTGTGAGGCTATAGTCTAACACCCCCCTCAAGATGAACATGGATATTAAGAATGTTCATCTTGTGAATTATGTGATGAAAGAGTGAGGAACCGAGAGGCCTTGTGAATATATTTGCCAATTGCAATCTTGATGGAATGTAGAAGAGCTTGATAATGTTTTCCTATAGCTTTTCTCAAACAAGATGACAATCAATTTGAATATGTTTTGTTCTCTCATGTTGGACTGGATTTGTGGCAATAGATAAGGCTGACTTGCTATTAGTGTAGAGTGAAGTTGGCTGATGGTGGTTGATGTGTAGATCTTGTAAAGCCTAAAGTAACCATTGAATTTCACAAGTGGTTGCAGCGAGTGCACGATATTCTACTTTAACAGAAGATCTACTGATAGTAGCTTGCTTTTTAGACTTCCATGAAATCAGTGACTTGCCCAAAAAAATTGCAAAACCTGTAATGCTTCTTCAAGTATCAATGCAGCCTTCCCAATCACTATCTGAGAAAGCTTTAAGCTATAAATCTAATGATGAAGAAAAAAATATACCTTGTCCTGGTATGGCTTTCAAGTATCTCAGTACTCTAATTGTTGCTTGATAATGACTTACAGCAAGTTTAGCAAGAAAATGACTTAATACTTGAACAGAATAGGCTAAATCTGGTCTTGTGACCGTTAGGTAGAGTAGGCTTCCGACAAGTCTCTTGTAAGCTGATGGATCCTCGTAAGGATTAGGATCAGTTGTAGTTAGTTTAAGATTAGACTCCATTGAAAAAAGCAACAGGTTTTGAACCCATGACACCAGAATCTTGAAGTATGTCTAATGCATACTTTCTTTAGCATATTGAAATACCAGTCTTTGACCTTGCTACTTCCAAACCAAGGAAATACTTGAGCTGCCCCAAATCTTTGATGGTGAGCTTGTCATGCAGAAAATCTTTTAGTAATTGAAGTTTTGACAAACTGTCACTTGCTAGTATTATATCATCTACATATACTAGTAATGCCATAAAAGAAGTTGTGGATTTCTTAATAAACAATGAACAATCCGAGTTTCCTTGAACAAATCCATAACTGATGAGAGTTGTAGACAACTTTGCAAATCACTGTCTAGAAGCCTGTTTCAACCCATAGAGACTTTTGAGAAGTCTACAAACTGTGTTACCCTCTTTGGCAATCAATCCAGAAGGTAACTCCATATACACTTCCTCATGCAAATCACCATGTAAAAATGCGTTATTTACATCTAGTTGATGAATGTGCCAGTTTTTAATTGCAGCCACAGCAAGTAGTAATCTGATGGATGTAATCTTAGCCACAGGAGAAAAGGTATAAAAAAAATCCAATCCCTCTTGCTGAGTATAACCTTTTGCCACCAATCTAACTTTATGCCTCTCTGTAGTTCCATCAGCCTTATATTTGATTCGAAATACCCATTTGCAACCAATGGTCTGTTTATTTTTAGGAAGAGTAACAAGCTTCCAGGTTTTATTTAATTCTAAAGCATGAAGTTCTGTTTTCATAGCAGTTTGCCATTCAGGTAGTGCAACAGCTTGTTGTAGGTTTTAGGTTTTGTGGAGTTTGAAATGGAGGCAAGAAATGCTTTGTGTGAATCTGACAATCTATTTGCAGAAAGAAAAGATGAAATAGGATAGAGATTACCTTTAGTAGAAGAACAAGTAGTAGAAGTAGATTCGTGGTTTGCATTTGAAGAAACATTGCTACAATAATAATCCTGCAGAAAAATAGGTGGTTGTTTAATTCTAGAAGATTTTATGATATTGGATGTATTTGTAGCATTATGATGAGAAATCTTATCAGTGTTTGAAGTTATTTCACTGGAAGGAACATGTTCTTCATTTTGCAAAGGAGATGATGAGGTCTGTAATGAAATAAGAGGTGAACTTGTATGAACTTCAGAATCATAGGGAAATTCTGAAGGAGGAAACAAAAAAGAATGAGTCTTAGGTGGTGATGAAAAAGCTGTAAATGGAAAAATGGTTTCATGAAATATAACATTTCTAGATATAAAGATTTTGTTGGTGTTAAGGTCCATTAATTTGTAACCTTTAACATTAGAAGGGTAACCTAGAAATATTGATTTTGTAGCTCTTTGATTGAATTTCTGTCAGTGATTTGTAAGTGTAGAAGCAAAACAAAGACAACCAATGACTTTGAGATGAGAAAGATTAGGTGGTTTATTAAAAATAATTTCATAAGGTGTTTTGTTTTTAAGAAGAGGAGTTGGGATTCTATTTATAATGTGTGCTGCAGCCAACACACAGTCACTCCAAAAAGTTTAGGAAAATTTTCTTGGAACATTAAGGCTGTAGCTGTGTTTAGCAAGTGTTGATGTTTCCTTTCAACAACTCCATTTTGTTGTGGAGTTTCTACACAACTTCTTTGATATAAAATGCCATTTTCATTATAAAATTGAGTAATAAAAAATTCTGGTCAATTGTCTGATCTCACAATTTTAATAGAAACACTAAACTGTGTTGCTATCATTTTGCAAAATTTTTTTATTAAAAGTGGTACTTCAGATTTTGACTTAAGCATGTATACCCAAGTTCTACCTGTAAAATCATCAACTATAGTTAGAAAAAATTTAAACCAAAATAAGAAACAGTGGCAAAAGGACCTTATATGTCACAATGAATTAAATCAAACATTTTATTAGATTTATTTTGAGATATAGGAAATGAGAGTTTTCTGTGCTTTGCTAAGGGACAGATGTCACAGACATTATTACAATCAAGAGTTATAGAGGATTCTAGCTTTTTGAGAGAGGATAACCTTGAACTAGAAACATGTCCTAATCTACAATGCCAAAGATCTAATTGTTTTTGAGTAATGGTTGAAGCAAAAGGTGTAGAATTAGACTTGTATTGAATACAAGAATAAGCTTTTGAATAAGCTTGAGGTAAGTAGTAGAGTCCTTGTTTCTCAAATGCAATCCCAATCATCTTCTTCACTGATTGGTCCTGTAAAAGGCAATAAGAGCCATAAAAAGATAGACAAAGATTAGATTCTTTGGTTAGTTTGGAAACAGATAATAGGTTGAAAGAAAAGGTGGGAACACATAGAACATTATGCAAAAATAGTGTGTTAGAAAGACATATGGTTCCAATGTGTGAAGCTGGAACAGTGTGCCCATTAGGGAGATTAATTGAAGCAGAAATTTGTTTAGGTGGAGAAGAATATAGGAGGGGTGAACAGATCATATGATCTGTTGCACCAGTGTTAAGAATCCAAGAAAAATTGGATTTTAGAGTAGAAGAAACAGAATTACAGGAGATAAAAGGGTGTTTTGTACCAAAAAATTGAGAAAAAGTGACAAGGTTTACTGCTGCTGTCGAGATGGTACTCTGAGAGGGTTGAGAAGAATTAGCAAGTGCTAGAAGTTTATTGAATTCTTCAGAAGTTAAAGAAAACCTTTGTTGCTCATTACTATTTTGTATATAGACCTTTCCAGTTGAAATGGCAGCATGTGCAGAAGGCATGCTTCGTTTTCCTTTTGGTCTAGTCCATCCAGAAGGGTACCCATGGAACTGAAAACATTTATCAATTGTATGCCCATTGTATCCACAGTGAGTACAATGCAAGGTAGACTTCTTTGGTTTTTCTTTCAAGAACTTGGATTGAGTAGTTGGCTGAGAAAAATGCTTGGCCATTAAAGCATGTGTCTCATTGCATGCAGAATTTGTAAGTTGTCTCTGACTTTCTTCTTGGACCAGTAAAGAAAAGACTTTGGCCATACTAGGCAATGGAACAACAAGGAGTGATTGACTCCAAAGAGAGGCATAGAGTCATTTAATCCAACAAGAAACTTCAGCACATAATCAGACTGTTGTCGAAGTAGCAAGAAATTGAAGAGATCACAGGTACATGTTGACATCTTTCCACAGGTGCATGTTGGAAATGACCTATAGCTAACATACTCATCCCAAAGGGTTTTAAAAATATTGAAATATTTAGTGATAGATAAAGACCCTTGACTTATGCAGCTTAGAGATTTTTCAAGATGAAAAACTCTTGGTCCATCACTTCTTAGGTATCTGGGTTTTAATTCATTCCAGATATCAATAGCCAATGCAACATATAACAAGTTGTTTCTTATTTCTTTAGAAATAGAGTTCATCAACCAAGAAAGTACCAGATTATTGGCACGCAACCAAGCTGTGTGAGCAACAACTTGATTATTTGGAGGAGAAGAAATAGAACCATCGATGAAGGCAACTTTGTTTTTGACAGTCAAGGCTCCAAGCCACATAGTTGTCTCCAGTAAATATTTCTGAGACTAAGACCGCACAAGGATTATCACTAGGATGGAGATCAAATGGGCTTGAAGAATCATCTGAAGGATTTATCGGGCGATGAAAATTATAAGAACTGGTAGAAGCTTCGTTGTCAGAAACCATTTATGGAATTTCTCCAAGAAATGCAAGAAAGTATGTATAAGAAAAGTTACAAAGATTTCAGAGCAAATCTGTGATAGGTTAAGGAAGCAGAAGACGATTTTCAATCTGATACCATGTTAAGAACTCAATGAAGAATGAATTGAGAGCTTGATTTAGGCAAAAAAGAAAAAGAAACAGAGGAGAGAAAATGAATCTGTGTAATAGACTGAATTGCATTGAATAAAATATAAGTAAACTGTACAAGTGTATTTATACTAAACTATCAACTTATAACATAAATAACAGAATTTATTTCTTTTTCTCTTTTCTGACTTTTTCTTCCTTTGACTTTAATTCCATATTCTCAATATGTGAGACTATACTCTAACAATCTTAGCCTTTTTGTAACTGATTTGTTACGTACTAATGTGTCTAGGTTTTGCTAATATAATAGAAGTTGCAATTTTGCATCAAAGTTTCAAGTTTAGTGTTCTTTATTGTAATTAAGCTTTGTTAATTGTGCAAACATCACTCAAACACAAACACTTTTTAATTTTAATCTTCAACTTCTTCATTTAATCATTACAACTTCCCAAACTTTCAACTAAAATACAAAAAATAATTCAACCTTTTCAAATCCCAAAACAAAAATAATTTTAAAAAAATTATATTATAACAATATTTTAACTCTATAATATTTTTATTCAATATTTTTTCTCTTTTTTCAAAACCAAATAAAATATTTTAATCCAAATAATTTCACTACTATTCTCAACAATTTCATTAATATTCACAATTCTTTATCTCATCTCTTTCCTCAAGCATCTCCTATATCTATAATTAAAAGCATACCCAAAAAAATTAAGGTCCTTTCTTTCTCTAAAAGGTAAGGTAAATGTCCTATGCTGAGCCAAGGATCTTCTATTTCTTAGGCAATAGTCTGTAGAAGTGATAGGATGGAGGAAGAATTATCCAAACTGTGAGAAAGATTCAGGTCTGATTTGGACAGTGAGTTGAAATGAGATGATAGTTGATTAAAATATTGTTAGAATAATACTTTTTAATATTATTTTTGTTTTGAGATTTGAAAAAATTGAATTATTTATTGTATTTTATTTAGAAGTTTGAAAAAATTATAATAATTAGATGGGATGAGATGATTTGTGATGGTTTCACTATTCAAACCAGGTCTTAAACTAACGAAAGAAGATGAACAAGAGCTCTTTCTACTGGAAGAAGTTCTCAATGAGTCAATAACATGAGGGAGATTATGTCTTTTAGCGTTAATTATAGCCGAAAAAGGGGTGAACAGAAAAACATTCAGATTAACGATATCAAATATTTGGAAACCAGAATAATGGATTACTTTCAAAGAAGTTGAGGAGAACTGATTTCTTATGGAATTTCAGAAGGAATCAAACAAGAAAAAAGTGTTGCATGGAAGGTCATGGTTGTTTGATAGATTCCTTGTGAGCCTTCGAGACTTTGAAGGCAACACACCACCAAATGACATCTTTTCTCCAAGGACATTTCTTGGTTCAATTACACAACATGCCCTTGGCTAGAATGACTAAAGAGATTTGTGTACAAATAGGCTCTACAACTGGTAAAGTAATGATAGTGGATGCTAATAGGGGAAGGCTTCGGGTGGGACAAATTCTTAAGAGTTAGAGTGGACATTGACATTACAAAACCTCTTGCATGAGGTAGGCTATTAAAAATTGGAGAAAAGCAATTGTGGATTGCTTTTAAGTATGAGCATTTGCCAAACTTCTGCTTTCACTATGGAGTCTTGAAGCATAAGGAGAGAGGGTGCTCAAAGATGAATCAAGGAAAGCAAATGGTAGCGGAAGTGTAGACGCAATATGGCCCATGGTTGCGATCACTTTCAATAAATTCCAATGCCAATCGTATGAGAAAGTATGGTGGAAGGCCGGAAACAGCTCAAACCAACTTTTGACAATAGAGCATCTCCGATGAGGGAGAGAGTAGTGGTTCTAAAAAAGGTAAGAAAATTCAAGAGGATAGAGTTAAGGCACATTCAAAGGCAAATTTGGTAGCATCAGAATCTTATGGTATTGTAGATGATCACAAGAAGTTAGGGGAAAACAACAATCATGGTTATGGAGGGAAAGAGTTTCCATTACAAAAGACACCCCAAAATGCTGAGCTATCTCCAAACGTTAACGATTCAAAGAAGGAAGCTAGCGAACCCAAACCAGCTGGAATAGACCTGGTTCAGGAAGGAATCTTAGAAGGAATGGATATTCTTGATAAAATGGACCTCGGGGTGATTGATACAGTTCATAAATCTACCATCAATCAAAGGAAACCCAACATTCTCAACAGTCTTGCAAGTACAATTGACATTCTTTCTTTAAATCCAACAAATATTGTTGTCAAGTAAAACTTTAACACTAGTTGGAAGAGAAAAGAGAGAGGAAGTTCCTCCTTAAAACTAGGAGAAGGTAGCGCGGGCCCGCCTCCGCCACCGTCCATTGGATGCCGGTGGCGGGGCAATCTGCCCGCATCCAGCCATCCCTATGGGTGCGGCAGACCAAGCTTGGCCCTAGTCTGCATGTTATAAATATATATCTATATATATTTATGTATAAAAATACTTATACATTAAACAAAACAATGTCTTTTTGGGTATCCCTAAAACAAAATCATTTTGTTTAATGCGTAAATTCACCCCTTTTCTCGACTCCCTCAGCTTCTCCCTCTCTCTCTCTCTCTCTCTCTCTCTCTCTCTCTGCCATCGCCTAAAGCCGTCGTCATCTCCCTCACTGAGTTTGTCTCTTTTCTATGTCTTTAGCTTGTAAGTAGTCCAAGGACCCCTTAATTTTTAGTTCTCGGATTGGACTATGGAGAATGGGATTCATGAATGGATTTGGAGGACGGGATTGTAATTTGTATGCTGTGGAGATATTTGTGTGAATTTGTGATGATTTTTATTGTTTCGTGAATTTGTGATATTTAATTGTAAATCTAGGGGTTCAATTCGAAACCCTAAATTAGATTGAAATCCTAACTTAGTTTAGAGGTTTCAACCTAAATTAGATTGAAACCCTAAATTGTTTTGGTGGAAGGTCAATGTCATCAAGTATCCCATCCTTGGAGACATAGCCTGTAATATATTGGTCATCCTTATTACCATAGTAGCCCCAAAGTCGGCCTATAGCACTAGGAGACTCATATTGGATCCATTCCGGAGTTTGCTGTCTTCCTACTACTGTTAAGACATTGATTTGCGCTCAAAATTGGATCAAAGGGAAGCCAATCCATATTCTAAATGTGGTAGACTTTGTGGAGACCGAGGTGGAGACGAGTGGTTCACAACTTGCATATAGTAATCGCTACATTTGACATTGTTATAATATTACTTTTGCTTATAATATATTATTGTAGTCACACACCTTCACTTGCCCAAGTTTCAACCCTAATTCCAAATTATTAATGATCTAGTCTGCAATCCTTGAGAGTCTCACTTGTGGTTTGTACTTGTAGATTTATGCTTTTAATTCTTTTTTTTTTTTTTTACATATGTATATATGATTATATTGTTTGTAATTCTATTTTTTTTTTTCTATTAATGTTTCAGATTTTATAATCTTACAGTCTCACTTGCCCACCACCCCAAAATTTCAATCTCCGGACTCAAAGTCATCTTGTTTGTCAAATTGCCAGATGAAATTTCTAACATTGTAATATTATTGATTTCAACTATTTGACAATTAGTAATATTTTTATATTAATTTTTATTATTGTAATATTTTAGAATACTTAGATTTTTATGTTTTATGCTTTAAACGGCGGGGCGGTGGCCCTATCTGTCAGTCTTGCGGGTGTGGGGGATGGATTGGGCTTGGCCCTAGTTTGCATGTTATATATATGTATAAAAAAGCTTATACATTAAACAAAATGGCGTAGTTTTGTTTAATGCGTAAAATCACCCCTTTTATCGACTCCCTCTCTCAGACTCCCTTAGCTCTCTCTCTCTCTCTCTCTCTCTCTCTCTCTTACTCGTCAGCCTCGCCTAAAACCGTCGTTGTCTCCCTCATCGAGTTTGTGTCTCTCTCCTACATCTTGGTAGAAGGTCAATGCCGTCAAGTATCCCATCCTTGGAGACATAGCTTACAGTATTTTGGTCATCCTTATTACTACAGTAGCCCCAAAGTGGGCCTCTAGCACCAGGAGTCGCATATTGGATCCATTTTGGAGTTCACCATCTCCTATTACTATGGAGGCATTGATTTGTGCTCAAAATTGGATTAAAGAGAAGCCAATCCATATTCCAGATATGGTAGACTTTGTGGAGAAGGAGACGAGTGGTTCATAACTTGCATCTGGTAATCACTCTTACCTTTGATATTACTATAATATTACTTTTGTTTGCTTATAATATATTAGTGTAGTCTCACACCCTCACTTGCCCAAGTTTCAACCCTAATCCCAAATTTTTAATGATCTAATATGCAATCCTTGATAGTCTCATTTGGTTTGTACTTGTAGTTTTATGCTTTTAACATTTTTTTACATATGTATATATTATTATATTGTTTGTAATTTTAATTTATTTTCCTATTAATGTTTTAGATTTAATCTCATAGTCTCACTTACCCACCACGCCCAAATTCCAATCTCTGGATTCAAAGTCATCTTGTTTCTCAAATTGCCAGCTGCAATTTCTAATATTGTAATATTATTGATTTCAGGTATTTTATAATTAGTAATATTTTTATATTAATTTTCATTATTGTAATAGGTTGGAATACTTAGATTTTTATGTTTTATATAAATTTTAACATATAAATTTTCATTTTTAAAATCTAGTCCCAAAATAGCACAGAAAGAGGTTATAGGGGGCAAATGGGACCACCTTTGCCCTAGATGAGGAGCGGATGTACTAGGGTCCAAATTTGCCACCGTCACCCAAACAAACCCTATGTCTATGATGAATTCATACTCCCGTTGACCTTTCTAAGGTTTGGATTCAAAATTTATTTCATTTCATTTAATCATTATAACTTTTACAAGTTTTTATACAAAATACAATAAACAAGTTAACTTTTTCAAATTTTAAATAAAAATAATATTAAAAAGTAATATTATAACAATATTTTATTCAATTTTCATCTCATTTCATCTCAACTTACTATTCAATCATCTCCTTATTTCAAAATTTGAAACTCAATATTTAAATTGCTGACCCAGCCCATCAAGTACACTTGAGCCCGTTTGAACTCTTTGGCCCAAAAGGCCCACATATATTATTGGGCTATCAAAGCCCCTCTCTTTCTCTGTGTCTGTGAAATCAGAGATGGATCGTCTTCTTGAGAATCATCGCCGAGAATGAAGCGTGAGAAGTTCATCTCGAAGGTAATTTGGCCTGCAATTCGGGATAAATCTTGTCCGATCTGCCTCAAAGATCTTGAATTCCATGGAGTGGCGGTGCTCACGGTGTGCACTCATGCCTACTGCGTGGAATGCATTCGTAAATGGAGCAAATTGAGAAGAAGATGCCCCGTGTAACGCTGACTTCGATTCCTGGTTCTGCAGAATAAACCGTTCTTCTTGAACTTTCTGCAAGGAGAGATTATCTTCTTTGAGGAATCGTACAAGAAACATCAACGTTGAAGTTGAGTTGAGCCGACGAATTGATCCTCGAAGGTTAGACTTTTGGATATATGTTTGGTTGCAGAGAAGTGTAGGAAAAGTGGAAAGAAATTTTACCTTTTGGGAAGAGAGAGAGAAAAGAAAAACGGAATATGTTAGGTTGCTGATGGAGGGAGTCGGTGGAAGAAGAGAAAAAGAGAAGAGCTTTATCTGGAAGGATAGAGGATCGAAGGTTAGGGCAATGTGGAGAGGAAAGGGAATTTGGGCATTCTTAAGTTGATCAAAATGGTGCGGAATGGGAGAGGTAGCAGACGGTGTCATTCAGAATTAGTATTATGCTTTGTCGTTTTCAATATACTTAGAATCATTTTACTGCTTTAAGGAAATAAGTCCGAACGGTGTAGTTTAATGTAAGGTCTAAAACGTTGTGTTTTCATTAGCTGGACGGTGAGGGGTCTTTTATGTCTTTTACTTTGTAATTCTGTTAGAGTCATGTAGATAAGATGGGAAAAAGGAATCAGTGATTCCTCATGTGTGAATTTGACATTTCAGCAGTCTCTTTTGGGAGGTTTTGGATTCCTCGAAAATCCAAGTTATCAGTAATGGAAGCATTATAGTTTCCATCTTCATCATTCTTACGTTTACACTATATTTCTTACATCACCTACTAGCAGAACCATAACAAGTGGTATCATTCTTGAGCACCGATCCTACCCAGACCTAGCCTTCTGCAAACACCAAACCAGATATACTCCAAGCCATTACCATATACACAACCCAGCAATACAACACCAGACTACCATCCTATTACAGTTCTCAATCTACCAAACAGCATTTTCAACCAGAAACAACCCAGCATGGCCGAAAACACCAGATCCAAGCAGGACAACAAAGAGAGCAAGCAACGCCGAGTAGAAGACCAGGAGAAAGCATTGCAACGTTTGTCTGACAGAATGGATCAAATGTCTGAAATGCTGCGCACTGTGTGGGAGCACCAGCAGCAACCTCCTCCTGAAAATAGACATGATAGAGAGCATGAGGGAAATGATAATAGAAGAGCATTCACTAGAGGGATCAAGTTAGATTTTCCTCACTTTGATGGATGTGACCCAGCAGGTTGGGTGTTCAAGGCAGACCATTATTTTGACTTCCATCAAACACACCCAGCTCAGAAGTTATTAATGGCAGCATATCATATGCAAGGTGAAGCTCTTATTTAGTACAAGGGTGCGTGGGACAATGGGCATTTTACCAGCTGGGAAACCTTCACTCGAGTCCTTCAACTCAGGTTTGGCCCTTCCACTTATGACGATCCTATGGAAGCCCTAACACGACTAAAACAGACCACCACGGTGTCAGCATACCAGACTCAGTTTGAGTCTTTGTCTAACAGGATCAATGGACTATCTGAGGCCTACAAATTAAGCTGTTTCATCAGCGGCTTGAAAGATGAGGTTAGGCTACTGTTAAAAATGTTTAATCCAACCAGTTTAATTGGGGCTTTTGCACTGGCAAAAGTTCAAGAGGAGTATCTTCTTAGTTCTCGGAAGGGGACAAAATCAGGAGGGGACAGATCCATGTTTCCTCCAGCTAACAAAACAACTTATGGGGAACCATCTACTGAAAGTAACACTAAGTGGACTAAACCTTTCCAACCTACAAGGAGAATTTTCTCCACGGAATGGGAGGAAAAACGGAAGAAGGGCCTATGCTACCACTGTGATGAGAAATGGCATTCCAACCATGTTTGTAAGAAAACCAAGATTTACTTACTGCAAGGGTGTGAGAATCTAGAGGAAGATCATTTTGAAGGGGCTGAAGAAGGGGAGCAGTTGGTAGAGGACAGTGCCATGGCTGTTAAGGTTGAGGGAAATCCGGAAATTTCCCTTAATGCTATCGCAGGTACTCCTAGCCCAAGTATGATGAGGGTCAAGGGTACGGTCAGTGGTGAACCAGTTGTGATCCTAGTGGACTCGGGCAGCTCTCACAGTTTCTTAGATCCAATGATTGCAAGAAGAGCAAAACTGAACATCAATCAATCCACCAAGCTAGCTGTCAGGGTGGCAAATGGAGCCATTATTCAGAGTGAAGGCCTTTGTGAATCAGTACCCCTTAAAATGCAAGGTACTCATTTCTGTCCATCTCTTTACATGTTGGAATTGGGCGGGTGTGACATTGTGTTGGGGGTTAATTGGTTGGTGACTCTCGGGCCTATTGTATGGGACTTTTCCAAACTATCTATGCAATTCAAAAATGCTGGACATATGGTGGAACTTAGAGGGTTGGAACCTAAACCTACATCTCTTGAGGGAAGTAGTAAGGCAATGTTGGCCTCAATGACTAAGGGAAGAGGGTTTTTGCTCCAAATCCAAGTAACATCGTCAAGTGACAGTGTAGTTATGCCAAACACAGCAGTTAACGATCTGCTAAAACAGTTCCAGGGGGTATTTGAGGAGCACAAAGGGCTTCCTCCAGTTAGGGAGCATGACCATAAAATTGTTTTGAAGGAGGGCACCCCACCTATCTCAAATAGACCTTATAGATACCCCTATTACCAAAAAACGGAAATAGAAAAAATAGTGGCAGAATTACTACAAACAGGGGTTATTAGACCCAGCTCCAGTCCCTTTTCCTCACCAGTACTGCTGGTACGTAAGGCCGACGGCAGTTGGCGCATGTGTGTGGATTACAGGGCACTAAATCAGCACACCATAAAAGATAAATTCCCCATTCCAGTTATAGACGAGTTGTTGGATGAGTTATGTGGTGCGAGGGTATTTTCAAAACTGGATCTCAGGTCGGGTTATCATCAAATTCGAGTGGTACCCGAGGACATTGAGAAAACTGCTTTTAGGACTCACGAAGGGCACTACGAGTTCTTGGTAATGCCTTTTGGGCTTACCAATGCCCCGTCCACTTGCCAAGGGCTCATGAACCAGGTATTTAAGCCATACTTAAGAAAGTTCGTATTGGTATTCTTTGATGACATTTTAGTGTATAGTGGAAGCTGGAAAGAACATTTACAGCACTTAAAACAAGTGCTGGAAGTGCTGCAGGATCATCAGTTGTACGCAAAGATGTCTAAGTGTCGATTTGGGGTAGAGGAGGTGGACTACTTGGGTCACATTATATCATTTGAAGGAGTCCGGGCAGATCCAAACAAAATCAGGTCCATGCTAGATTGGCCATCACCAAAGAATACTAAGTCCTTGAGGGGGTTCTTGGGCCTCACGGGCTATTATAGGAAATTCATTAAAGGGTATGGAATACTAGCAGCTCCACTAACCAGTTTGCTCAAGAAAAATAATTTTGGGTGGAGTTCCGAGGCTGAACAAGCCTTTAACAGATTGAAGGAGGTGGTGACTCAACCTCCAGTGTTGAAACTTCCAGATTTTAGTAGACCTTTTATCATTGAATATGACGCGAGTGGTACGGGAATAGGGGCTGTCCTAATGCAGTCGGGGCAGCCTATTGCTTTTTTCAGCAAGGTATTGAAGGGTAGGGCTCTCCTTCTATCCACTTATGAGCGGGAATTGCTGGCCTTAGTGACTGCTGTCCAGAAATGGCGACCCTATTTATTAGGGCAATCATTTATAGTCAAGACAGATCAGCAGGCGTTGAAGTTCTTATTGGAGCAAAGAGTAGGCACCGAAGCGCAACAGAAATGGCTTACTAAATTGATGGGGTATGAGTTTAAGATCGAGTACAAGAAGGGACAAGAGAATAGAGTGGCTGATGCTCTTTCTCGGAAGGATAGAGATGATGAGTTAGTAGAAGCATTATTTACTCAGATTACACTTCCAAAACCAGATTGGGTGGAGGAACTTAAACTGAGTTACCAAACATCACAAGAGTTTAAAGAACTCCTTGTCAAGGCAGGGGCACAACATGAGCTTCCTATAGGAGTTTCCATCATACAAGGCCTTTTGCTGAAGAAGAAAAGGTTGATGTTGGTTCCGGGAACACCTTTCATTAAGAAGGTGCTCCATTACATTCACACTGACCCAATGGCGGGACACACGGGGTACCTAAAGACCTATCAGCGTGCTAAGAGGGATTTTTACTGGTCTGGTATGAAGAAAGATATAAAAAGGTGGGTAAAGGAGTGTGAGGTATGCCAGGCAGTTAAGCATGAGACCATTCTTCCCGCTGGATTGCTACAGCCATTACCTATTCCAGAGCAAGCATGGACAGACATCTCTATGGACTTTATAGAGGGTCTACCCCTGTCCAAAGGGTCCTCAGCAATCTTAGTGGTAGTGGATAGGTTCACTAAGTATGGTCATTTTATGACCCTGTCTCACCCGTACACAGCTTAGGATGTAGCTCAGGCCTTTATGGATACAGTCTTTAAGTTACATGGTCTTCCTAAAACAATTGTATCTGACCGTGATTCTGTGTTCTTGAGTTTGTTTTGGAAAAGTTTGTTTGAACTTCAGGGAACAACCTTAAACTTCAGTTCTGCCTATCATCCTCAAAGTGATGGCCAGACAGAATCTTTAAACAAAAACCTGGAAGGCTATCTAAGGTGCTATGTGGGACAGAAACTAAAGGTCTGGGCACAGTGGTTATCCCTAGCCGAATGGTGTTACAACTCTAGTTATCATAGCTCATCAAAGATGTCGCCTTTTGAAGCTCTATACGGGTACCCACCCCCGAGACTCCTCTCATACATACCAGGCACATCAAACAATGAAGCAGTGGACCGAAATTTACGAAGCAGAACACAAGTATTAGAATTGTTAAGGCAGAATCTCACGGCAGCTCAAAACAGAATGAAAACATTTGCAGACAAGAAAAGAACAGAGAGATAGTTCAAGGTAGATGACTGGGTCTACCTACGCCTTCAACCTTACCGACAGAAGACAGTAGCGGTGCGTCATAACTTGAAGTTGTCTCCAAGGTTCTATGGACCTTTCCGAGTGACCCAAAGGATCGGATCTGTGGCATACAAGCTTGAATTACCTCCAACGAGCAAGATTCATCCGGTTTTCCACGTATCCTGCTTGAAGAAGAAAATAGGTGAGCAAATTCAAGTCTTGCCTTCACTTCCACCCACAGACGAAAAAGGAGAGCTTTTACCTGAGCCGGAGAAGATAGTAGAACGTCGTATGAGACAACAGAACGACCGAGCCGTGACGGAGGTACTAGTGAAGTGGACTGGTACATCGATGGAAGACAGCACGTGGGAGAAATTGTGGGACCTTCGAGCTTTGTATCCACACCTTGTGGGCAAGGTCTTGTAAGTGTGGGGGATTGTTAGGTTGCTGATGGAGGGAGTCGGTGGAAGAAGAGAAAAAGAGAAGAGCTTTATCTGGAAGGATAGAGGATCGAAGGTTAGGGCAATGTGGAGAGGAAAGGGAATTTGGGCATTCTTAAGTTGATCAAAACGGTGCGAAATGGGAGAGGTAGCAGACGGTGTCGTTCAGAATTAGTATTATGCTTTGTCGTTTTCAATATACTTAGAATCATTTTACTGCTTTAAGGAAATAAGTCCGAACGGTGTAGTTTAATGTAAGGTCTAAAACGTTGTGTTTTCATTAGCTGGACGGTGAGGGGTCTTTTATGTCTTTTACTTTGTAATTATGTTAGAGTCATGCAGATAAGATGGGAAAAAGGAATCAGTGATTCCTCATGTGTGAATTTGACATTTCAGCAGTCTCTTTTGGGAGGTTTTGGATTCCTCGAAAATCCAAGTTATCAGTAATGGAAGCATTATAGTTTCCATCTTCATCATTCTTACGTTTACACTATATTTCTTACATCACCTACTAGCAGAACCATAACAGAATATAACTGAAAAAACTTGTCTTATGACTTTTCATCTGTGAATCAGTTTCATTCGAGTGGTTATTCTCTGTATTCTCAACGTTTTGTTTAAGGAGATCATGAATTCTCTAAGAGAATATTTTATATTTGTATTTATCTTTTGGTTGCCGGGGAAGGGTAATGAAATGGAAAGAAACTGACGGTTTGTCTTTATTTCTTTTGCTTTATCTTATTTTGAATCGAGTTTATTATTCTCATCGTTTGTATTTGCACTATTGAAAATTTATACAGGATAGTTCGAAGGGTTGAAGTGTAATGCATTTTTTATCCAGAGGATCTGACTCTTCATGGTTCAAAACTTTATATTTTTAACGAAGTTGTGTGTGTTTGAATCCAGCAACAATGGATTGAGTTTAGCTGGATCTGATTCTTTTGCCATCTCCGAAATTTCAGAATTTCTTGGGAAATATTGTTTCGAGAGAAAAAATAGTAAAGAGAATAGAGCCATGGATTCGGAGGGAGCTGCAAGCCATCCTCAGGGACCCAGATCCATCTGTTATTGTTCATGTAGCCACCGCACTTTTCATAGCTAGCCTTGAAAAGAAAAATAATGCCAATTCCGAATAGCTCGATGGTGAAGATAACCTCATGGCACCTTTGCGTCCTTTCTTGCAAGACAGAACGAATATGTTCTTGCATGAATTAAGGTATTTAGTCGAAATACAATTAATAGCCTTCAAAACATCTTTTTTATTTTTTTAGTAAGTTAGCCTTCAAAACTTCATTCATTTAGAAAACCCAGATTTTGAAGAAGCACACGAGTTAAGTGTCTAGCAGTCTAAAATGTAGTGTTTTAGCCAAACAACAACACCATCTTTTTATCGGTAGTATTCAAGTTTGCCACCGAGCAGCAAACTAGAGTAGCACTGCACTTACTCTGATTGAAGTTAATTAAAATTTCAATATTTTATCCTTGTTATTATGTTTGCAGGACTTTTTTCTTTATATTTTATAAAGGTGGAGCAGAAAATTATTTGTCTTATTTTGTTGCTAGTTATGACTGTTATCAATTAGAAACAATTTCTGTTCAGATGTTTTGCAGAGAGTTCGTTAAACGTGGATGCGTATGATGCTGTGGTTGAATATGAGTAGTTGGGGTTAAGTTATATAAGTGCTAAATAGCCTTGTTAGTTCAACTTTTCTCATCCATGTTCTTCTTTATTTCGCGTGGAAGTGCCATGTTGGAAGCTCGAGGTAACCCTTTCTTTTTGAGGGAAAATTCAGTAACCTTCTCAACAAGCTAGCAGGAGCTCTGCTTAAATGCGTGATCATGTGATGCAACTTAGGTCAGCTACGACTGCAAATGAGCCAAGTCAAATTGGGCTATGATGTTGGAGCAGAGAAAAATTTCAGAGTTGCAACATTAAAATGCCACATGATGTTCATAACAAGACGGACCAAAAGCCACATGATGTTCATAACAAGGGCAGTTTTGATGACTGACCTGCTCCTGTCGTAAGATGTTGGTTTGGGAGAGGATTATCATCTCCTTGGCTATAGATTCGACAGTTTACTTCGAGCTAGCGAACAGATCATTCGAGGGCAGAGGTATCAGGTGCCTTAGATCTCTCAAGGATGTAACCCAGCCATCAGATAATCCTATGAAGAAAGATATAATTGCCAGCCCCATTTGGCAAATAATCATTAGTTTTGACTATTGCAAGATTAACACCAAAGTGTTCGACACTGTTGGATTTGTCATCTGGGCTGCAACTTCTTCATCTCACTCTTGCCCACTACATATTTCATCTCTTCCCACATCTCTGAAAGATCCATTTTTTTTCTCGTATAGCTTCAACAGCTCAGAAGCTTCCAAGTTTTAACCACAACCAGAATCCCCTTGATTTATTTAGGGAGTTCCTTAGCATACAACCGGCCCTTGCTTAGACAATTAGCACCAATTTTAGCATGTAAGCCTGCAGCTCCATTAACCTCCCGATGTACATTATCGATCAATCTTCAAACAAATATGCTGTTTCGGTGGAATTAGCTCCTCCAACATCTCTATCATTTTCCCTCCCATTCACCTTGCCTTTACCATTCCAACCAATTAACAACCACCAGTCTGGTTTAAGGTCCGCCAATCTGAGTTGTAACTTCAAACAAGGAGTCAAGTCATACCCCATATCTTAAATCCCTGCCAAACTATTAGAACAAATTCCATAACTTGTTGAGAAGGCTTGGACAAAATTCCCCCTGCATCCCTTGTAATCCCACCATTTCCATTCATCCCTGGATTTCCAAAGCTACCACTCACATTCAATTTTAGTCTACCATCGGTTGGCCTTTTTCATTTCATAATCTGCACTATATGAGTACAGCTATGCATGGAAGAGCTAAATGTTGAAAAACGAAAGAATCCATCCCTTTTTATCACTTTTGCCCTGGATACATTTGATAAAGAGTTGGCCAATAAAGCTTTGATCTTCAAAACTATAGACTCCTTGCTACACATCTTCTATAATGCCTTGTCCTTGATGGGTCCGAAGAGTTAGCTCATGTCACCTAAAAATAATCTCTAATAACAAATTTAAAGTGACCTAGAGTCTCCATAAACTATTAACTTATTTATTCAACACAAATATTCATGCTGCTACATAAGAATATAATCGAAGTACCTCAATAATATACATGAACATTTTCATAAATACTTAGAAATTTCCATGACTCAAAAATACCAAAACAACATAAAATATCAACACTACCAAACAAACTCACAAAAAAAAAAAAAAAAATAATTGTTCCCTAAGGCACTTAATTTTCTATGATCAACAAAACTTGTTAGTACTCTCTATTCCTGACTTCTAGCTGATGAATCAAAATTATTTGAAAAATATTATAGATATAAGAGATGAGTTATCAACAACTCAGTAAGCAGAGAAAATATACTAATATGCAAAAATGGGCATTTACAAAATTCAGAATGTAGAACAATTTTTTTTTTTCAAAATGCAGAATGCAGAATATGTTATCAAAAATATCAGAACGAAAGTTAAAAAATATTCTTATTCAAAATTCATTTGGCACGGCATAACTGAAACATCATATCAGAACAAAATTTCTCGTTTAACTCTCGTGGTAGGGTTGTGTAAACCATAGCAGCTAACCGAGCAGAAACAAAATGTGAATTTTTTCCTTTATTCTCGGAGCCCCGAGTGTGCACATAGAAAAGACTACACAGAAAACCATTTTGTTTCCAAAGTGGATACACCAAAAACAGAAAAAATTGGCACCAACCCAAACAAATGCCACAATTTTACATCCGTGGTAAGGTCAGAACAAAACAGAAACAGAATGTCATGCTAGAGGTTTCAGAAATCACATCATATCATATCAGAGTACAGAACATTTTCATAACAGAACAGAATCAGATCACAAAAATATAATTTATGCATAAAATTTCATATTCGTTCTCTTTTGTACAGTTAAGAAACAAAATGCTAAAATAAGCTCATGTTTATAGCAGTCATGACACAAAATACTTTCTTCTTATACAGAATTTCATAAATAATGCAGAACAAATAACTGAGATCGTTTCAAATTTCTTTTCGTAACAAAATATGCATATTTTTCAAAATTGACTTCAGTCTATTTTATTTTTATGCAAAGTTTAGCATAGTAACCCCTACTTACCTGAACTTCTTAGCTTTTTCAGAATTTCTCAACAGTAGTACTGAACGAAAATCAATTGTCACCTATAAAATTGTCATGTAACTCCCATAAATTTTCAATTGAATATGTATTTTCAATAATTAAACCCGAAATGCTAAATTGACCTATTTTAACTCCTCAAAACCTAAAATTTTCAGAATCCTAAAATACCATCACTTCCCACAATTCATAAATATCCACTTAATTTCTCCACCTGAGACATTAAATTCTAACTTATTTACCATTGAAGTGTAACTATAAAATCTAATACTAGATAATATAAACTTAATCAAATTTAAGTATTAAAAATCAAATAAAAATATGCCCTCAACATTTACTTCTGAAATTAAATTCTTAAACAAATTTAATACTAAATAATGTCAATTGGTCTGAATGCTCTTTCCATAGGGTTTGCTTTTATTATATAGAAGAGATTTCATCGTGATTGCCTGATTTCCAGCACCTAAATGCTATACAAGGTAAGTATTTCCCAACGTTATTTACAGCCTAACAGCCTAATTGTCTGCTATATACAATCGAGACATAAAGTAAAACATTCCTAAAATAGTACAGATCAAATCCCGTAACATTACAAATCAAATCCCAAATCCCGTAACATCCCCCCTCAAATTGATGCTGGTAGATCAAGAAGCATCAATTTGTCAACTAAGAATTGATGCCGCTGCTGAGAAAGAGCTTTAGTGAAGATGTCTGCAGTTTGATGTTTGGTGGAAATGTGTGGAAATGTGATGACATGTCTGTCAAAGGATTCACGTATGGAATGACAATCGATTTCAATATGTTTTGTACGCTCATGGAAGACAGGATTAGCGGCGATCTGAATAGCACTGGTATTATCAGCATGAAGAGGAGTGGAATGAAGTTGAGGAAAACCAAGTTCACCCAATAACCCACGAAGCCATGTGATCTCAGAGCAAGCGGAAGACATAGCACGATGTTCAGACTCTGTGGAGGACTTGGAAACTTTGTCTTGCTTCTTACTCTTTCAAGAGATGAGTGCATTGCCTAAAAGCATGCACCAGCCAGTAACAGAGCGACGAGTATCTGCACATCCGGCCCAATCAGTGTCACTATACCCTATCAACTGTAAGGAATATTCCTTAGGAAAGAACAGCCCACATAGAGAGGTGCCCTTCAGATATCGGATAATGCGGCGGACAGCAGCAAGGTGAAGGTGTCGAGGGGCCTGCATAAATTGACTAACCTGCTGCACAGCAAAAGAAATGTTAGGACGAGTAATCGTCAAGTAGTTTAAACTCCCAACGAGTTGCCGATACAAGGATGGATCTGATAGAAGCTCGCCTTCCTCCTGACGAAGCTTAAGATTTACCTCCAAGGGATTAAGAACAGATTTACCCAATTGGAGACCAGCTAATGAAATGACTTCCTCCGTGTATTTGTGCTGATGTAACAATGTACTAGTCGGAGTAATCTGTACCTCAAGGCCAAGAAAGTACTGCAAGGGACCAAGATCTTTCATGTGAAAAGAGGCCTTGAGATGCTGTTGTAATTGCTTAAGTAACTCAGTATCAGAGCTAGTAATCATAATATCAACATATATTAGAAGCAATACAATTCCTGCAGAAGTCTTGCGAAGAAACAGAGAGAAATCAAACTGACTCTGAGTAAAGTGAAAAGCAAGCAGAGTAGAGCGAAATTTATCAAACCATGCACGCGGAGCCTGTTTCAAACCATACAAAGATCGGCGTAGCCGACAAACCTCTGAGGAAGGTGTAGTAAACATGCCAGGGGGTGGAGACATATAAATTTCTTCCTTCAAATCCACATGAAGAAAAGCATTCTTCACATCCATCTGCCGGAGAGACCACCCCTATGACGCAACAAGTGCTTAGATAGTCCGTACAGTAGTCATTTTGGCAACAGGTGCAAATGTCTCTTCATAATTAATACCATACTCCTGTAGGTTCCCAAGAGCCACGAGACGGGCCTTATATCGGTCTAGTGAGCCATCAGACCGAAATTTGATTGAATATACCCATTTACAACCAATCGGTTTGACACCAGAGGGACAAGTCACAAGATCCCAAGTGTGATTGTCTTGAAGAGCTTGGATTTCTTCTTGCATGGCCTGCTGCTAACATGCTTGGGTGGCTGCCTGAGTATAAGACTGAGGAACAGAAACAGTATCGAGGGTGGCAGTAAGCGAGGTATGAGAAAAACCATACCTATCTGATGGATGTGTAACTCGGGTGGAGCGTCGAACAAGCATAGACTCAGATGACGGATCAGTGTCTAGAAGAGGCGCTGAAGGAGGACGTCTATGGTACACCATACCTGGTTTAAATCGCTCAATAGAAGAAGACACATCATCAAAAGCAGGTAGAAGAGTGATAGGAGGATCAGAAATAACCTGAGACTGAAAGAAATATTGATTTTAAAAAAAAATCACATTCCGAGAGATTCGGAATTTGTTCGCATGAGCATTATAACAAACAAATCCTTTCTGAGTAGGGCTATATCCCATAAAAGCACATGTGACAGACTGGGCAGCAAGCTTGTGACGATCAATAGGTGGCAGATGAACAAAACAAACACACCCAAAAGTATGAAATGATTGATACTCAGGAGATATGCCAACTAATTGAAGATAGGGAGAATTATAATTTAAAGTGGCAGTAGGCAAACGATTGATCAAATAAACAGCAGTAGATAAAGCTTCTACCCAAAACTTAGAAGGTACCGATGAATCAATCAGCAAAGTACGAACGACATCTAAGAGATAACGATTCTTACGCTCAGTGACTCCATTTTGTTGAGGGGTATAAGGACAAGAACGTTGAGAAATGATCCCTTTTTGCTGAAGATAAGTCTGAAGGAATGAGACATGTATTCCCCCCCTTAGTCGGAGCGTAAGGTTTTGATGCAAGTACTGAACTGTGTCTCGACAAGCGTAACAAATTTTTGAAAAATAGAGAACACGTCAGCTTTAGAACGGAGAAAATAAATCCAAGTAAATCGACTATAATCATCGATAAACGTCACAAAATAACGATACTGCCCATGAGAAATAATAGGACTGACACCCCAAACATCAGTATGCACAATCTCAAAGCAAGTAGAAGCACGACGACCATGCGCAGGAAAATGTAATGTTTTACTTTTACCAATACGACAAGTAGTACAATCAAAAGATACAGGAGACGAAGAAAAAGAATCTTTATTGCGCAAAAAATCATGTTTCAAAAGATGAGTCAAGACAACAGAATTAGGATGACCCAATTTCTTATGCCATACTTCATTATTATTGGCAGTAGCCGTACAAGCAAAAGAAACAACATTAGGAATAGAAAACTGTAAAGGAAATAGATGTTCCACTTTAGGCCCCTTCGCAATCACCGTCCCCTACACCTGATCCTGCACAAGACAACCACCACGAGAGAAATGAACATTACAGTTATTATCTACCAATTGTCCAACAGAAATCAAATTGGTAGATAATCCAGGAGAGACAAAAGCATTGCGAAATAAAGAACCCAAAGTACCAACAGCAGTAATAGGAAGTGTACTGCCATCAGCAATCTGAATTGTTTGCATGCCTCCATACTTACGAACATCATGGAGACCCGTTGTACTACCAGTCATATGATTAGAGGCACCCGAATCAACAATCCAAGAAGAAATGGAGGTAGGATCTTTACCTCGTAGGCCTAAAGCCATAAAAGCAGACACAATCATCTGTTGGACCATAGCAGGTGCGAGAACAGATGAGTCAGAGCTTATAGTAGGGGGCACAGAAGAAGATGAGGGCTGAACAGCAGCTTGAAAGGCTTGGGATTGGCAATTATGAGGCCGCACTCAACAGTCTTTGATGATATGACCCTCTTTCTTGCAGTAGTTACAAACTTTCTTAGGACAATTGCGAGCGATATGACCGAACTCCTTGCAACTGAAACACTGTAACTTATTCTTCCCTCTCCCTTGTGCTACATAGGCTACATTCACAGCCTCAGAAAAGACTTTCTCAGAAGTCATACCCATCTGAGTAGATAACCATTGTTCTTCATGCAATAAATCTCCCAAGCAAATATCCAAAGAAGGAACCGGATTACGGTTCAATAAACCGGCTCGAACAGGCTCAAATTCAGGTTGAAGTTTCATCAAAAACTGATCATGTTGACTCTCAGCATGAATCGCTTGAAGAGCCACGAGTGCCGCAGTGGGAACCTTAGCTTGAACAATAGCAAAATATTCGCGCCAAAGGTTAATAAAACCAGAATAAAATTGCTCAATGGTCAAATTATTTTGATTGAAATTGCTAATTTCCAACTCCAATTGGAATTTTCGAGCGCTGTGATCTTGGTGATAAATACGTTGCAGGTAGTCCCACATAGCATGAGCCATAGTAAAACAACAAAGATTTGGCACAAGATGGGGTTCAATCGTCCCCAATAGCCAAGAGACCACTTTAGCATCCTTAACCTCCCATTATGCCAATTTTTTTTCATCAGTAGGAATTGGAGTAGATCTATCAAGATGTTTTGATAATTCTTTCCCTTTCAAAAACATTTTAAATTGAAATTCCCACGATGGAAAGTTCTTGCCAGTAAATCAAACAATAGTATTTTCAGTAGACATGAGGAAGAACTCTAAAACAAATAAGCCGAAGCAATCAACCAACTAAATGGAAAGCCTAACTCAAACCTGTCCAAAAACAAAAATCCAAATACAGAGAGGTCCAAACACAACCAGATTTCAAAAGCCCAGCAGAAATAAAATACAGAAGGCCAGATCAACCACGAAAGCCCAACTCAAAATTACCTGCCCTGTGTGAAAACGACACAGTAGAGAACGAAGCTGCCCCTTCGTCGATCACCCAGAAGAAGCCCAGCCACCCACAAAGTCACCGACGGCCACAGAAGACACCGACAAGCCCACAGCCACCCACGAAGTCACCGACGGCCACAGAAGACACCGACAAGCACACAGCCACCCACAGAGAGCTTCGGCAACCACGGAAACATCAAAAACAAGGAGCCTGCAACAAAAAGCAGGGCTCACAACGCCGATGGAACTCCGATAGCCAACGAAATGGCAAACGCAGAAATATGAACACCACAGAGAGCTTCGACACTCAACCAGGAACCAGAATAACGTGCAGGAAAAAAAAATTCCTCCTGCCGACAACTCAAATTCTCACGAATGGAAATCGCACACCAAAGATTAAGACCACAGAGACTGAAAACAGAGTAGGGGCTCTGGTACCATGTCAATTGGTCTGAATGCCCTTTCCATAGGGTTTGCTTTCATTATATAGAAGAGATTTACATCGTGATTGCCTGATTTCTAGCACCTAAATGCTATACAAGGTAAGTATTTCCCAACGTTATTTATAGCCTAACAGCCTAATTGTCTGCTATATACAATCGAGACATAAAGTAAAACATTCCTAAAATAGTACAGATCAAATCCCGTAACATTACAAATCAAATCCCAAATCCCGTAACAAATAATACAATTAAAACCTCATTCATTTCCTTTAAAAAAAAAACTTGTATTTAACACAAAGTCCATACAAAAAGAGTTTTATTTTAAAAAAAGACCATCGAGGCCAACCCACACGATATTTAGGATAGTTTCATAACAAAAGAGATGGGGGCACAGAACGGAGTTAAGGTGTTGGCACAACGGTGGGTCATGGTGTTTGACTGTGTGGAAGAGCAGTGAGAGAAAAAGAGAGTGATGAGAGAGAGACAAGTGATGAGAGAAAGAGAGTCCGAGAGAAAGAGGGGGAGACGGAGGAGACGACAATGTTTATCATGAGGGGAAACAGCAGTCCCGAGGCTCTACAGATCGGTGGCGCTGTGTAGTCTTGCCGTGGCTGGTGGCTCTGAAAAGGAATTGAGTGGCTGGGTTGTGGCTCAACGTGGAGGGAGCAGGTGCTTTGTTTTTAAGCTGCAAAAACAGGGTGGTTTTCGGTTGCTAGAGTGAGGTGGTGCACTGGCAGTGGCATATGGCAGAGGGAGGTTTGCTCATGGTTGAACTACTCCAACGAGAATGATGTTGCTGTGAAAGGGGCTTCCCATGAGGTTGGGGTGGTGTTTTCTGAGTGGTTGAGAACTAGGTTGCAATGAAGTTGGGACAGCGTGAGTCGTGGCTTGTGGAGGTTGGTTTTGCGGTAGTTGGGTGAGCTGCGACTAGGTGGCCTGTGGCCAAGCTGGGGGTGGTGCACTGCTGAGCTTGTTGCTTTCGAGGGACAAGTATAGTGATCTCATGGTTGACGCTAGGAGAAGTGGCTGCTGGATAGAAGGTAATCACACGGTGGTTTTGTTCTGGAAGTGAAGAGTGGAGAATTACTGAACATGGACTGTGTAGTGACGTGAAAGAGTTGTTTCACCGAAAAAGAAATCCAAGCAGTGGAAGGTTTGTTACCGTGTTAGTTTTTTGGATATGTGGGGGACGTGGGTACATGCATGCTGAGTGGCGTGGTGGCCTTGTAGTGCTTAATGGAAATTTACGAAGATAGTACAACATAATTTACGTCTAAGGGTCTAAATATATAAAAAGCAATGATTTAAGGAATTTTTTTCTGTAACTCTAGTGTGGTTGAAATTGGACACGTTAATGGCTGTGGACTCGATAAATAAATTGGATCAAATTCTAATTATTCCGACCCCTTGGTCCATGAATTTTTATTTGAGCCTCGACTCATCTTAAAAACAATATACTTGTTCTATAAATTCCTTGGCCCATAAAAAGATTTTTCATCCGACCTAAAAATATTTAAAGAAATTACTAAAATAGCAAGCCCATTTAAAAACAATTAGATATCTGCCAAAATACAATTTGGACCCGCAACCAGTATTAAAAAATAATACTCAAAAATTAACTGGGCTCTTCATACGTATAAATCCAAAAACAAAAATTTTAGAAAACGACTTGTTGTTAGACCGGGTATTACATCTTCTCGACCATAAAGACCAACTGATATTAGAAGGTCAAACCCCCCACCATCATACCCACACGTGAAGATCTTCCAGCCCTTTGAAACCACATGGACACTTGAGACAACCAAGAAGGGGTTGAATAAAACCTGATACCCAGCATATTAGATAAAAACTTCCTTACATAAGCAGCATAACTATTATTACTTAGCAGATGATCAAGAGAATCTTCCCCATATTCTTCACATCAGTTGCATTTAGATGCGAAGAACCCATTGCTGAATTATAGTCTCAAATGATTTTTCATTTGAAGAAACTTATCCAAATGAAAGTAGAAATTTTTAGAGAGGATCTGAACCACACCCATGTATAGAAGTCTGTCCATCATTTCTCACCAGCTGCCAAGAAAACCTTGTTGAAAAGGAGCCATCTTAGCAGCAGTCCAGATTGGTATCCATTTTCCAGAAGTTATTTTCACATGTTTAGATATCAATTGAGCAGCCAATGCCTCCCCAACTAACACTTGTACAGTTGAGAATTCCAATCAGTAGAATTCCATATCTCAATAACTAAATCATCGGGTCTAATTATCCTCCACATTGTACCTCTCAAGACCTCTTTAATCAGACCAGAAAAGGATCTCCAAAAACTAGAATCAAACCAAGAAGAATACATGAGAAAAGGGCGAGAAACCAGTAAGTGCTTGGCTCTAAAACACTCAGCTCACAGAGAATAGTCAGAACCTTTCAGGCAACTTCATATGAAGAGCCTTTTCACTTCACTCAAATCCTTAATCCCCAAACCCCCTTCCTCTACTGATTTGCATATCTTTTCCCAAGAAATCCTTTTTTTTTTTTTTTTTGCCTTCCCATGAGCATCTCCTCAGAATAAGTCACAAAATAACTTGGATACTTCGTGGATGACCTTTCTAGGGATATTCAGAATTAACAGCAACTAATACTTCCTACGTGATCTTTCTTGAGATATTCAGAATTAACAGCATATTAGACAGAGCATGCCTAATGAGTACTAACTTCCCACCATTAATCTCCATCACCAAGGACTCTAGCATGTCTGCTCTCAATCTACCAGCACACAAAGGTGCTCAGAGGTAAACAAAAGGATAATAAGCTTCGTCGAATCCAATAGCACCCTCTGAAATACCTCTTAAATAAAGCTTTTCATATCGGAACTTTTATATAAAACCGAGCCCTTGGGATGACTCTCTTCTCTAATTTAAATGAAAGAAGAAGCATACGACATTTGGAAAAGCAATAAGCAATAGATTTGGTTCAAAACAAGATCAACTATTATTCTCAATGAGCAATTTCGAACCAGTTTAAACTTTTATCCAGTTTGTCTATCATTCATAATGGAGTTTTAATTTCTCTACGACACATATACACTAATTATAAACACTGAATCGACAGGTACAATCCTTCTGTATTTTAAAAAATTTGACAAGTAGAAAAAATTAAAACCCAAAATAACAGCTGACCAATTCAGTGAATTCTCAAACAAACCCCCCATAGTCATTCTCCTACTCTTTGCAGTGAAAGTGTTTTTCTGCAATTTTTTCCCTCTGTATAACAAAAGAAGTTAATCTGCTCTATGCTGCTCTTTATTGTAACCATCTGAACAAGTAAAGGCATTCTGGATAGGCATCATGCTATGGTTCGGTGAATTGAAAAAATAAATAAAAAATCGAAAACTAGTACAATTCTGAAAATAATGAAAAATTTTGCACCAAAAGGTCAAACAGAATGCGTGGGAAATTAACAAAAAAATGTCGTTGGGCAGTATATCTCAATGCACACCATAGAGCATAACCAAATTGAACCAGCACCACAGCATTATTGAGCAATACACAATCGCATAAAAAGAGCATTTATCAGGGAGCTAGATGCCTTTGTAATGCAACAAGATCAAAGAAAATATAATTAAAGTGGCAAAATTTCCACAGGTTTTTCGCATTTAGCAAAAGTTCCCAATGAAACTAGTAGCGGAGGTATGCAAGCATATAAAGAAAGAATTAATCACAAAGCACAGCTTCAAGAGCAACGAATCAAAGTGGATTGAGTAAATTCAACAAGGTGTCATTATGATGAAGCCATCTACAATTATTTCAACCCATTAGTTCAACAAGAGTTCAGAAGCTTCCTTCTTGTGAGGCATGACAAACTTCCTCAGAAACGTCTCATCAGGGCATTCAAACAACGAAGTCATTCTAATATCCTTCGTCACCAAACCTTTGGCGAACAAAACTTGAACAACCAAACCCCTAGGAATCAATCGCTTTTCCAAGCTAAGAGAAACAAGTTGCGGGCGTTTGAAAACAACCGAAGGCTCCAAACTCATCTTGTTGACAAAAAAATCCATTACCCCCATAATCTTTTCTTTAGAAGCCATCATGCACCATGGATGTCTTTTAAATGCCACAAAAACCTCATCCTCAGACCAACCCCATTTCTTGTAAACATCAACCTTGCTTTCCCATGTTGATTTGCTCATTCCACAGAGAGCAAATACCGCATTAGAAAATGTCATCCTCAAAGGATTGAATCCTATTTCATTTACTTCCTCTATAATCTCTCTAAACCGAACTGGATTGACCGTGAGAGATCTAGGCTGGCATTTAAGTAGAGTAAGAATATGACACTCAGGCACTCCGTTCTCTCTCAGTGTATTGATATTAGGCGCCACACAAGTTTCAAGATCTAATACAAGCATAACCGGAAATCGTTTTATTGCTTGAACGGTCTTGTCCTCGGACTGAAGCAAATCTTTAAAGAAATCAAAGGACGGGATAATTTGTTTTTCTAAGCTTCTTCTAAGAACATCAGGGCACCTAGATAACATTTTGGCAAGGTCACGTCTTGAAATGCCTTTAGAGGCAAGGAATTCAATTTTGGGAAAAAGGGTGTTATTAGTATCAGACAAAAGCACCGTGGGGAGTTTTCTGACAAGGTTCGAGATCTGGGTTTCAGAGAATTCAAGGCTCTTGAAAAAGTTAATCACGGAGTCTGCTTTCTCTGGGGTTTCGAAGCCAACATATCTGGAAGCTGATACAGCAACTTCTGGGGACAATCCCAGTGCGTTTATGAGGTATGAGACTGCGAAAGGTTGTTGATCGGGAGTGCTTGAGATGTATTTCAAAGATAAAGATGGGGGCTGCAGAAAACCCAGTTTCTGTATTGGTAGGGGAGTTGCATTAGCGTATCTCCCATTTCTTATGGTTTTGCAAAGAAAATAAAACATGGGTTTTGAAATTCAGGTAGTGAGAAAAGAAACTCACCTATTCTTCAGAGGCAAATATCTTCTTTGGCTGAGCGAAAGCAAAATTTTCAATCTTCACCGGAGGAACTGAGTCTGAAGTGAAACCATAACCCTCGTGTTATAGAAAAAAGCTAAAGGCAGTCAAGTTGGTGCGCGAACTGCGCACCCCTGTCTACTTGGCAAAACGGGACGTTTTCGTTTAGAATGAAATGTTGCATTTCACCCTTCCTCACCCTTATCTCCCCCACGATCGAACGGTGTGTTTCTCCCTATTGTGTATTTCACCCTATTTTTCACTAGAGGACTCTGAAGACCAATCTGATAAGAATTCCACATCTTGTTCAGACATAAAAGGTGACGATGTAGCGAGGAGGAAGAGGAGCAAGGTGATTCGTGAACTGGAAGAAGCTTAAGAAGCAGGATTCTTCTTCTTCTATCTCTGCTCGGGTTGCCACCATAATTGCCTCAAAGAAGCGCCGCAAGTCTAGAAAACACCGCATGTGCGAAGGATTTGTTTTGTTGCTTAGATGATGCATGGGAAACGGTGGAAACATTGTGGATGTTCAATTAATGCAACTGATTTGGTTTCCTGGCTTTGAATGGAGTTGCATGAATTGGGTTTGAGTCCTGTTACGGCTACCGAAAAAATATTCCGAATGTGTCTTGAATAGTATATTTTAATTATTTATTAATATTTTTATATATTTTTTTAATCATCACAAATGTTTTTTAAAAGAAATAAAAAATTTACAATATCATTTAAAAATATTTCTTTAATCATTAAATAATAAAAAAAAATATTCCAAACACATTCGTAATCCAAATTCGGATCCCAAAACATTTCTCATTAAGTTTTGGTGCGTATGTAATTTTTACCGTGAGCACATGCCGTTTGTGGGCTGGAAATGATTGCTTGAATTAATGAATTTGGCTTTATATTTGAAATTTATTTTCTTGGAACGGTAGAATGAGCAGTCAATCTTTAAAATAAATAATTTCAAAATAAATGCACAAACGGTGGTTTGAAGTGAATTTGAACTGTGAAAAAATATAGATGAAAAAATACAGATGAAAGGGATAAATTGCAGTGCACCGTGAATTTGTAGCGCAGCCAAGGAACAATGGTCTAAGAGAGAGACGTTGGTGTTCAGGTTCTCACCCTTCTGTGAAGAGATTTAGATTATGTTTTATAGGTAAGATGAAAATTTTATATTTTGTTTTAAAATTTAAAATATTAATTTTTAGTTTGAAGATTTGAAAAAGTTAAATTGGAATTTGAAAAATTTGTATTGGGATTTGAAAAAGTTAAATTATTTATTATATTTTATATAGGAATTTGAAAAAGTTATAATGATGAGATGAGATGAAAATTTTAAATAAGATAAAACATCTAAACATAATCTTAGAAATTCACAGGATTTTTGAATCAGTCGTACAGAAGGGTTTGGGAGAGAAGAACAAAAATCAGTCGGTACACGCTTTTAAGGGTTTGGGAGAGAGGAACAAAAATATTTTGAATCAGCCAGTACACGCTTTCAACGGGGTCTCTACTGTGTTCGTGAGACCCAGATCTGTGGCCACGAAAATGTCGGTGTTCAAGAGTTGGGATGGAGGATTCTTCTTCGAGTTCTAACTTCTCACCCTTCGTCGCCTCTTGCTTTTTTAATAATATAAAACATACATGTCAGGAGGCGTGAACCAAGAGAGTGCACTAACTTTACTGTACGTAGAAGTACTACGCGTTATAATATCATATTATGTTGCAGACAATTAATAGTTTTCTCACTGGAAAAATAGTCAGTTTTGTGCACCCCTTACCTGGCATGCCAGCAGATTACATGAAACAATACCGCTACGTACAGGTGTATAGACGTGGAGGTCTGTGCATCATGCTGACGTGGCCTATTTTATTATTAAAAAAAATAAAAAATAAAAACATGACAACGTAGAAGATAGTTGAAGGGGAGAAAAGCCGACCGTATAGGATTCTAAACTTTTAGAGAGAACGAAGCCTTGCAATCTCAATCTCCAACTAGATAATCTCTTCTAAGGTGAGGCTTCCTTTTTTTATTTTTTGGCTTAATTTATTTTTCTAGTTCTCTTGAGCTTGTTTTCTCACCGAAGCAATGAATTTTCTGGTTCTTTGAGCCAATGGTAATTGATTTCCAGAAAGGCTCACAATATTTTTTAAATTTGTGTGCCACTCAAATTTTTTTGTACATCCTCTAAGCTTAGTTGAATGGCTTTGTAGTGCAATTTTTGACAAAAACATTTTTTAGAGGACATTCTTGTTTATGAATGTAAAAAAAAAAATGTGAGAGATATTTGGAGGTGGATATCGGGCCTCTACTAAAACTAAAAGCACTACAAATTAAAGATTATTGTAACTAAATATATACATATGTCTGTGAGTGTGGGGGACTTCAAGTCAAAGATCCAACACCAAAATGTCAAAAAAATACTAAGCTAGGGATCCGCTTTGGAGAGTGGGGAGCAAAGCATGAGGGTGGGTGGAGAAACCAATTAAAAAGGTTCAGGAAGTGGGTTCAAGTTTCTTGGATACCACAAAGAAGATTTTTGAAGTTGTTGAATGTATTTGACTCCCAACTTTGGAAGCTCATAATAATGTTAGCACATTCAACTTTTATGTTGTATCTGACATTTTCTTTCTCTTATATAGCTTGAAATACTATTGAACATTTTTTCTCATATATTTTAGATCAACTATCTATTTCAAATATAATTGAGATGATCTTTTTCTTAAGAGACACGACAATAGACATTTCACACATTTTAGTAAATATTTTAGCTTGGACTCATTTCACCTCTCTCTTTGATAGATGGGGCTTTTCTCTTTATGCTCCTAAGGAACATAGAGATCTGTCTCTTGGTTCTTCCCGTTCCATAGAGTTTTTTGCTAGTAATACCCTGCCACGAGAATTAGCATCCATGGACGAGGAACTTTCTCATCTATGCAAGGGCCTCAAGCTCACAGAGGAGGAACAACAGGAGCTTCACCTTCCTGAGGAGGAGATTTTACTTGCACAGTATATAAGTAACTCATGCCTTGTCGCTTTGGTAATTTCAGACAGGGAAGTGAATAAAGGGGCATTCAAAGCTACAATGTCCAGGGTCTAGAACTCTGCTGACGGGATATCCTTCAAAGACATAGGGAGGAACAAGTTCTTAATAGAGTTTCAAAGTCCCACTGTAAGGTCCAGGGTGTTAATAGGGCGACCCTGGGCTTTTGACAGAAACCTGATTTGCCTTCAAGAATGCTCAGGCAGGCTTGCCTTAAGAAATGTTGACTTCTCCTCAGAACCTTTCTGGATCCAACTCCATGACTTACCCTTTGCGAGGATGAACAAAAGAATGGGTGAAAAACTAGGGGCCAGTGCAAGCAAGGTCATTATGGTGGATGTAGATGAAAAAGGAAGGGCATGGGGTGGAGCCCTACGTGTGAAGCTGATGATCGAAATCTCTAAACCTTTGGCCAGGGGACGTGTTATCACTATCAGTAACTCTCGCACCTGGATACCCTTCAAATATGAAAGACTACCCTCCTTTTGCTACCATTGTGGTATAATATTGCATGCTCATAACAGCTGCCCATGACGGGGTGCAGATGGCAGCACACATACTTCGTCACAACTCCAATATGGTCCCTAGCTCAGAGCTGACCCTACTCCAAAGCCAACATGTTTCCACTCACAATCCAGCAGTCCTCCTTGGAGGGAGTCAAGCAGTGGCCGGTGGGATAGCTCCGAAGATCAAGGGTCTGGTTTGGGCAGGAACACAATTCTCAAAAGACAGCAAATATCTCTGGTACAGGCCTAGGTGATTCTGTGCAACTAATCTATGATCCTATGCAATTAGACTATGACATGGAAAAGGAAAGAGGAGTTGGCACCTTTCGGACACAGGAGGTTCACATCAACGGTTAACCATCAAGTAAGGAAACCTCAACCTACCGAGAGGTACCTCCAACAGCAGATGTCAGGACCACTTGGACCAACTTGCAGTCTGACTCACTGCCTGGTGACACCAATATGGCACTTGCAGTAGACATTCCATCTGTAAGTTCCCCTTCTCTTTATTCCCAGTTAGGACCAAAACTACAAACAAAAAATCCCTTTTTGTCAAACTGGAAAAGGAGGGCCTAAGGCATGACAGCTTTGAGTGAGGAGATTAGTAGGGTCAACTCCACTGTTGTACTTGCCTCCACCAAAAGAAAAAAGAGATCCACTGTGTTGGGTGTAAAACCTACAAGGTCCTCTAAAAGGCTCAAAGAAAACACTATGGCAGAGGCTATGCAACAGCCCTGCCCATCTCCATGAAGACCCTATGCTGGAATTGCCAAGGGCTTAGGAACCCTTGGACAGTTAGAGAACTCCACCTATTGGTGAGAGTTAAGTCCCCATCCGTGGTTTTCTTAATGGAAACCAAATGTAAAAGAGATAGAATAGAATTCTTAAGGAACAAGCTAGGATTTGACAGAAGCTTCATAGTGGACTGCATAGGTCGAAGTGGTGTTCTAGCTTTCTTTTGGAAGCAGGAAATTTCAGCTAACCTGCTATCTTACTCTCTTAGTCATATTTCCCTCCAAATCCAAATTGACAGCACTGCCAATCACTTCATCATCACTGGCTTTTAGGGCCAGCCCATGACAAATAATAGAAAAGCTAGCTGGAACCTCTTAAGGCAACTGAAAGTTGACCATAATACTCCTTGGTTGTGCATGGGAGACTTTAATGAAATCACATCACAGGGTGAGAAGGTGGGTGGTCCTCCCAGACCTTTTAAACAGATGGAAGATTTCAGACAAACTCTAATAGACTGTGGGCTTGGAGACTTGGGTTTTAAGGGCTCAAAATTCACCTAGTGCAATAATCGAGTGGGAGCCAGTTTCACAAAAGAAAGATTGGATAGGGGATTAGCAAACAATGCGTGGCAGGACCTATATGACTCAAATTCAGTTACTATCTTACCTACCTTATGGTCTTATCACAAGCCACTTCTCATCACAAGCCATTCATTTGAGTTTCCACCTGGTTTATTCAAGAAGGTCTTCAGATACGAAACCTCTTGGACTAAACAAGAGAGGTATGAAAACGTAATCAAAAGAGCCTGGCAAGGGTCTCTCAAACATGGTTTAAAGGCAGATATCACACGACGGGGTCTTGAGAGGTGCAGATTCCAACTAAAAGAGTGGAGTATTTTATCTAGAAGAACTCACAAACAGGCCTTAACTGTCAAAACAGACCTTCTGAGATCTCTTCAAGCCTCTAACACAGTTCTGTTTAATGACCAAATTAGAGCTCTACAGAAGGAACTGGATATGTCCCTAGAGGAAATTGATCTAAGGTGGCGCCAAAGAGCTAAACAGAGGTGGCTACTAAAGGGTGACAGGAACACTAAGTATTTTCACAATTGTGCCTTAGCTAGAAAACAAAAGAACTTGATTCAGAAAATCCAAAACAAAGGGGGTCGATGTCTGTTCTCTCCTGAAGAGATTGGGGGAGAATTCCAATCCACTTTTATGGATCTCTTCACAATCTCTAATCCCTCAGCCCCTAATTCTCTCTTGAATCAATTCACTGCCACTGTCACTCCAGAGATGAATTTTTCCCTTACAAAGGACTACTCTAGAGAGGAGATCGAGCTAGCCATTCTTAATATGAATCCTCTGGGATCACCTAGCCCAGACGGCTTCCCCGCTATCTTCTTCCAAAACCTTTGGCACCTTATGGGAGAGGATGTGATAGTTGCAGTGCTAGAATTATTCAACAAAAGGTCTATTTTCAAGCCATAAACCACACTTTCATCACTCTTATTCCCAAGAAGAAATCTCCTATGGTTGTCACTGATTATAGGCCCATTAGCCTTTGTAATGTATTATACAAAATCATAGCAAAGGTCATAGCAAATCGACTAAAATCCATACTGCCTCAATTAATCTCTTACACCCAAAGTGCCTTTATTCCAGGAAGATTGATCTCTGACACTACCATAGTGGCATATGAACTCTTACACTCAATGCAAAACAGAAGGAGGAACCACAAATAAGGTTTTATGGCCCTCAAGCTCGATATGAGCAAGGCCTATGATAGGCTCGAATGGTCCTTTATTTCTCAGGTGCTGAAACAAATGTGATTTGACATGGATTGGATTGGTTTGGTCATGTAGTGTATTGAAACAGTTTCTTACTCAATTCTACTCAATGGCACCCCACAACCAGTATTCAAACCTTCAAGGGGCATTCGACAAAGAGACCCTTTTTCTCCCTATCTGTTCATTCTTTGTTCTGAAGTCCTCACCTATGCTTTGAACCAAGTTGAACAAAAGGGCTTAATTTATGGGTTTCCCATCCCTAGAGGTTCTGTGACTGTCAATCACTTTTTCTTTGCAGATGATAGTCTGATTTTCTGTAAAGCATAGTTGCAGGAGTGGAGCAATTTACATACCGTCCTAAGTTCATATGAAGCAGCTTCTGGGCAGAGGTTAAACCTAGAGAAGTCGTCTATCTACTTCAACAAGAACACTAAGCAAGAGACTCAAGATTCAATCCTGTCTACTAATGGCTTTAAAGCCTCGGGCCCCTTTGAGAAATACTTAGGCTTACCTTCCTTTGTAGGTAAGAATAAATCAAGGGCTTTCACTCCCATTCTTGGCAAAATTAAAACCCAAATGAGCAACTGGAAAACAAGCTTACTATCTCCTGCAGGCAAGGAAGTTTTAATGAAATCAGTTATCCAGTTCATCCCAACTTATTGCATGGGCATCTTTCTAATTCCCAAAGGCATATTGAGGAACATCAATAAACTGATGCAATCATTTTGGTGGGGGATAAGAAACCAAAAGTCCAAGATACATTGGCATAATTGGAAAGGTATTGGAAAAGGAAAACAGGCTGGGGGATTGGGGTTCAGAGACTTTGAGGATTTCAACAAAGCCATGTTAGCAAAGCAAGGGTGGAGGATCATCACTAATACCCAGTCATTGGCTACCCGAGTTCTCAAAGGCAAGTATTTCCCCACAGATGAGTTCTCTAAGGCCAAAGTAAGGAGGGGTGACTCCTTTGTCTGGAAGAGCATCATAGCAGCAAGACCTTTACTATTTGAAGGACTGCTATGGAAGATAGGTAATGGAAACAAAGTGAAGACATGGTCAAATCGATGGCTGCCTATTCCAACCTCTTACAAAAGTCAGTCTCCTCCCAAGATCCTCAACTCAGAAGCAACTGTGGATTCATTAATTGATCATGCCTCTCACTCGTGGAACTTACCCCTCATCCAAAGTATCTTTATTCCCAAGGAGGCTGCTGTTATTTCTAGAATTCACATAAGTCCTTGTAACAGCAACGACAAGCTGATATGGAGGTGCAATGCAAATGGGATCTTTTCTGTCAAATCAACTTTTCATCTACTTGTATCAATAAATGAAACCAGACAGGGGCAAGCCTCAAGCACTACTAATCAAGGGGATCTCTGGAAACTGATATGAAAACTTAGAATACCAAATAAAATCAAAATGTTCCTCTGGAGATCAGCTAAGGACATACTCCCCACCAGGGCTAACCTGTACAAGAGGAAGATTATTGAATCACCATTATACCCAATCTGTCAATTACATCCAGAGACCACTTCTCATGTTGTATGGACGTGTAAAGCAGCACAAGATGTTTGGAGTATTAGCTCGAGAAGATTACAAAAATGCAAAACTGCGGAAGCCCATTTCTACAACCTGCTCACAGCCCTATTTTCCACTGTCCCTACAGAGGAACACACTAGTCTAGCTCTTACAGCCAAAGAAATCTGGCACAGGAGAAACAAATTTGTCTTTGAGTCCAAATTCATATCGCCTACGCAGATTACAATGAATGTTTCCACATGCATCTCAGAGTTCAAGGAGTTAGACAGTGGTAATCAAAAGGCACACCATCTAATCAATCCTCCTGCAAAATGGGCGAAACCTCCTCTTAACACTTATAAAGTTAACTGGGATGCAGCCATAGACAAAGGCAATTGTAGGGTGGGCATTGGGGTGTCAATCAAGGACTGGAATGGACTTGTTACAGCCACCCTCCGAAGCCCATGTTCTTCATTCCCTGATCCTCTTCTAGGAGAAGCACTAGCAGCCTTGAGGGCTGTGCAGTTTGGCAGTGAGATTGGTCTCAACACTGTCATCTTCGAAGGGGACTCAAAGCAGGTGGTTGATGGCATCTCCAACCCAGGTGAAAACTGGAGCTCTGTTGGCCTAATCCTTCAAGGCATTAAGAAATTACTAGGCTCTTATCAGTCCTGGTCATTCTCTCATGTACCTAGACAAGCTAATGCAGTAGCTCATTGCCTAGCTAAGAGCTCACTTGATTTGTTTGAGGACTCAATTCATGTAGAGGATTATTCTCATTGTATTTACAATCATCTCCTTTGAGATATTTATATGAAGTTCCCATTTTCTCAAAAAAAAAAAAAAAAAGGTAAATATTTCAGCTTCTATTTGGAATTGTGAAGATGGAGAAAGAGAAAGAAGGTGCATCCCCCACAACACCTCCTCTCACTAATCCATCAACCCAGGTATTGTACACAACACACACAATTGGTGTGTGTTTATTATATATGTAGTCACTGCCCATTTGGGTTGATTAACATTATGCTCCTATATGTTAGGACGGGTCAAGACCACTTATCTAGACTTTTCAAACTACATGCCAAGTTACTACAGTCCAATGCCTCATGCGTGGTTACCACCTTTTGTGCCTCCTTCAAGTGCCAACCCACACCCATGGAACTCTACTTCTACTATCCATGGAGTAACCAGGTAATCGTTGGATGGTAAAGTAGTTCATGTGTTTTAATTTTATGAACTTGAATATTTGATCTAATTATTTATTTTTAAATTTTTGTTTTGAAAAACTGTAGCAATACCCATACTCTAATTTTGTTGCAGTGGATACTTCTACTGCCATGTCTATTGGCGCTCCTATGTATAGTTTCACAACCAGCGCCAACTTTAGTGTAGCTGTCAGTTCTATTGTAGTTGCCAATTCTAGTGTAGCAATTATTCCTTTGACGAATACCAAACCAGATCCATGTGTTGGCAAGGTGATTTGATAGCGGTTTCACATGCTATGTCTTTTAAATTATCAAAAGATATACACTGTCATACAATAATTTGTTCTTCTAATTTGTAGGAAAATAAAGTGCAACAAAGTAACTCTGTTGAAGAAATTAGTGAGACCATACTAGACTTGATAGAAGTTGAAGCACAGTGTACTACCTCTTTGGGTAATACTGTTGATACCAAAGAAGTTGGCAGCTCCAGATCACTTCATGTGGATCCTACTGATGGGGGTGATATCACTGAGGAGCCAATGGTAGGAATGTGCTTTGAATCGGAGAATGAGTTGATGACTTACTATAAACATTACGAAAAAAGATGTGGTTTTGGAGTAATGACATAAAGGAGTAGAAGGGAGAAGAATGAGACTATCAAATATGTCACTCTTGGATGTGCTCGTGGTGGCAAGGCACAAAATAGGACGTCAAACATCTCCAAGCATCGACCCACAAGCAAGACAGATTGCAAGATAAGGATGAATGTGTTGTTGAAGGATGGGAAGCTGTATGTCACATCAGTCTTTAACACACACAATCATGTGCTCAGTCCAAAAAAATCTAGGTTCTTTAGATGCAATAGAGAAGTTAATGAGTCTGTTAAGAGGGTACTGGATACAAATGACCAAACTAGCATACGGTTGAATAAGAGTTTCTATGCTCTTGTGACTGAGGCCAGTGGGTTTGAGAACCTACCGTTTGGAGAAAAAGATTGTCGTAACTATATTGATAAGGCACGACACCTACACCTTGGTAAAGGTGGTGCTCAAGCACTATTTGAGTATTTTGGAATGATGCAATTGAAGAATGATGGTTTTTTTGGCCTCATGGATTTGGATGATAATGATAGGATGAGGAATGTATTTTGGGCGGACGCCTGTAGTAGAGGAGCATACATCTACTTTGAAAATGTTGTAACATTTGATACCAAATACCTGATAAATAGGTATGGAATGTCATTTGCACCTTTCATGGTGTAAATCGCCATGGACAATCAATCCTTTTGGGTGCAGGCCTTATTTCAAGTGAGGATACAAAATCATTTGTATGGTTATTTAAAACTTGGCTTGATTACATGAGTGGAAAAGCGCCGCATACTATTATTACAGATCAAGATCGCCCAATGAAAAATGAGATCGCCATTGTCTTTCCCAACACACGGCATACATATTGCTTGTGGAACATATTACGGAAGGTCCCGGAAAAGCTTGGTTTCCATCCTTAATACCAAGATGGCCTGAAAATTAAGTTGCTATCTTGTGTCTATGACTTCTTTACAATCGATGAGTTTGAGAATTCTTGGAACATCGTGAAAGATATGTTCAACCATAAAAATGCATGGTTGCAAAGCTTATATGTGGAGAGAGAATTTTGGGTGCTTGTATATTTAAAAAACTCATTTTGAGCTAGAATGAGTACAACTCAGCACAATGAGAGCATGATGCTTTCTTTGACGGCTATGTGCATGCCAAGACAAACCTTAAAAAGTTCGTTGATCAATTCGACAATGCCTTGAAGTAAAAAATTGAGAACGAAAACCAAGCAGATTTCCATTCATTTAACTTCACAATTCCTTGCATATCACATTTGGCTCTTGAGAAGAAATTTCAAGAGGTGTATACAAATGCAAAATTTAGGGAGGTTCAACAAGAGATAATGAGAATAATATATTGTCATTGTTATTTCCAAAAAATGGATGGGATAATCGCAACTTACTCTGTAGATAATGAAGTTAAGGCTGAAGATTTCATCAAGGAGGTTACTTATACTGTTTACTTTAATGACGCCGAGTGTGAGACTAAGTATGTTTGTGGCTTATTTGAGATGTGAGGGATAATATGTAGACATATTCTTGCCATATTTTCAGCTAGGAAAGTTCGTGGGTTGCCAGAAAGTATATATTGGACCAGTGGAGAAAAGACATAAAATGCAGGTATACTATTATTCCCTGCAGTTATGACATTGTTGATTAGAGGCCTGAAATTGAAAGGTATAAACATCTATTAATTTGTTATGACGTAATAACAAATGCAGCGTCGTGCGATGGGCATACTGGGACATGGTATCGAAGTTATATTTGATGAATGAGGTATACAGCACCTCGAAGGCCCACCACATGGACTCCAATATGTTGGAGTTAGTAATGTGAATACAGCTACCAAAGGAAGTTCTAAAAAAGTTCTAAGTCCTCATATTGTTAGAGGCAAAGGAAGACCCCTGTGTAAGGAGAGAATGTCGATAATGGAGGAACACGTGAAGAAAATAAAAACTAAAGCGGCTAAAAAGAAAAAAGATATGAGAAAAAGTAGACTTGTGAGTGCTTGTTAATTTTTAAGTTATTGTCATTGTTATTTGATGTTTTTCTTTGAGTATTTGATAATAACGTACCTTGTTACTTGTAAAAAATAAAAATAAAAAAATAATAAAAAGTATTTGATAATAACGTACCATTGGCTCAAGAAAGTATTTAAAATTTATAAGTTTTTTTTTTAATGTTTTCAGAGGCGTGGATTGGACACCAAATTATTGGGTCAAGAAAGTGTACAACAAGTGATGGGGACACAAGAAAGTGCACAAACTCCAGTGATGGAGACACAAGAAAGTGTACAATTATTGTTTTGAAGAGTTCATTGTATTTGTATGTTTTTTTATGTGGGTCTTACTTTATATGCTATTACATTCACAGATGCAACTAAGAATAGATGGAACACAACCAGAGATGGTAAACAGAACGCAGCCAAATATATTCTCTTAACAAGAATTTTCAATCCATTATTGGAGTATGTTGTGTATTGTTGGTGGTTTGTTGAAATTTGTGTTGGGGGTGGTTTTTCTTGTTTTCTATAATTTACTCATTAATTAATATGTCCTAACTCTAGTTTTATTTATCATATCAGGTACAACAAAAGAATATTGTTTTGGGTGTCATAGCAGCATTTCACTAAAGTACGAGAAGATTCCCTTATGCATACAGATATAAAAATTAAGCTCACATTTTGTATCCTAATATTTGAGCCTGCATTTTGTATCCAAGTACTCTATTTGTATAAAGTTGACTTTGTATCCAAGTGCTAAATTACTTCTGCTGATATTTGTTTTATTTATTTTTATCACTGGATTAATGTATTGAGCATAAATTTTATATATACATATGGATGGCCACATGGAAGTATTTCTTTCTCTATTAGAAAAATGACAGGTAGGCATGCAACATGTCTGCCTACCACACAATGCTAGGAAGTTTACAATCTGATATTTAAAACCTATAATTTATTGACAATCCATCAACCTATCATTTATTGACAATCCACAAACATGTAATTATTGGTAATCCATAAACCTGTAATTTATTGGCAAGTTCATTTCACGCAGGTACATACTTTGTTAAAAAGAAGTGGCACATTATAGTCTCAAGATTGAAGATCACTAATTGCAAATAAAGTTTCCAGTACATAACAACAAAGTCTCAACTTACAAACACTAAGTTCCTATCAAATACAAAAACAAAGTCGTCTTCACTTCGAGCGTATCAAATACAAGTAAATAACTATGGATATTAGAAAATAGACAAGAAGAAGTGTGCGTGCATGCCGCATGTCGGCTTCTTGACTAAAATGCTGGGCTTGTTATGGAGTGCCAACTCCCTCTTCCCAATGTCTTCTCTCTCATTTGAAGTTATTTCTCCCTCCTTAATGACACTATAAATCTAAGAATGAAGCCAGGAAAAACTGCCTTAAGAATGTGCGATTGTATAAAAAGATAAGAAAGAATGAAGAGAACAGATGCTGAGTATTATAATCATGCATGTGCTGAGTATACAAAAAATGTGTGATTATCTAAAAAAGAATTTAGATAAACTGAAATAGTCATAGCACCCTCCATTCTTGTCACATAAACTCAAAGGATTTAGAATTTAGACAAAAAAGAAATTATCACAGAACCTTACATTCTTGTAACATAAACTGAAATAGTTGCTCCTCAAGTGTAAACACATAATAATTGTACCTCGGGGATTTTTTTTCTCTTCAGCAAAAGCAATTGAAACCTCTGCATGGCGTATAACAAATTCCATATCACTAACACCTAACCAGAGAACTAGATTAGATCAAATAGCAATAAACATTACTTTTCACAAGATGCTGAAGATTTAAGGTTTAAGGTCAATGCATATAAATGGTTGAATTTTTGAAAGAAAGTTAAACGTCTTATATATAACAAACTATGTCATATTTTCTAGCTATAAAAAACCTCAGTACCAAAAAAGTAGATTATTTTTGTTTACTTAATTGGATGTTAACGAAAAACAATACCAATAGATTATAAGTAATCTAGGAACCATACTATTGTAGTGAATATGCATACCTAGAGTCTCATATAAAGGAACATAATAGAGTCAATGAGCATTGCAGGCCTACATTAGTTTTTCAGTGTTAATCACAATTTTCTAGAGAAAAAGTGCACTCTTTTTAGGAGAAACTAAAGACCATGACAACTAAGCAGCAGAGAGCATCATTAATTTGTATAAACACCATCACAACTAAGCAAAATCTATGCCAATAAATATACAAGTTGGGATTTTTCTCCCAAACATCAGTTTTATGTTACCTCAATTTATGATTGATTCAGTTAATTGGATGTTACAAGAATGTTGGGTGCTGTAAATTATATTTTAACAAAAAATAAAAAGGGTTTAAGAAAGATTTGTCTTAATATTTTAACAACCAATTACAATTGAAATTAAGTTCAAAATCGAACTTTTCACCAAGTCATTCATTGCCATCTCATTTTTATCCACTATACTAAATGATTTCTACTTTGCAGTACTAACTCCCCAGATCAAACCATCAAGTATTCTTCATACATGCATATCAAATATTGCTTGTGTATCCCGTGCACAACAACATTTAACCAAGCAAGCGTATTATAATGCCTATGTATGTACTGGGGCTATAGTCTTTTTATGATTCAACAAAATTTGATGTTTAGAATTAATAAAACAAACACAAACGCACTCCATAAATAAAGGAAACGGAACAAAAATGAAAATCTAGGGTTTCATTTCAAATCAAAAATGTAAATAATGGAGAACGTAAGGTAGTGGAGGCCCCGACCATTGCAATGGAGAATGGTCCTATTATTTTGGTTGGGATCAATATTTGGTTTTAGTGAGAAGGAAACACATGGAAAAATCCTCAGACACAGCAAAATCTATGCAAAAATGGACTAAGATGGAGTAGCGAGTTACCTAGGATGAAATCTGAATCGAAGATTGCAGAAGTCACCTTGCAGAAGCCGCCTTGCACAAGATCCAGCATGGAGGAGAAGGGAAATCAAAGGGGGAGAAAAGGAAGAAGCGGGAGAAGAGGAAGAAGAAATTAAATAGAAGGGGGAGAACTGACAAAGGGAAATCAAAGGGGGGGGAAAGGATGTGCGGCATCTGATGGAGGAACAAGTGCTGTAAAATGCACTATTTTATTATTTCTAAACAGTGCGTTTGGAATCCACATGGGAAGTAGTCCACGAGAGTTGTGGACGATGCCTGCATATGGACTTTTTTTAAATGAAATGGTGTGGATCATTATGAGCGGGAGAAAATTGTAGGGAGACAACAGACAGCATTTCGAACTAATTAAATGAAATGTACTGTTTTCATCCTAATCTTAAATCGACAGCTAGTCATTCCCCTTCCCCTTCCCCTTCCCCTTCCCCTTCCCACTCCATCTACTCTCCTCCATCCCACGAACAGTTGACAAAAATTGTAGTGCCCACTGCCCAGTCCATCTGCTCCCCTCCATCCCGTGAATGAAACACTACATCTGTTCTCCTCCCTCTCGCGAATGAAAGATGAAAGCGAAACCAACTCTCTCTCTCTCTCTCTCTACGTGACGAGCTCAAATGAGTTGTTATAAAAAAAATTAAAAAAAAAAGTTTCAAATATAAGAGAGTAGCTCGAAGATGAATCTATCGAGGAAAAATCAAGCACATGGGAAAAACAGAGCAAAGAATGGGAGGATAGCAAAAGGAAGTCTCTCATATTTGTTGTTGATTAATTGAACTTTAGGCATGTAAAAATTAAAGATGATTTGAGTATGCATAAGTGTAATACATGTAGAAGAGTAATAGTTAAATGGGTATAAAACCACCGTTGGGACCTTTGAAATATAATGTATTTGCAATCTTTTCTGTTATGTTTAGTAGGTTGCAAAGGTGGTTTCACACCCTTTCCAGGTGTTAGCTAGAACAAGTAAGCTGTAACAACAAAAATAAAGTAATTTCTGTTTTCTAAAATGATCAACAAATCTTGTGGAATGAACATCTTTTTTATTAGGGTTCCATAGAGGTGGACTCGGGGAAGCAAGGAAACTGGAACTAATTGAAGTGAACTATCGAGATCAATACTTATGTCTTCAGCAACATCTCGCAGTGCACCATTTAGACAGGAATGGAGTGCAGCGTTTCATGCAGAGGCCATACACACCGTTTAAGCCAATGAGGAGCTGCCGTTTAGTTAATATAGATGTTGTTACTTACGTTGCTTTACTGTTGTCATTTTGCTAATTTCAATTCTGTTATCTTCTTTACACGTGTTACACTACCAATGGATTTGTTACAATGTCAGAGCAGTATGTAAAGCCTGAATTGGAAACAGTCCCACTATCTGGAAAAAGACTAAAGGAATATTTCTGAATTGGAGATTAAGGGATCCCTCGAAGTACCCTAATGGCCATCTGAATATTCAGCTGTTTTTATCCATCATTTGTTTCATTCTTCCATATTATTCACATATTATACTACTACACACTCATTTCCATTACAACCCATACAAACAACATAGTTCCTTACAATTGGTAATCAGAGCACACGGTCCTCATGGCAGAAGGCACCAGATTCACCAGACAACAACATGAAATTTTGCAATCACATGACCAGAGCATTCTAGAAATGTGTGACCAAATGCAGCAGATCAATGATGTCCTCTGCACTGTGGTAGTCAGCCAAAACTAGATTCAAGCTCAGTTAGCTCACCTGGAACCTCATCAAGACCTAGAACCTGAACCACGTGAACCAGAAAATCCAGAACCAGAACCACATGACCCTCACAGACCACTACCCATAGGCCTTAAACTCGATTTTTCCCATTTTGATGGCACTGATCCAGCAAGTTGGACCTTCAAATCATCCTATTATTTTGATTTTTACCAAACCCCTGCTGTTCACAGACTTTTAATGGCTTCGTATTACATGAGTGGTAATGCACTAGTTTGGTACCAAGATGCCACTACCACTCGGCAATTTCCCTCTTGGCAAGCCTTCATCGATGCTTTTCAGCTTCGTTTTGGTCCCACTGCATACGACGAACCCATGGAGGCTCTCACTCGACTCAAACATATGTTCTCTGTGGCTACTTACAAGGGGCAATTTGAGGCCCTTTCCAATAGAGTCTGAGGCCTGCCTAATGCTCATAAGCTCAACTGCTTCCATAGTAGACTGAAGGATGAGATCCGGTTACCATTTTGCATGTTCAACCCCCTCAACTTGAATGCAGCATTTGGTCTAGCACGTATACAAGAAGAATATTTAATGAGGACCAAGAAACCATTCAGATCATGGGGAGACAGAAGTTACTCACCAGCAGTTACTAGTCAAACGCCATCCCCTTCAACAGATCATCACAGTATCAAGAATAAACCAAATGCTCAGTCCAAGAAGGTATACTCAATCCAAATGGATGAAAAACGCAAGAAAGGCTTGTGTTTCCACTGTGAAGAGAAGTGGAATCCATCACATGTTTGTAAGTCCCCTAAAGTTTATTATATGCATGCTGTTGATGAGACTCAGGATG
>QEOT01001380.1:132503-145234 GCA_003123785.1 Pterocarya stenoptera
AGTCGAATACTCAGTAAGCATTACTTCATACAATTAAAATATAGCAACATAGGTTTTCAGTTATGCATTTATTATTCCATACATACTATACGTACATGCATACATGTGTTCCTTTGCAAACATCACTGGTGGGGCTTTCTTCTTTGAAAGAAAATGGTTTTCTTTTCGTAAAACATTTCTGCCGCCAGGGGCATGCACAATGATCCCATGCATGGAAGAGTTACGTGCATGCATGGGAGGAAGGTGGCTGCGAGGTGGAGGCAAAGCTTGCTGAAGGAGGATGGCCGGTGGAAGGAGAAGCTACCGTGAAGGTGGTGGCTCCGTTGGGCAGTGCAGTGAACACCAAGCCCATTCGGGCCTTACACGACTAAGAAAGAGAAAGGGAGAGCGTGGGAGAGAGAGACTAGGATGGGGGAGCTCGCCGGAAGGTGGTGAAGCTGATGGTGGCAGAGGTGAGGCCTGCCGACGCATGGCGGAGCAGGGCTATGCAGTGGAGCAATTGGCTGTGAGAGAGACAGAGAGACGCGTTAAGCAAGCCGCAGGAGAGGGAGGAGAGAGAGGGCTGGGGAAAACTGGAAAAGTGAGGGAGAAAGAGAAAGGGCTAGGGTTTTATCCTAAAACCCATTGTCTAGGGATCTACAAAACGATCTAACGACGAGCTTTAAATACTGATTTGAAAATGTGTAAACATTAACTTAATTTAAAAGCACTGAGAGGAATTAAGATAGAATATTATTTAAACTAAACTTTAGTTTATAAAATAATATTCCTTCATCATTAATAAAATGATGAAGTCTTAGTTAACATATTTAAGAGAATAAAACCATTAAATTAATTTACAACTTCCAACATAATTTAAATCACGTAATATTTTAAATAACTGAAATCATTTAATAAAATGATTTCCCACAATTATAATATTTTTAGAGCTCTTCAAAAATATTATAATTGAGCTATTTAAAATATTACTTAGTTAAATAGCGATGGAAATATCCCATTTAAAATACTTATAACTTTAAAACACAAAACTAGTTTTAGAAATCATATAATATCTTCAAAAACAGTCCATCGGGGTCTGGCACGTATAACGGGGCTCGTAGTTACTAGAGAAGAGCGAACAATTACGTCCTCTCCTCATCGTAATAAATTTCATCTCTGGAATTCGCTCACGTCAAAAGAAAGAAAGGAGTGGGATGTTACAGATACAGTTCATAAATCTACCATCAATCAAAGGGAACCCAACATTCTCAACAGTTTGTAAGTACATTTGACATTCTCTGTTAAGTAAAAATTTAACACTAGTTGGAAGAGAAAAGTGAGAGGAAGTTCCTCCTTAAAATTAGGAGAGGGCAGCAGGGCCCCACCTCCACCACGGCGTGGCAGTGGCCTCGTCTGTTGGCCTCGCGGATACGAGGGATGGGTTTGGCCCTAGTCTATGTTATAAATATATATATATTTATAAAAAGCTTATACATTAACCAAAATGACGTCGTTTTGTTTAATGCGTAAATTCACCCCTTTATCGACTCCCCTCTCTTAGACTCCCTCAGCTCTGTCTCTGTCTCTCCGTCTCTCTCTCTCTCTCTCTCTCTCTCTCTCTCTCTCCACGACCCACACAGATGATCTAACTGCAATCCTTGATAGTTTCACTTGGTTTGTACTTGTAGCTTTATGTTTTTAACCTGTTTTACATATGTATATATTATTATCTTGTTTGTAATTCTAATTTGTTTTCCTACTAATGTTTTAGATTTTATAATCTCACAGTCTCACTTGTCCACCACCCCCAAGTTCCAATCTCTGGACTCAAAGTCATCTTGTTTGTCAAATTGCCAACTGCAATTTCAAATATTGTAATATTATTGATTTCAACTATTTGAAAGTTAGTAATATTTTTATATTAATTTGCATTATTGTGATAGCTTTGAATAATTAAATTTTTATGTTTTATGCTTTAAACAAACTTTATGTAATTTTATGTTATATGTAAATTTTAACATATAATTTTTCTTTTTTTAAGACTTTTGTTTTTTAAAATCTAGGCCCAAAAAGAGGTTATAGGGGGCAAATGGGACCACTTATGCCCTGGATGGGGGGCGGATTGGCAACGCGAGGCAGGCTACACGGTTAACCAATTTCTTTGTCTTTTTCTTTCTGCTCCTAGTCTTCGATGGGCCTATAAGAGCCTTCGTTCCCTTTTTACCATGGAAGTCACAAGGCTCGTCATCAGATAACACTACTATGAGTGATAGAGGTGGGGCAATTGCACCATATATATGGACTGTTTTATGGGGACTTGACTCCGCCTCTTCCTTTTCGTTCGCCACAAAATATTGGTAATATGTAGGTGTTTGCAATGTACTAGGGGTCCAAATCTGCCCCCTATCGCCCAAACAAACCCTGTGTCTATGATGAATTCATACTCTCGTCGACCTCTGGGAGGTTTGGATTCAAAACTTATCTCATCTCATTTAATCATTACAACTTTCACAAACTTTCATACAAAATACAATAAACAAGTCAACTTTTTTTAAAATTTAAAATAAAAATAGTATTATAACAATATTTTATTCAATTTTTAATTTTTATCTTATCTCATGTCGTCTTATCTCAACTCACTATTCAATCCTCTCCTTATTTCAGAATTTGAAAGTCAATATTTAGATTGGCTGACCGAGCCCATCATGTACACTTGAGCCCGTTTGAACTCTTCGGCCCAAAAGGCCCACATATATAATTGGGCTGTCAAAGCCCCTCTCTTCCTCTGCGTCTATGAAATTAGGGATTTAGGATCCTAAACTCACTATTCAATCCTCTCCTTATTTCAGAATTTAAGGCTGGGTTTGGATGCATAGTTCAGATAAGATGAGATGAAATATTTTAAATAGTAGTTGAATAAAATATTGTTAGAATATATTTTTTAGTATTATTTTTATTTTGAGATTTGAAAAAGTTGAATTGTTTATTATATTTTTATATGAAAATTTAAAAAAATTGTAATGATTGAGATAAGATGAGATGAGATGAGATATGAATTTTGTGTAAATAAACGAAACCTGAAACTCAATATTTAGGTTGGCTGACCCAGCCCATCATGTACACTTGAGCCCGTTTGAACTCTTCGGCCCAAAAGGCCCACATATATAATTGGGCTATCAAAGCCCCTCTCTTTCTCTGCGTCTGTGAAATCAGGGGTTCAGGATAGTCTTCTCGAGAATCATCGCCGAGAATGAAGCGCGAGAAGTTCGTCTCGGAGGTAATTTGGCCTGCAATTCGGGGTAAATCTTGTCCGATCTGCCTCAAAGATCTTGAATTTCGCGGAGTGGCGGTGCTCACTGTGTGCACGCACGCCTACTGCGTGGAATGCATTCGTAAATGGAGCAACTTGAGAAGAAGATGCCCCCTGTGTAACGCCGACTTCGATTCCTGGTTCTGCAAAATAAACCTTTCTTCTCAAACTTTCTGCAAGGAGATATTATCTGCTTTGAGTAATCGTACAAGAAACGTCGACGTTGAAGTTGAGTTGAGCCTACGAATTGATCCTCGAAGGTTAGACTTTTGGATATATTTGGGGATATGTTTGGTTGCAGAGAAGTGTAGGAAAAGTGGAAAGAAATTTTACCTTTTGGGAAGAGAGAGAAAAGAAAAACGGAATATAACAGAAAAAACTTGTCTTATGACTTTTCATCTGTGAATCAGTTTCATTCGAGTGGTTATTCTCTGTAGTCTCAACTTTTGGTTTGAGGAGATCATGAATTCTCTAAGAGAAGATTTTATATTTGTTTTTTACTTTTGGTTGCCGGGGAAGGGTAATGAAATGGAAAGAAACTGACGGTTTGTCTTTTTTTCTTTTGCTCTATCTTGTTTTGAATTGAGTTTATTATTCTCATCGTTTGTATATTGCATTATTGAAAATTATACAGGATAGTTCGAAGAACAAGAGACGAATTATATACTGTTAGCCGTCGGACAAGGCCGCTACCATGGCAGCGATCGTTTGGACGGCCAGGATCTGTGCCGCCTGATGTAATTGCTGAAAGGAAACTTCAATGGCGTGCCAGGTACTTTCATAATCATAACGCAGATACAAACATACATGCATGCAGAAGCTTAGTTTGTGAACTTCTTTTGGAAGATTCATGTGCAGACCAAGCATTTCTCAATAAGCAATTGGCTCTAATTTTTATTGTTTTCCTACTTGTCGGTGGCATTGGCCTGATATGTCCTATGGTTTATCTAATTATGGAGTTTGGATTATGATATTGTGCAGCATGTATAGCCTAGGCTTGCGAGCTATTCCTTTATCTCGCCGAAACTGTATTGAGCAGGTATGATAACTTGTTATAATCTCTTATCGAAGATTGCTGGTTTCTGTATTATCTCTTACGTTTGATTTGAGAGACTCCTTGTTTACTTGGTCAAAGTTATTTCTTGCATCCGCTGCTCCATAATTCTTTTTACTTTCCTAAAGGTTGAAGTGTAATGCATTTTTTATCCAGAGGATCTGACTCTTCATGGTTCAAAACTTTATTTTTTTTATCAAAGTTGTGCTTGAATCCAGCAACAATGGACTGAGTTTAGCTGGATCTGATTCTTTTGCCATCTCTAAAATTTCAGAATTTCTTGGGAAATATTGTTGCGAGAGAAAAAATAGTACAGAGAATAGAGCCATGGATTCGGAGGGAGCTGCAGGCTATCCTCAGGGACCCAGATCCATCTGTTGTTGTTCATGTAGCCACCTCACTTTTCCTAGCTAGCCTTGAAAAGAAAAATAATGCCAATTCCGACCAGCTTGATGGTGAAGATGACCTCATGGCACCTTTGCGTCCTTTCTTGCAAGACAGAACAAATATGTTTTTGCATGAATTAAGGTAATTGATCGAAATACAATTAATAGCCTTCAAAACTTCAATTTTTTTTTTTTTGATAAGTTTGCCTTCAAAACTTCATTCATTTAGAAAACCCAGATTTTGAAGAAGCACACGAGTTAAGTGTCTAGCAGTCTAAAATGTAGTGTTTTAGACAAACAACAACACCTTCTTTTTATCGGTAGTATTTGAGTTTGCCACTGAGCAGCAAACTAGAGTAGCACTGCACTTACTCTGATTGAAGTTAATTAAAATTCCAATATTTTATCCTTGTTATTATTTTTGCAGGACTTTTTTCTTTATATTTTATAAAGGTGGAGCAGGAAATTATTTGTCTTATTTTGTTGCTAGTTATGACTGTTATTAATTACAAACAATTTCTGTTCAGATGTTTTGCAGAGAGTTCGTTAAACGTGGAGGCGTATGATGCTGTGGTTGAATATGAGTAGTTGGGGTTACGTTATATAAGTGCTAAATATCCTTGTTAGTTCAACTTTTCTCATCCATGTTCTTCTTTATTTCGCGTGGAAGTGCCATGTTGGAAGCTCGAGGTAACCCTTTCTTTTTGAGGGAAAATTCAGTAACCTTCTCAACAAGCTAGCAGGAGCTCTGCTTAAAAGCATGATCATGTGATGCAACTTAGGTCAGCTACGACTGCAAATTGGGCTATGTTGTTCGAGCAGAGCAAAATTTCAGAGTTGCAACATTAAAATGCCCACAAGATGTTCATAACAAGGCTGACCAAAAGTTTGCAGGTGCAAGAGCTGTTTTGATGACTGACCTCCTTCTGTCGTAAGATGTTGGTTTGTGAGAGGATTATCATCTCCTTGGCTATAGATTCGACAGTTTACTTCAAGCCAGCGAACAGATCATTCGAGGCCAGAGGTGTTAGGTGCCTTAGATCTCTCAAGGATGTAACCCAGATCAGATAATCCGGTGAAGGACAACACGTTCGCCCATTTTAAGCCCTTTGATTCAAAGATCGTTGCACACAAACACCCTTCAGAATGTGGAACCGCCCAACATCCTGATGACGAATCCTTGGGATTGACATGTTTTCCCTCCTTTACATTTTAGGCATGTGAGAAATCCATTGCATAATTTGGTTTTATATACGCTTTAGCAAATGTGGGAGTGTTATCCCCATCTAGTTCCATATCTTCTCCATGGTTACACATTTTCATGTTTTTTAAAAATCCAACATGCCAAACTCTAGGGATTATATTTTGTGTCACCGTTTAGAATAGTTGCAGCCAAGTGTAACTCCCTCTTACACAATATATAAGCTTCAATTGCTAAGTAGCTTCCTTGTAGTAGGGGTGTGCATCTGGATCCGAATTTCCGGCCATAACCAGATACGGATCCAGATTTAAAAAACCATGCAATTATCCTTCCGGATTAATTCGGATTTAACCCGAATATCAATCTAGATTTAATCTGAGTTATAATTGGATTTTCCAGTTTTTAATTTTTTTTAAAGACTCTAAAACTTAAAACAAATTTATTAGCAGGTTTTTTTTTTTTTAAATTCTAATATCATGCTTAAATTGTCCAAATTTTTTTAAAAAAATAATTTAAACACTTTCTAAAATTAATTTATAAAAAAATTAATTAAATAACAAAATAAATAAAATATAAAATAGATAATATTGTCGTTACATCACAATGCAAAACATAAATTTACAAAGAATAAAATAAATAATAACACATCACAACTAATTAAACTAATACATAACAATGTAAAATAAATAACATTGTTGAATATTTTCTAGATCATTCTAGTCAATTCTAGATATGCATTAGTCTTCACATCTTGAATTTGGAATTGGGGGAAAAAAATGATTTCTTTCACCTTGATATGGTGATGACCATTTTGGGAAATTTTCTGCTGGACTGAGTCTCCATAAGCTGCCAACAGTATCAATTACAACAGAAAAATGAAAACTATAATGATTAGAAACAAGTCCAAAAGAACAAGAGAAAGAAAACTTGAAACAAAATCTCACAAAGACACTACAATAATTATTGTCTTACAGCTTTAGTTCTTGGGTCTACATCAACAGACAAACGCAACCAAGCAAAAAAGATGACTGATTCTTCTACAGTTATTTGAGATACTCAACAAAGATAATAGAAAATTCTGCATGAAATATGAAGGTTTCTTTCTATTCCCCTAGTGGCAAGAAGTCAAACAGAGTCTTTTCCAACACTAAAACAAGAGGCAAAAGGACATATAGATTCCCCTCATGCACTGATTGAAAAGCACACCAAATAAAATTGGTTGCCATAATTTGAGGGTCTAGTATCATAGCAACAAACAATCATGCCCCTAGTAGTCTTTTCCTACAACCATTGTAAACGTGAAAATGCAGGGTTTATTCCTTGCCTACTTCAACTCTAGTTCCTATTTGGAATAATTGGATACCAAAAATGAAAAGGTTTCTCAAAGCACTCTGCACCTGCAGAAGAACCTAATTGAGTGGTTTCTCAAATTTAATTAGTTGCTACTTGAGACAAGGTCACCTAGTCCAGCATAATACATTGTCACTCTGCTGATACATGCAAAGGAAATGATAACATGACTAGCACATGTAAATCCGAGTCACCAAACTTCTGCCAAGTATATAATTTTAGCACATGCTATGATAAACTAAAAAAATAAACATCATTCCTATAGTACCTATGGCTGTGTACTAAAATTAATAAAAAAGCCCAAAAGTATTTCACAAATTATCCATCACAAAATAGTCAAGGTTAATACAGACTTACTTCTCATAGAGATCCTTAATTTTTCCCTCCATCTCACCACCAAGAAAAAGTCTCCTCTTTCTTCTAGGAGCACTCTCAGATTCTTTTTCCATGACTGGCTCATACTACAAATATTAAATGCACAAAGGAGTTTCATATATGTGAAAATTCTTAAGCACAATATCAATTCCAATGAATTCTTACAGAAATAAAGGGAACCTTAAGAAGAGGGTTAAGTTGAAGTTGAAGTTGCTCAAGTTGCTCAAGTTGAAGGAAAAGGGTTACCTTAAGCAGGAAAAAAATGTAGAGGTTAAGTTAAATGGATAAATTAATAATAAAAAATCAAAATTAACAAATAAAAGTATTTACCTTCGATGTCAACGCCTTCTATGCTCCTCCACCTCCCAAGAACTAAGTGGTTCACAAGTCAACCAATTTTGCGTGCAGATTAGTGCTTGGACAATCTCCGATGCTAATGAGCTTTGGTATGGGTCTATTACACGTCCACCGATGCTGAATACGGACTCAGATGCGACGGTAGAAATAGGGATGACCAATACATCACGTGCGATCTCCGCAAGGATGGGATATCTAAATGACCAATAAAATATGGTCTGACCCATATTGTTTTTTTTTTTATCAATAAAAAAATTTTTATTGATCAAAAGAGAGACAGAAATGCCCGGTCTGACCCATATTGTTAAAAACATCATATTAGGATTAACTAATTAATATACTACCAAAATCCAATTTGCATGTTCCAACTTGACATTGACATTGACATGACAACATGAATTTACAAATCTTAGTTCCACCTAATGCAACATCCCTTAACACAATTTACAGGAATATAGAAAAATATCTTAAATTTATATTTTTCAATATCGAAACCCCAAAGTTACAAACATTTCACATGCAAAGCAACCCATGATTACAAATATTTTTGGGTACAAATTAAGCATAAAAAACCCCAAAATTTTTAAAGGCTCAGGACACAGAGATTTAAAAGAGCATTTCACATGCAAAGCAACCCAATTCCTCAAATCCAAAGTGCATCTAACTTTAAACATAAAATAAAAATATCTATACAAATCGAGCAAGAGAGATGAATATACCGTAGGTTTCGGAGTAGAAAGAGAGATGGGACAAATGGCGACGGAACAAAGGGATGGGAAACTCGGCGCTCGCAGTGACGGCTAGTGGCTAGGGTTTGACTTTTCAGCATAGTTGAGAGAAATGGGCTAAGAGCCTTCGAGGACTTGAGTGAAATGAGAGGCTGAGAAGGGTGCAAACCAGTGACAGTAGGGCTAGGGTTTCACCGTTTCAGAAAGGGCCTTCGACTTCGAGATAGAGAAATGAGTGTGAGAAGTGAGAGTCTGAGACAGAGACGACTAGACGAGAATGAAAGTCGAGGGTGAGGATTAAATCTTAGGGGTGCAAAAAGGACGCCGAATAAAAACCAGTGTTTTAAAAAAACAAACAGCTGGTTACAAAAAACTGGGTTAAAAACCGGATCCGGGCAGGTACGAATTTTTTTTTGCCCACCCAGATTCCAAGTTTCAGACCGGATTGGAAAAAAAAATCCAGCCTCGTTCTACACTCTTACCTAGTAGCACTTCATGCAATCCGGCAGGAAGAAGAATATTTCAGGATCATCAAAACAAACAAGTCACCGGAATATTTCATGTTGACCAGACCTCCCAAAAACAGAAATTGCATATAACAATAGACTTTGGACTAGTTGTGTTGAAAGATATAATTGCCAGCCCCATTTGGCAAATAATCATTAGTTTTGGATTTCATATCTGGGCTGCAACTTCATCATCTCACTCTTGCCCACTAGGGCCACTCCATATTTCATCTCTTCCCACATCTCTGAAAGATCCATTTTTGTCTCGTATAGCTTCCAAGTTTTAACCACAACCAGAATCCCCTTGATTTATTTAGGGAGTTCCTTAGCATACAACCGGCCATTGCTTAGACAATTAGCACCAAATATGCTGTTTCAGTGGAATTAGCTCCTCAATATCTCTATCATTCTCCCTCCCATTCACCTTGCTTTTATCCTTCCAACCACTTAACAACAACCTGTGAGTCTCGTTTAAGGTCAGTAGTAACTTCAAACAAGGAGTCAAGTCATCCCCCATAGCTTGAACCCCTGCCAAACTATTAGAACAAATTCCTTAACTTGTTGACAAATTCCAAAGCTACCGCCATTCACATTCAATTTTAGTCTACGATCAGTTGGCCTTTTTCATTTCATAATCTGCACTATATGAGTACAGCTATGCATGGAATAGCTAAATGTTGAAAAATGAAAGAATCCATCCCTTTTTATCACTTTTGCCCTGGATACATTTGACAGAGAGTTGGCCAATAAAGCTTTGATATTCAAAACTATAGACTTCTTGCTACACATCTTCTCAACCATAAACACCAACTGATATTAGAAGGTTAAATCCCCCACCATCAAACCCACACGTGAAGATCTTCCAGCCCTTTGAAACCATATGGACATTTGAGACAACCAAGACGGTTGAATAAAACCTGATACCCAGCATTTTAGATAAAAACTTCCTTACATAAGCAGCATAACTATTATTACTTAGCAGATGATCAAGAGAATCTTCCCCATATTCTTCACATCAGTTGCATTTAGAGGCGAAGAAACCATTGCTGAATTATAGTCTCAAATGATTTTTCATTTGAAGAAACTTATCCAAATGAAAGTAGAAATTTTTAGAGAGGATCTGAACCACACCCATGTATAAAAGTCTGTCCATCATTTCTCACCAGCTGCCAAGAAAACCTTGTTGAAAAGGAGCCATCTTAGCAGCAGTCCAGATTGGTATCTATTTCAAGAAGTTATTTTCACATGTTTAGATATCAATTGAGCAGCCAATGCCTCCCCAACTAACACTTGTACAGTTGAGAACTCCAATCAGTAGAATTCCACATCTCAATAACTAAATCGTCGGGTCTAATTATCCTCCACATTGTACCTCTCAAAACCTCTTCAATCAGACAAGAAAAGGATCTCCAAAAACTAGAATAAAACCAAGAAGAATACATGAGAAAAGGGCGAGAAACCAGCAAGTGCTTGGCTCTAAAACACTCAGCTCACAGAGAAGAGTCATGCAGAACCTTTCATGCAACTTCATATGAAGAGCCTTTTCACTTCACTCAAACCCTTAATCCCCAAACCCCCTTCCTCTACTGATTTGCATATCTTTTCCCAAGAAATCCACTTTTTTTTTTCTTTTTCTTTTTTTACCTTCCCATGAGCATCTCCTCAGAATAAGTCAGAAAATAACTTGGATACTTCCAGCATGACCTTTCTAGGGATATTCAGAATTAACAGCAACTAATACTTCCTACGTGATCTTTCTTGAGATATTCAGAATTAACAGTAAATAGATAGGCATATTAGACAAAGCATGCTTAATGAGTACTAACTTCCCACCATTAATCTTCATCACCAAGGACTCTAGCATGTCTGCTCTCAATCTACCAGTACACAATGGTACTCAGAGGTAAAGNTATTCAGAATTAACAGTAAATAGATAGGCATATTAGACAAAGCATGCTTAATGAGTACTAACTTCCCACCATTAATCTTCATCACCAAGGACTCTAGCATGTCTGCCCTCAATCTACCAGTACACAATGGTACTCAGAGGTAAACAAAAGGGTAATAAGCTTCTTCAAATCCAATAGCACCCTCTGAAATGCCTCTTAAATAAAGCTTTTCATATCGGAACTTTTATACAAAACCGAGCCCTTGGGATGACTCTCTTCTATAATTTCAATGAAAGAAGAAGCGAAAGACGTTTGGAAAAGCAATAAGCTATAGATTTGGTTCAAAACAAGATCAACTATAATTCTCAATGACCAATTTTGAACCAGTTTAAACTTTTATCCAGTTTGTCTATCATTCACAATGGAGTTTTAATTTCTCTACAACACACATATACACTAATTATAAACACTGAATTGACAAGTACAAACCTTCTATATTTTAAAAAATCCGCCAAAGAGAAAAAATTAAAACCCAAAATAACAGCTGACCAATTCAGTGAATTCTCAAACAAACCCCCCATAGTCATTCTCCTACTCTTTGCAGTGAAAGTGTTTTTCTGCAATTTTTTCCCTCTGTATAACAAAAGAAGTTCATCTGCTCTATGCTGCTCTTTATTGTAACCATCTGAACAAGTAAAGGGATTCTGGATAGGCATCATACTATGGTTCGGTGAATTGAAGAAATAAATAAAAAATCAAAAACTAGTACAATCCTGAAAATAATGAAAAATTTTGCACCAAAAGGTCAAACAGAATGCGTGGGAAATTGACAAAAAAATGTCGTTGGGCAGTATATCTCAACGCACACCATAGAGCATAACCAAATTGAACCAGCACCACAACATTATTGAGCAATACACAATCGCATAAAAAGAGCATTTATCAGGGAGCTAGATGTCTTTGTAATGCAACAAGATCAAAGAAAATATAATTGAAGTTGCAAAATTTCCACAGGTTATTCGCATTTAGCAAAAGTTCCCAATGAAACTAGTAGCAGAGGTATGCCAGCATATAAAGAAAGAATTAATCACAAAGCACAGCTTCAAGGGCAACGAATCAAAGTGGATTGAGTAAATTCAGCAAGGTGTCATTATGATGAAGCCATCTACAATTATTTCAACCCATTATCTGCCTTGTACGCCGTCTATTATCTTTTCATCTCCAAAGATCTGATGTCCTCTCTTTATAGCTTCAAGAGTTCAGAAGCTTCCTCCTTGTGAGGCATGACAAACTTCCTCAGAAATGTCTCATCAGGGCATTCAAACAATGAAGAGATGCTAATATCCTTCTTCACCAAACCTTTGGCGAACAAAACTTGAACAACCAAACCCCTAGTAATCAATCGCTTTTCCAAGCTAAGAGAAACAAGTGACGGGCGTTTGAAAACAACCGAAGGCTCCAAACTCATCTTGTTGACAAAAAAATCCATTGCCCCCATAATCTTATCTTTAGAAGCCATCATGCACCATGGATGTCTTTTAAATGCCACAAAAACCTCATCCTCAGACCAACCCCATTTCTTGTAAACATCAACCT
>QEOT01001380.1:152931-165668 GCA_003123785.1 Pterocarya stenoptera
TAAATAGAGCAACTTAAGAAGAAGATGCCCCTTGTGTAATGCCGACTTCAATTCCTGGTTCTGCAAAATAAACCTTTCTTCTCAAACTTTCTACAAGGAGAGATTTGTGATGGACCTTTGTACTGTGAATGAATTCTGTTGTAAGTGATGACTGCTTTGAGGGAGTCAGATCTCCAGAAAGATGATCAAGAAGTAAAGAGAGAGAGAGAGAGAGAGAGAGAGAGAGAGAAGAAAAGAGTTAGAACTTGAATACCAGAGTTGGCCTCAATCCCAACTCATGGCTACCTCTTTATACTACATTTGTGAGAATACAATGTACAAGAAGAATTAACATGACTGTGTTTAATCTCCTAGAATGAATATGAAAATGACACCATATTCTAACTAACATAACTGCCAATACAAGTAGAAGATCAACACCGTATTCAACCAATTCATTAAAGGAAAACGACACCGTATTAACAACTAACAAAACTGTCGGTCCTAGTGCACTTCATCTTCAACACAGCAACCTTCCACTGCACTCCATTACTTTCAAGCACATAACATGCCCTCCCCCTTTAGAGAACCTTGCCCACAAGGTGAAGGAATTTGTCATGCAATTTCCAATAAGCCTCCCATGTAGCTTCCTCAATAGCAGCTCCCTTCCATTGTACAAGAACCTCAACCAATGGCCTGTTATTGACTTTCCTGGTTCTCCTCTATAGAATGCACTTAAGTTCTGGGGCTAACTCTCCATGAAAATTGACTAGTGGTAATGTGGACAGAGGAGAAATCAATTGGCCTAACTTCCTTTTCAAACATGAAACACTGGATCCAAACTGAAAGTCTAAGGCAAATTCGACTTGTATGCCACCTGCCAATCCTTTCAAGTTTTTAAAATGGTCCATAGTACTTAGGAGATAATTTCAAATTTCTCCTAACCACTAAAGATTGTTGCCTATAGGGTTGTAACCTGATAAACACCCAATCTCCCACTTGAAATTCTCTTTCAGTTCTTGATTTATCAGCTTGGTACTTCATCCTCTCTTGAGTAGCTTGCAAATTCAGCTTTAAAGTAGCCAACAACTCCTCTCTTGTTCTAAGCACCTCTTCCATTGCCTGATTAGCAGATAACCCAGGAATATAATATTGTAATTTGGTTGGAGTTCTGCCATAAACCACTTCATAACGGGTTAACTTGGTAGAAATATGAAACGTGGAGTTATACCACCATTCAGCTAAAGTCAGCCAATCAAACCATGATCTAGGTTTGTCAGCTGTAAAGTATCTTAGAAAATGCTCAAGACATTTATTCACTGTCTCAATTTGACCATCACTTTGAGGGTGATAAGCAAATGAATAGGAAATGGTGACTCCTTGTAATCTGAAAAANACTGTAAAGCATCTTAGAAAATGCTCAAGACATTTATTCACTGTCTCAATTTGACCATCACTTTGAGGGTGATAAGCAAATGAATAGGAAATGGTGACTCCTTGTAATCTGAAAAACTCTTTCCAAAAAGAACTATTGAAAGTAGCTCCTCTATCCGAAACAATTTTCTAAGGCATACCATGCAATTTGAAAACATGGTCAAAAAACAATAAAGTCACTTTCTCTGCTGTAAAAAGGGTGTTTAAGGGCCATAAAATGTGAGTACTTTAATAATCTATCCACAACAACCATCACCACTGAGTACCCCCTAGAAAGTGGTAAGTCTTCCACAAAGTCCATAGACAAATCAGTCCAAATATTCTGAGGTACTGACAATGGTTGTATCAATCCAGCAGGGTGGATGTTTTCTACCTTATTTCTTTGGCAAGTTTCACACTCTCGAATGAAGGCCTTCACATCCTTTTTTAAACCAGGCCAATAAAAATCATACATTGCCCTTTGTAAAGATTTATGAAATCCTGAATGACCAGCAGAGGGACTAGAATGAAAAAAATGCAGCAACTTCAGTTTTAACTGTTGACAATTAGGCACATAAATCTTGCCTTTTCTGAACAACACCCATGTTTCACAGTAAAAGAAGTATGTGAAGTAGCCCCATCTGTTAACAAGGTTAGCTGTTGCTGAGTTACTGGATATGTGGCATAAACTTGTTTAAGTTCTTCCAACCAAACTGGTGTAGGATGCAGCTTCATCTTCTTGGCAATCTTTTCGAGACAAGGCATTAGCCACTTTGTTCTCTATCCGTTTTTTTATATTCAATAGAAAACTCATAGCCCAACAGTTTTGAGATCCATTTTTGTTAAGCTACTGTACCTACTTTTTACTCCAACAAATATTTCAAACTCAAATGATCAGTTCTTATTGTGAAAACTGATCCCAACAAGTAAGGTCTCTATTTTTTAATGGCTAAAACCAATGCTAACAGCTCCTTCTCATGGGTAGAGAGTGTTAAATTTTTTCCTTTTAAAGCTTGGCTAAAAAAAGCTATGGGTTTCTGATTTTGCATGAGCACAGCACCTACCCCAACTCCACATGCATCACACTCAATGACAAACTTTTGAGTGAAATCTGGCAATGCTAACACAGGAGGAGTCACAACAGCTTCCTTTAATTCATTAAAGGCGATGGTAGCTTCCTCATTCCACAAAAAAACATCATATTTCAACAAAGAAGTCAGAGGGCTTGAAATCTAGCCATAATGTTTAATAAACTTTCTGTAATAACCAGTTAAGCTAAAAAAACCCCTCAAAGCTTTAAGAGTTTTTGGAACTGGCCAGTTAAACATTGTCTCTAATTTCCTTGGGTCAGCTCTAACACCCTCCCTGGAAATCAGATGGCCCAAGTACTCAATCTCTTGATATGCAAAATGACACTTATATTTTTTAGTACATAACTGATTTTGCTTCAAAACTCCCAAAACAGTAGCTAAATGTGTCAAATGAGATTCTAGATCCTTGCTATACACTAGAATATCATCAAAGAACACAATTACAAATTTTCTCAAGAATGGTTTAAAAACTTCATTCATGAGAGCTTGAAAATTTGAGGGAGCATTAGTGAGTGCAAATGGCATAACAAGGAACTCATAATGTCCCTCATATGTTCTAAATGCAGTTTTGTGTATGTCTTGAGGCCTCATTCTTATCTAGTGGTAACCAGAAGACCTAAGNTTTGAAAATTTGAGGGAGCATTAGTGAGTACAAATGGCATAACAAGGAACTCATAATGTCCCTCATATGTTCTAAATGCAGTTTTGTGTATGTCTTGAGGCCTCATTCTTATCTAGTGGTAACCAGAAGACCTAAGATCAAGCTTTGAAAAGATAGTTGAGCCAAAGAATTCATCCAAGAATTCATCAACTGCTGAAATTGGATACTTATCTTTAATGGTGGCCTCATTAAGCATTCGGTAATCCATGTACATCCTCCAAGAACCATCTGTCTTCCTGACCAGTAACACAGGTGATGAGAATGGAATTGCATTGGTCTAATAACCCCAGTTTTTAAAGTAATTCAGCTACTACGTTTTCAATTTCTGCTTTATGAAAATGTGGGTATCTGTATGGCCTCAAGGACACTGGAATAGACTTATCCTTTAAAATAATTTGATGGTCTCAAGATCTATGGGGAGGAAGGCCCTTAGGCTCCTCAAAAACCCCTTGATAGTTTTGCAACAACTCATCAATCTTGGGGGTATGATAGATCGTTTCTGAATAGGCTCCACAACCATTAACGGAAGCCAAAAACCCTTTGATCCCACTTTAGAAATAGTAGCTAATTCCTTGTTATCAACCAACTCAGCAGTTGTTGATGTCCACCCTTTAAGAACCACAGTTCTTGTGCCATAAGAAAACTGCATGTGCAACTCAGCAAAATTCCAAAGTATAGGCCCAAGTGATAGCAGCCATTACACTCTCATAACCATATCACAACCTCCCAAATTAATGGTAAAGAAATCAACAATAAAATTTGTACCTTGCATCTGTACTGCTATAGTAGTAGTTCTACCCAAACTTTGAACAACATCTCCATTTGCCACTTGAACCTGAATGGACTAATCTTTATTAATTGCCAAAGCACATTTCTCAGCCACTCTTGTATCCACAAAGTTATGGGTACTACCAATGTCTATTAAAATTACCACCCTCTCTTTATTAATCTGCCTTACAATCCTCATTATTTTGGGATTTGGAATTCCTTCAATAGCTTGCAAAGAAATTGAAGAAATATCACCAAACTGCATTTTTTCTTCAGCAACCTCCACCTTATCTTGATCTTCAACAGTTTCATCATCAAGAATATCCATTCCCTCTAACAAATAAATCTTTGGCTTAATGCACTTGTGGCCTTGATGCTACTTATCCTAACAAAAATAGCAAAGACATTTCGTTCTCCTTTCTTGCATCTGTGCTTCAGAAACTTTCTGATAAAGCAACTTATTATTAGACAACACCTTAGGTGTNCCATAACCATATCACAACCTCCCAAATTAATGGTAAAGAAATCAACAATAAAATTTGTACCTTGCATCTGTACTGCTATAGTAGTAGTTCTACCCAAACTTTGAACAACATCTCCATTTGCCACTTGAACCTGAATGGACTAATCTTTATTAATTGCCAAAGCACATTTCTCAGCCACTGTTGTATCCACAAAGTTATGGGTACTACCAATGTCTATTAAAATTACCACCCTCTCTTTATTAATCTGCCTTACAATCCTCATTATTTTGGGATTTGGAATTCCTTCAATAGCTTGCAAAGAAATTGAAGAAATATCACCAAACTGCATTTTTTCTTCAGCAACCTCCACCTTATCTTGATCTTCAACAGTTTCATCATCAAGAATATCCATTCCCTCTAACAAATAAATCTTTGGCTTAATGCACTTGTGGCCTTGATGCCACTTATCCTAACAAAAATAGCAAAGACATTTCGTTCTCCTTTCTTGCATCTGTGCTTCAGAAACTTTCTGATAAAGCAACTTATTATTAGACAACACCTTAGGTGTTCCTAATATTGACCCACCTGTAGAATGCCCACCAAGATCACTACTAGTGCCCCTCCAAGACCTTCTAGTTGACCACACATACTATTCTTGTATCTTGGCTAACCCAAAGGCATCATTTAAAGTAGTTGGATTAAGCTTCCTCACTAGTAGCCTTACTTCATCCTTCAAGCCACTCAAAAAATAGCTGAGCTTGTTTTTTTTTTTTTTTTTTTTTTTTTTCAGAAACCCCTTTAATTCTATTTGAAAGTAACTCAAACTCTATCTTGTAAGCAGTAACATAATTAACTTGTTTTAAACGTGTCAATGCCTCCATTGGATCATCGTAAGCTGATGATCCAAATCTCATTTGAACAGCTTGTGTAAATTCTCCCCAAGAATGAAAAGTGCCAGCTTCACTAGCATCTTGAAACCAAACAAGGGCTTCTTCATCCACGTGAAATGAAGCCAAAAACATTCTTTGTCCAGGAGGAACTTGATGATACAAAAAATACTGATTTGCCCTATATATCCATGCTGTAGGATTCTTATCAACAAATCTTGGAAAGTCAAGCTTAATCCCTTTAGCAAGAGATCTGTCACCCATGTCACGAGTGTGCACTTCTTCATTATCACCATCTCTGCTCCACGTTGACTGTCTTGATTATTCCTTCCATTTTGTCCATTCCCTTCAGAATTGTTGCAAGAAATTCTTGAAATCTGCTGCAAAAGATCTGAGAACCTTTTTTCTTGATTTTCTCTTTCAAGTCTGGCTGCTTCCTATTGTTGAAGTAAAATGGAAACCATATCCTCTAACTGCTTCTGCTGTCTTTCTTGCTGCTTTCTGACTTGGTTAACTGTATCGACAATCTGTGCGTACGATCTTGTACCTTCTGCCATTAGTACTGACTGCTGATACCAACTGTGATGGACCCTTGTACCATGAATGAATTCTGTTGTAAGTGATGACTGCTTCGAAGGAGTCAGGCCTCCAGAAAGATGATCAAGAAGTAGAGAGAGAGAGAGAGAGAGAGAGAGAGAGAGAGAGAGAGAGAGAGAGAAGAAGAGAATTAGCACTTGAATACCAGAGTTGGCCACAATCCCAACTCATGGCTACCTCTTTATATTGCATCTGTGAGAATACAATGCATAGGAGGAATTAATACGGATGTGTTTAATCTCCTGGAATGAATATGAAAACGACACCGTATTCTAACTAACATAATTGCCAATACAATTAGAAGAACAATATTGTATTCAACCAATTCATTAAAAGAAAATGACACCGTATTAACAACTAACAAAACTATCGATCCTACTGCACTTCATCTTCAACACAGCAGCCTTCCACTGCACTCCATTAGTTTCTAGTCACTGCACTCCATTACTTTCAGGCACATAACAAGCTTATCTTCTTTGAGTAATCATACAAGAAACATTGACGTTGAAGTTGAGTTGAGCCAACGAATTGATTCTCGAAGGTTACACTTTTGGATATATGTTTGGTTGCAGAGAAGTGTAGGAAAAGTGGAAAGAAATTTTACCTTTTGGGAAGAGAGAGAGAAAAGAAAACCTGAATATAACAGAAAAAACTTGTCTTATGACTTTTCATCTGTGAATCAGTTTCATTCGAGTGGTTATTCTCTGTATTCTCAACTTTTAATTTAAAGGAGATCATGAATTCTCTAAGAGAAGATTTTATGTTTGTTTTTTTCTTTTGGTTGTAGGGGAAGGGTAATGAAATGGAAAGAAACTGACGGTTTGTCTTTGTTTCTTTTGCTTTATCTTGTGTTGAATTGAGTTTATTATTCTCATCGTTTGTATATTGCACTATTGAAAATTTATACAGGATAGTTCGAAGAACAAGAGACAAATTATATACTGTTAGCCGTCGGACAAGGCCGCTACCATGGCAGCGATCGTTTGGACGGCCAGGATCTGTGCCGCCTGATGTTATTGCTAAATGAAAACTTCAATGGCGTGCCAGGTACTTTCATAATCATAATGCAGATACAAACATGCATGCATGCAGAAGCTTGATTTGTAAACTTCTTTTGTAAGATTCATGTGCAGACCAAGCCTTTCTCAATAAGCAATGGGCTCTAATTTTTATTGTTTTCCTACTTGTCTGTGGCATTGGCCTGATATGTCCTATGGTTTTTCTAATTATGGAGTTTGGAGTATGATATTGTGCAGAATGTATGGCCTAGGCTTGCGAGCTATTCCTTTATCTCCCCGAAACTGTATTGAGCAGGTATGATAACTTGTTACAATCTCTTATCGAAGATTGCTGGTTTCTGTACTATCTCTTATGTTTGATTTGAAAGACTCCTTGTTTACTTGGTCAAAGTTATTTCTAGCATCTGCAGCTCCATAATTCTTTTTACTTTTGGAAGGGCTGAAGTGTAATGCATTTTTTATCCAGAGGATCTGACTCTTCATGGTTCAAAACTTTATTTTTTTAACAAAGTTGTGTTTGAATCCAGCAACAATGGATTGAGTTTAAGCTGGATCTGATTCTTTTGCCATCTCCGAAATTTCAGAATTTCTTGGGAAATTTGTTGTGAGAGAAAAAATAGTACAGAGAATCGAGCCATGGATTCGGAGGGAGCTGCAGGCTATCCTAAGGGACCCAGATCCATCTGTTCATTTAGAAAACCCAGATTTTGAAGAAGCACACGAGTTCAGTGTCTAGCAGTCTAAAATGTTGTGTTTTACACAAACAACAACACCATCTTTTTATCGGTAGTATTCAAGTTTGCCACTGAGCAGCAAACTAGAGTAGCACTGCACTTACTCTGATTGAAGTTAATTAAAATTCCAATATTTTATTCTTGTTATTATGTTTGCAGGACTTTTTTCTTTATATTTTATAAAGGTGGAGCAGAAAATTATTTGTCTTATTTTGTTGCTAGTTATGACTGTTATTAATTACAAACAATTTCTGTTCAGATGTTTTGCAGAGAGTTCGTTAAACGTGGAGGCGTATGATGCTGTGGTTGAATATGAGTAGTTGGGGTTAAGTTCTATAAGTGCTAAATAGCCTTGTTGGTTCAACTTTTCTCATCCATGTTCTTCTTTATTTGTGGAAGTGCCATGTTGGAAGCTCGAGGTAACCCTTTCTTTTTGAGGGAAAATTCAGTAACCTTCTCAACAAGCTAGCAGGAGCTCTGCTTAAATGCGTGATCATGTGATGCAACTTTGGTCAGCTACGACTGCAAATGAGCCAAGTCAAATTGGGCTATGATGTCGAGCAGAGCAAAATTTCAGAGTTGCAACATTAAAATGCCACATGATGTTCATAGCCAGGCTGACCAATAGTTTGCAGGTGGAAGGGCAGTTTTGATGACTGACCTGCTCCTGTCGTAAGATGTTGGTTTGGGAGAGGATTATCATTTCCTTGGCTATAGATTCGACAGTTTACTTCGAGCTAGCGAACAGATCATTCGAGGGTAGAGGTGTCAGGTGCCTTAGATCTCTCAAGGATGTAACCCAGCCATCAGATAATCCTGTGAAGAAAGATATAATTGCCAGCCCCATTTGGCAAATAATCATTAGTTTTGACTATTGCAAGATTAACACCGAAGTATTCTACACTGTTGGATTTGTTATCTGGGCTGCAACTTCTTCATTTCTCTCTTGCCCACTACATATTTCATCTCTTCCCACATCTCTGAAAGATCCATTTTTTTCTCGTATAGCTTCAACAGCTCAGAAGCTTCCAAGTTTTAACCACAACCAGAATCCCCTTGATTTATTTAGGGAGTTCCTTAGCATGCAACGGGCCCTTGCTTAGACAATTAGCACCAATTTTAGCATGGAAGCCTGCAGCTCCATTAACCTCCCGATGTACATTATCAATCAATCTTCAAACAAATATGCTGTTTCAGTGGAATTAGCTCCTCCAATATCTCCATCATTTTCCCTCACATTCACCTTGCCTTTACCCTTCCATCCAATCAACAGCCACCTGTGAGTCTGGTTTAAGGTCCGCCAATCTGAGTTGTAACTTCAAACAAGGAGTCAAGTCATACCCCATAGCTTAAATCCTAGCCAACTATTAGAACAAATTCCATAACTTGTTGAGAAGGCTTGGACAAAATTCCCCCTGCATCCCTTATAATCCCACCATCTCCATTCATCCCTGGATTTCCAAAGCTACCGCCATTCACATTCAATTTTAGTCTACCATTAGTTGGCCTTTTTCATTTCATAATCTGCACTATATGAGTACAGCTATGCATGGAATAGCTAAATGTTGAAAAACGAAAAAATCCATCCCTTTTTATCACTTTTGCCCTGGATACATTTGACAAAGAGTTGGCCAATAAAGATTTGATCTTCAAAACTATAGACTCTTTGCTACACATCTTCTGTAATGCCTCGTCCCTAATAGGTCTAGAGAGTTGGCTCATGTCATCTAAAAATCATCTCCAATAACAAATTCAAAGTAACCCAGAGTCTCTATAAACTATTAACTTATTTATTCAACACAAGTATCCAATGTTCCTACATAAGAACATAACCAAAATACCTCAATAATATACATTAACATTTTCATAAATACTTAGAAATATCCATGACTCAAAATACCAAAGCAAGATAAAATATCAACACTACCAAACTCTCCAAAAAAAAATCATTATACCCTAAGGCACCTAATCTTCTATGATCAGTAAAACTTGCTAGTACTCTCTATTCCTAACTTCTAGCTGATGCATTAAAATTATTTGAAAAATATTATGGAGATAAGGTTTGAGTTATTAACAATTCAGTAAGCATAAAACATGTACTAGTATGCAAAAATGAGCATTTACAAAGTTCAGAATGTAAAACAAAATATTTTTTTCCAGAATGCAGAATCAGAACATGTTATCAAAAATATCAGAATGAAAGTTCAAAAATATTCTTATTCAAAATTTCTTTGGCATAGCATAACTGAAACATCATATCAGAACAGAATTCTACGTTTAACCCCCACAGTAGGGTCGTGCAAACCCCAACGACCAACCGAGTAAAACAGAATGTGAATCTTCCCCTTATTATTCTCAGAGCCCTGAGTGTGCACCTAGGAAAGACCATGTAGAAAACCACTTTGTTTCCAAAGTGGGTGCACCAGAAACAGAAAAAATTGGTACCAACCCAAACAGAGGCCACAGTTTTACACCCGTGGTAAGGTCAGAACGGAACAAAAACAGAATGTCCTGCCAGACATTTCAGAAATCATATCATATCATATCATATCAAAGTATACAACATTTTCATAAGAGAACAAAATCAGATCATAAAAATATAATTTATGCACAAAATTTTATATTTGTTCTCTATGGCACAGTTCAAAAACAAAATGCCAAAATAAGCTCATGTTTATAGCAATCATGACAGAAAATACTTTCACTTTTGCCCTGGATACATTTGACAAAGAGTTGGCCAATAAAGCTTTGATCTTCAAAACTATAGACTCCTTGCTACACATCTTCTCAACCATAAACACCAACTGATATTAGAAGGTAAAACCCCCACGATATACTTGTTCTATAAATTCCTTGGCCCATAAAAAGATTTTTCATAAAACTCAAAAATATTTAAAGAAATTACTAAAATAACAAGCCCATTTAAAAAAATTAGATATCCGCCAAAATACAATTTGGACCCGCAACCAGTATAAAAAAATAATAATAANCAGAAAACCACTTTGTTTCCAAAGTGGGTGCACCAGAAACAGAAAAAATTGGTACCAACCCAAACAGAAGCCACAGTTTTACACCCGTGGTAAGGTCAGAACGGAACAAAAACAGAATGTCCTGCCAGACATTTCAGAAATCATATCATATCATATCATATCAGAGTATACAACATTTTCATAAGAGAAAAAAATCAGATCACAAAAATATAATTTATGCACAAAATTTTATATTTGTTCTCTATGGCACAGTTCAAAAACAAAATGCCAAAATAAGCTCATGTTTATAGCAGTCATGACAGAAAATACTTTCACTTTTGCCCTGGATACATTTGACAGAGAGTTGGCCAATAAAGCTTTGATCTTCAAAACTATAGACTCCTTGCTACACATCTTCTCAACCATAAACACCAACTGATATTAGAAGGTAAAACCCCCACGATATACTTGTTCTATAAATTCCTTGGCCCATAAAAAGATTTTTCATAAGACCCAAAAATATTTAAAGAAATTACTAAAATAACAAGCCCATTTAAAAAAATTAGATATCCGCCAAAATACAATTTGGACCCGCAACCAGTATAAAAAAATAATAATAAAAAATTAACTGGGCTCTTCATATGTATAAATCCAAAAACAAAAATTTTAGAAAACGACTTGTTGCTGGACTAGGTATACATCTTCTCAACCATAAAGACCAACTGATATTGGAAGGTAAAAGCCCCCACCATCATACCCACACGTGAAGATCTTCCAGTCCTTTGAAACCACATGGACACTTGAGACAACCAAGAAGGGGTTGAATAAAACCTGATACCCAGCATATTAGCTAAAAACTTCCTTACATTTTTTTTTTTTTTGATAAGATAAAAACTTCCTTACATAAGCAGCATAACTTCATATGAAGAGCCTTTTCACTTCATTTAAATCCTTAATCCCCAAACCTCCTTCCTNTCCTTTGAAACCACATGGACACTTGAGACAACCAAGAAGGGGTTGAATAAAACCTGATACCCAGCATATTAGCTAAAAACTTCCTTACATTTTTTTTTTTTTGATAAGATAAAAACTTCCTTACATAAGCAGCATAACTTCATATGAAGAGCCTTTTCACTTCATTTAAATCCTTAATCCCCAAACCTCCTTCCTCTACTGATTTGCATATCTTTTCCCAAGAAATCCACTTTTTTTCTTTTTTTTTACCTTCCCATGAGCATCTCCTCAGAATAAGTCAGAAAATAACTTGGATACTTCCAGCATGACCTTTCTAGGGATATTCAGAATTAATAGCAACTAATACTTCCTACGTGATCTTTCTTGAGATATTTAGAATTAACAGTAAATAGATAGGCATATTAGACAAAGCATGCTTAATGAGTACTAACTTCCCACCATTAATCTTCATCACCAAGGACTCTAGCATGTCTGCTCTCAATCTACCAGTACACAATGGTGCTCAGAGGTAAACAAAAGGATAATAAGCTTCTTCGAATCCAATAGCACCCTCTGAAATACCTCTTAAATAAAGCTTTTCATATCTGAACTTTTATACAAAACCGAGCCCTTGGGATGACTCTCTTCTCTAATTTTAATGAAAGAAGAAGCGTACGATGTTTGGAAAAGCAATAAGCAATAGATTTGGTTCAAAACAAGATCAACTATAATTCTCAATGAGCAATTTTGAACCAGTTTAAACTTTTATCCAGTTTGTCTATTGTAGAATTATAGGGAGATTGAATTTGATGATCTGTCAACAATGTTTGGGGCTAAGATTGAGGAGATCTACAGCTAACAGATCATGTTTTCTTATCCCATGATTGTAGGGGATTTGGTAGTCTGTTACCAAATCCGTAGAAATGAGTTTCTGTTTTTATAGCTTTCTGTTTTAGGTAGTTTTTGATTCTTTCCTAGGTAAGTTGTAAATATCCCTAAAATAGATGAGTATTATCATCTATATATATAGGGGAATGTAATCATTATTCGATATATTGAAATATTGAGTTTTTCCTTCCAAAACGATATGGTATCAGAGCATTCTCTGAACCCTAATTCCCTCATATGACCAAATATGGGAAACGTGATTCAACTGCTACCGTTTCCCAAATCACCTCCAATCAGGAAGCCATGGCTTCCA
>QEOT01001380.1:175412-204611 GCA_003123785.1 Pterocarya stenoptera
CATGTGTGTTATAGAAGTGTAAATATAACTGATTTTCATTATCTTGGATGGGCTTGAACTTTGTTGGAGGCTACAGTAGTTGGAAGTTCAATTAGAATCTGATTTATCTGGTGCTCTAGTTGGGAATGATGATGTTTATGTTTTTTTCTCAAAAGACTTGAGATATATTCCTTGAATATCATAATGGTCAATCGCATGCTTGAATATGAGACCTAGGTGGAGCTTATTGGTGAAATGATATTGGTTCATACAACCCCAAGTTGTTGGATGAATGTATTATTTGATATTTATATTCCCAAGGTTATGGCAATTCTTTATGCAATAGACTTCTTTTCTAAGCTGGGTACTTGATGTAAGCTATGCAGTTCATAGATTCTTGTATGAACTCCCTGCTTTTGTTTTTGTAAACTTGTATCATTTTTAATGTATGACATGCTCTAATCTCTTGCAGACTACAGCGGTCGAAATTTTGTTGAGATGAAAAATCATAGATTTTAATGCTCGAGAAGGAAGAAACACAACAAAGGTGAGTCATTCAATTCAACCCATATATTTAACTGTAACTCCTTGCCATGGTCCTTACTATTTACTCAATTGTCTATTAAACGAGTTTTTAATTGAGAATATTAATGAATCACCTTTACTGAATAAGCATCTTTGGTTTATCCAAGAATAAGCACTTTCACTTGGTGTGATGATTGTAAACACCCTTTCACTCTCTCACTTGTAGTGGATATTTAAACACCGTGGAATTACAACAAAAGCCGCTCAAGAAAAATTCTTTAGTTCTTACTCTTATTCTTAGAGTTTTTAGCATCATCCTGACCTTGGACTCTAGTCTGTGCATCTACTTATTTGCTCATAGAAAACGAGTTGGCATGTTGTTTAGACAACATTTTACCATTATGCTATGGTTTACTTAAAACTTTGAGGAATCCTACGGTCTTCTATAGTACTCATGTTCAACATGTGGAACAACTTTTATTGCTAATTTTTCATATTTATAATGTTGATCACTTGACCCACTCTGGTTGTGCTGGGTTACTAAGAAATTGAGGAAGACAATAAGAGTCCCCCCATGTGGCAAACTGATAGGGCCATGTAAGTCTGCTTGCAGGCTTTTCTGTAGTGTGCTAAACCTTATGCTGGATTTGTTGTTTCCTTCTATGTAAAATGCTCCATTCAGCTTATTTTTACCTTTGCTCATCATGCACTTTGAATGCTTACGAGGGGAGGAGCTTTATCAACCTATAAAGCCTCATGATTGTTTTTGAAGCATAGGTATGTTATCATTAAATACCTGCATGAACTAGTTGAAGCTTAAAATTTGATTAGTCTACTCAAGACAAATTGCAAGTTCATTAAGTTCGTGAATGGAAGACATTAGTGGGAAGTTCTTACTATTACCATACAAAAATGCCAAATATATGGTTAAATCAATCATATAAATTCTGTACATATTTGTGTGTTTGGGCAGAGTTTGGTAGTCCATTGTTTTTATCAACAGCCATGAATGAAGTCTCCGGTTAGGTTATTGAGATTGATGTGCTAAAACCTATGATTCAAGGTTATGAACCATGGTTTGCAAAAGTATTGTAATGGGGTGTCTAAAATTTGTTGTAACCAGTTGTACGAGAANATGCATAACTAGTGAACTATTTTTAGTTCTAATTGTTGTTTCGCTATTAGCCTTGAATCATTGCATGTGTTTTTATAGTTTTTCGGTAATAATTCCCTCTATTGCTTGTCTTGGTTTCATAATTGAGAGGTGGATCTATGCTTTACCTATAGGGAGGCAATCTTCACATTAGTCTCGTAGGAAGCATATGTTTCATCATTTTTGCTATTTAATTATGTCAACGGCTTTATCTTTTATCATATTTTAACAATTTTAACAATCTAGTGTTGTCTTTTGTTAGTTGTAGTTGCTAGTGCCAAGAATTTATATACTACCAAGATTTTTGTCATTTGGAGCTTCTCATCTTAGTTGAATTGATTTTCATATCTTTCTTTTGTGTCATAAGTTGTATATGTTTATGTTTTTATGTAGAGGATACTTATGTTACCTAGTTTTCAATATCATTTGATGGTGAGTAAAGGTACTTCCCACCGGACTCTTTCGTTTGTAGTTATTTTCTAACTTTCCAAAAAGATCCTATTTCTAATTTTTATTGGTTAAGGCTGGTTATATTTAGAAGTCAATGATCCTTGAGTGATTCAGATTTAGGCTGGTTATACTAAAGACTGCATGGGCCATAGATCTAAGGACTAAGAAGAAACCTATAAATTCTAGCATTAGTCATTTTAGTCCCATGCATTACCTTATGATGGGGCTTACCTTGACCGTAGATCTTCAAACATGATCTTAGCTTAGCCTCTTTTCAGCTCTTAGATTATCTCATTTATGAAAACAATATAAATTAAGATACTATTAAGGTTTTTTAACAATCAAGAAGAAACATTTTTCAATCCTCTAAATTAATAAGTATGTTTTATTTTATACTCTTGAACTCTCAAATGGCACTCTTTTCTCAAAATTTTCGTTTTGTCTAACCCCTAACTGTTATTTATTATTTTGACTAACCGTTTCACAGTTTATTATAACCTTGACTAACCCCTAATCTTTATTGGTTATTGTAATAATCTTATTAGATTAACAATGATCCTCTTGTCATAGTTATTATTTGCTTTTATTTTAGTATGGCCTCATAATGATCAATTTTTTTTTATAATTGAGGCACATTATCATGCTAGTATTTATTTGCATTTTATTCAATTAATTGAGTGACTTGTGTTCCTTTTCATCACTCATAAAAGTTGCACATGTTCACATAGATGACATTATTTTTTAGCATGTCCTTGTAACAAACTAATGGAATTATTTAGCATGTTCTGGGATCAAGTTGCTTTTTATCAAGACTTAATTTTCTGGTCCAAGTCTTTGTGCAGCAATTCTTAAAACAATTTTCCTTTTCCTTCAAGTTTCTGCCATTTTGATTTAGTGTGGTGTTCCTTTTAACTATCCTCAACACTAGTGTCATATTGTGGGGTAGTAAAGTGTGTAGTGAATGAAATGAAGAGGTGAAACAAGGAGCATCGCCTAAGCGTGTGGCTATTCAAATGAGACTATGATTCTTGTATTTTAATTCTATTTTGGGGGATTTTGTTTCGTAAGTCAGCTTTTAAGTCAATTATTTACCTTGTTTTTTACCACTCAAAAAGTTATCTCAGCCACCACAACAGTTGTAATTGAAGCACACAAACAGCAAAACAGTAAAATCAAGAACAAAATCTGCAGTTGTTCAGAAATAAGCTTAGTTCAAGCTCTTGGGTCTGCTCTTTCCCGTTCTCTTTCTCTCTACCAATCCCTTGTCACATGTGTGTTATAGAAGTGTAAATATAACTGATTTTCATTATCTTGGATGGGCTTGAACTTTGTTGGAGGCTACAGTAGTTGGAAGTTCAATTAGAATCTGATTTCTCTGGTGCTCTAGTTGGGAATGATGATGTTTATGTTTTTTTCTCAAAAGACTTGAGATATATTCCTTGAATATCATAATGGTCAATCGCATGCTTGAATATGAGACCTAGGTGGAGCTTATTGGTGAAATGATATTGGTTCATACAACCCCAAGTTGTTGGATGAATGTATTATTTGATATTTATATTCCCAAGGTTATGGCAATTCTTTATGCAATAGACTTCTTTTCTAAGCTGGGTACTTGATGTAAGCTATGCAGTTCATAGATTCTTGTATGAACTCTCTGCTTTTGTTTTTGTAAACTTGTATCATTTTTAATGTATGACATGCTCTAATCTCTTGCAGACTACAGCAGTCGAAATTTTGTTGAGATGAAAAATCATAGATTTTAATGCTCGAGAAGGAAGAAACACAACAAAGGTGAGTCATTCAATTCAACCCATATATTTAACTGTAACTCCTTGCCATGGTCCTTACTATTTACTCAATTGTCTATTAAACGAGTTTTTAATTGAGAATATTAATGAATCACCTTTACTGAATAAGCATCTTTGGTTTATCGAGGAATAAGCACTTTCACTTGGTGTGATGATTGTAAACACCCTTTCACTCTCTCACTTGTAGTGGATATTTAAACACCGTGGAATTACAACAAAAGCCGCTCAAGAAAAATTCTTTAGTTCTTACTCTTATTCTTAGAGTTTTTAGCATCATCCTGACCTTGGACTCTAGTATGTGCATCTACTTATTTGCTCATAGAAAACGAGTTGGCATGTTGTTTAGACAACATTTTACCATTATGCTATGGTTTACTTAAAACTTTGAGGAATCCTACGGTCTTCTATAGTACTCATGTTCAACATGTGGAACAACTTTTATTGCTAATTTTTCATATTTATAATGTTGATCACTTGACCCACTCTGGTTGTGCTGGGTTACTAAGAAATTGAGGAAGACAATAAGAGTCCCCCTATGTGGCAAACTGATAGGGCCATGTAAGTCTGCTTGCAGGCTTTTCTGTAGTGTGCTAAACCTTATGCTGGATTTGTTGTTTCCTTCTATGTAAAATGCTCCATTCAGCTTATTTTTACCTTTGCTCATCATGCACTTTGAATGCTTACGAGGGGAGGAGCTTTATCAACCTATAAAGCCTCATGATTGTTTTTGAAGCATAGGTATGTTATCATTAAATACCTGCATGAACTAGTTGAAGCTTAAAATTTGATTAGTCTACTCAAGACAAATTGCAAGTTCATTAAGTTCGTGAATGGAAGACATTAGTGGGAAGTTCTTACTATTACCATACAAAAATGCCAAATATATGGTTAAATCAATCATATAAATTCTGTACATATTTGTGTGTTTGGGCAGAGTTTGGTAGTCCATTGTTTTTATCAACAGCCATGAATGAAGTCTCCGGTTAGGTTATTGAGATTGATGTGCTAAAACCTATGATTCAAGGTTATGAACCATGGTTTGCAAAAGTATTGTAATGGGGTGTCTAAAATTTGTTGTAACCAGTTGTACGAGAACTTGTCACTTGGTGCGATGATTGTGAGAACCCTTTCACTCTTTCTTGTTTTGGTGTTTTTTGATTTAGTAGTTTGCACATGCATTGAGTGGAGCTAGGTAATGTGAAGAAAGAAAAGATGTGGGAATCGAATTTATAAATTTATAGTGAATATAATTTGGATGTGTATTATATTTTTTATAGGCCTTGTTTTGTGCATTTTTATTTTATTTTATGAAACATCATTTTCGGCGTATTCAGTTCGCCGGAAAATACTTTTTTATATAAGCTTATCTTCGGCGACACAAAATTGCCGCAAATACTCTTTTGCAGCGTTAATAACTCGCTAGAAAATATAAAATCATTGCAGTTATTATAGTTGTGGCGAATTTAACAGCCACAAAAAATATTATTAACGGTGATTTTTGAACACGCTACAAATAATATGAAGATATTTGCAGCGATTTTTGTGTATTCGCGATGACATAAAACGCTGCAAATACTTTTTCACAGTGATAAAGAATTGAAATATGACCGTTATTTGCGACATAATTTACAATATTAGCAACGAAAAAAATCGTTGCAAATAAATATTTTTCGTGACAATCTTTTAGTTTCGCTGGTTAAACTTTTAAGTGAGTCAACAATTACAACGAATGTGTGGCGCAGCATAATTCGCTGCAAAAGGTTATTTACAGAGATTTTGAGTGTTATTTGCAGCGATTTTTAGCGTCGCAAAATGCCCTATTTCTTGTAGTGTCATGGGTTGAGTTTTGCTTGAGCGCCATGTCGAGCGACATCAAGCAAACTCTCTGTTTTTTTATTTTCTACTCACAGACCAGTCTCTACATGCACCCAAATAGGATTTTTGTTAAAAAATTATAAATTTTCCCTAAAATTTTGAGAAAGAGATGGTATACTCAACCGGATGTGAATGCTCTTACAAACCGACCGAGGTCGTTTCTTCTGTCATTCTTTTAACGTTGAGTAATAATAAACTACAAATGATATTCGCAATCCTAGAGTATGTCTGTCATAGATCAATTATAGAGTTGAGAATGTTGAAGGTGAGCAGTAGGACAACAAGGAAGGGAAACAATTATAGTTAAATTCATTAAGCCTTTGTGAAGAATATAGTGTTGTTTAGCCCTAAACGATGTCGTTTAATATGAGATTTTTGTGTGATAAGTGGAACATTGTCGTTTCGTATGTGATTTCTGTAAGTGAAACGACGTCGTTCATATATGCTAAACACTTGTGAGACATCGTATGGTCTATAAGGAATTCAGTTATTAAACGAGGAAGGAAATGAGGGAAAATGATTTCAAAGTTCATTCAAGCTATTTTCTCTCTCTCACTTTCTCTTTCTCTCTCTAATTCTTGTTTTCTGAAGATTTACTATCTCGAATTCAGTTACTTGAAGAGGGCCCTTACATTTGGTATCAGTTGTCATGGCGGAGGGTACTCGGTCTTATACGCAGTTAATCGATTATTTAAACATCTGTAGCAACAAGAAGAAAGACAATAGAAGTAGATTGAAGATACAATTGCCATCTTGACACAACAGTAGGAGACTACTCGTGCAGATAGAGAAAATCAAGACAAAAGATTTAATGATTTGTTGCGGCAAATTTCCAGAATTTCAATCAGTGGTTCAATGGGTAATGAGGCGATGGAATATGTAGGAAGAAATGGCATCGACAATCATGCTTTTGTGAGGAATGGTGATGTCAATGAAGTTGTTAGTGAGATACACCAAAGGGAAACCTTTGACAAAGGATTTACTAAGGGATTTAAGTTGGAATTTCCAAGATTTAGTGGCAAGAATCCTTCAGGTTGGGTATACAGAGCAAACCAGTATTTCTTATATCATCAAGTACCTCTAGGTCAAAGAATATTTATAGCCTTATTTCATATGGATGACGATGCTTTAATATGGTTCCAGGATGTTAGTGAAGTAGGGGTTTTCCATACTTGGGAAGAATTTGTGCACGTTGTCTAGGTCAAATTTGGATCATCTCCTTATGATGATACAATGGAAGCTCTCACAAAATTAAAACAAATGGGTGTAGTGACTGCTTACAAAGCTGATCTTGAAGTACTTTCTAATAGAATTAGAGGTATTTCTGAGAATAATAAACTTAGTTGTTTTTTAAGTGGTTTAAGAGATGAAATTCTATTGCCTATTAGGATGTTGAGTCCTACAAATCTAAATGATGCATTGGGATTAGCCAACATTCAAGAGCAGTATATGTGGAGTACAAAAAGGCCATGGGAGAGTGCATCTGCAAACAAGGGTCAGGGTTGAATTTGAGTGTTTGGCCAAATGAGTTATATTTTAGGAACTCTTAAAACCCAACCTATGACAAAGATGTCCTATCATAAGGTTATTGAATCACAAATGTTAGAATGAAGGAGGAAGGGCCTTTGTTATTTCTGTAAGGAAAAATGGCACTAAGGGCATAAATGCATTAGGCCAAAGTTGTGCTTATTGGAAAGTATGGAGGTGTCTGACACTACTGACCATGAATTGGATTATGAACAAGCAATAGAAGTGTTAGAAGCAGTTGTTGAAGAAACTATGGAGATTGATTCAATCTCACTACAGGCTATGGTAGGTACACCAAGCCCTAAAACAATGACTGTAGTGAGGCGGTTGAAAAGCAAAAAAGGTGGTATTCTTAGTAGATACTAGAAATACTCATAACTTTGCGGATACTTCAGTAGCTTCTAAGTGTAGTTTTCTGATAGAGAAGTCTTATTCAATCAAGGTGAAGGTAGCTAATAGTGAGGTATTGTCAACTAAAGGAAGGTGCAACTCAGTTCTGGTTCAGATGCAAGGTACCACCACATTTGTCACCAACTTCTTTACACTTTCTCTAGAGGGTTGTGATATTGTTTTAGGGATCCAGTGGATACTATCATTGGGCCCTATTCTTTGGAATTTTGTGGAGCTAAGGATGGAGCTCACTCACAAAGGCAAGGTGACATGTTTGAAAGGGATCATAGTTAATGGCACTAACATGATTGATGACAAAGAAATTTCTAGACTTTCTATAATGGAGCACAGAGGGCTATTGCTTCAACTAGTCTCAAGTGAGTCCCAAGAACTTGTTATTGATGAGTGTGAGAGTATATCTAAGTTGTTGGGATAACCTAGTAAGTTCTTTGATGAACCTAAGGATTTATCTCCACAAAGGACTCAAGACCATCACGTACCATTAAAATTGGAAACACTATCCATTAGGGTAAAACCTTATCGATGACCATATTACCAAAAAGCATAAATTGAAAAAATTGTTAGAGAATTGTTAGAATCTAGGGTGATCAGGCCAAGCCAATCTCCATTTTCTTCTCTTATTCTATTGATCAGAAAAATAGATGGCACGTGGAGAATATGCATAGACTATAGGATCTTGAATGAAGTCATTGTCAAAGACAAGTACCCTATACCTGTTGTGGATGAATTGTTAGTTGAGTTTTTATGTTCTTCTATGTTCTCTAAGCTGGATTTAAGATCGGGGTATCATCAAATTCAAATGAAGAAGGAAGACCTTCATAAAAACAACTTTTAGAACTTATGAGGGTAATTATGAATTCCTTGTAATGCCATTTGGACTCACTCATGCACCATTTACATTTTAAGGACTATTGAATGATGTATTTAAGCCTTCCTTAAGGCACTTTGTTATTATTTTCTTTGACAATATCCTTGTTTACAGCAAGGATTTGCAATCTTTAAGTTTGCATAACTTGTTTGCTAAGAAATCAAAATGTAAGTTTGCATGTTCTTAAATCGAGTACTTGGGCCACTTGATTTCTAATAAATGAGTGAGGGTTGATCCTAAGATGCTTGAGTGGCCTGTTTTGGATTGCGGTAAGAGTCTTTAAAAGTGCTTAAATAGCTTTAGAAGTTCTTTAAAGAAAAAATTAGGTTATTTGGGTGTTACATATTAAAGTACTTTTAATCTTGAACGTACTTTTCCAAATAATTCAAAACATAATTCGAATTTAAAAACAACTCTCAATGGACGAAAACACCCATATAACTTTAAGATAATTACAAATTTCAAACTTTCAAAAATATGGTCATAATCATTAGCAATTCAAATAATCATCATTTCTACCTTAAAATACTTTTTTAATTTGTTTCCAAACATATATAATATGTTTGAAATTGCTTTAAATATATGATTACTGATTACGCTCAAAGAATAATGCGGTAGTTGCAGCACAACTTTGGGGCGTCGATTCCACAGAGAGACAGATTAAAAGAATAGCAGAAGGAACAAAGAAACTAAAGAAAAATATTAAATGATTAATAGAGAACAAAGATTAATTTTAAATGCAAATTAAGGTAAAGCAAAGTGACTAACGGAAAAAGTACTCAAATTCGAAGAACAGTAGAGTGTCGAGAATCCCATGCACAAATTTGGTATTTTAATTATTCTTAATTCATTGAATAACTCAATTAGAAACTTAATTTCCAAAATTTTCAATCAGAAGGTATCGATTTATAAACCAAATGTAATCCTTTGAAAAATCATTCACTACTTTTAAAATACGTAAATTATTATCACTATTAAAAAAATCTAAGGATGATAATATACTCAGGGAGCGATATTGCAGCAAAGAATTCAATCAATATAGATAAATAATTGATTCAAATATAATCAAAGAGCTAACTCATTCAATAGAAAAAGCATGACTGAATCCATAAACAGAAGAAAACATCAACAATGAATTGAGAATGATAAAACAAAAGAATTTTAGTAATTAAAAATCAAATATATAAATTAAAAATATCATCTAATGTGCAAGTCCATTCCAAGCCCTACTTGAGAATTTAGTTACCCATAAATATAATGGACAACAAAAATCTCAAGAGATAAATAAAGCAAACGGTGGCCATGGAAATTAATTTCGTTGTTTCGTTATTCATTACTGAGCCGTCTCCCTCCTCTTCCAACTCCCAATTTCATGCTAATGAAATGCTTATATAGGGTAGGAAATAAACCCTAATGTCTTCATATTCCGCATACAAAATACCTAAATTTTAGGACTCATCTTGGTAGCCACGTATGCACTTCAGGAGTTTGAATTTAGAAATCCTTATTACAAACAACCTTGTATCTCTTTAAGATAGATTTCTAACGCATCAAGAATCACATTAATCCAATATTTGAGCAAAAAGTTATGATCAAAATACTAAAGTATGTATAGGTTGTCTTCTAGTGAATTTCGGACTGACTTTTTCTCTTGATCCGAATTACTCTCAAACCCCATCATTATCCTTATTTGAAGAGTACTACACTCATTGAAAGTTCTTAGGTGTTCCAACATCTTACCCACTTGAAATTCCTTTTAATTTGACTGGGTTTGGACTTGCTCTTTTATAGACTCTGAAATTAAACATAAAAATCTGCTCAGGAGTATCCCAAAGTAAATAGAAACTCAATTCAAGAATACACATTAATTTCTATGATTTCTATTCGCATTTTAGCATTTTAGTCCAATAATAGTGTATTTAGAGTGTACTTACGTACACTCATCACACTCTCTAACTTGCTTATTGCTAGTCCTTAATAATTTTCATGCCAAAATAACGAAAGAGACCAAAGAAAATCACACACAAAGGCCACCAAGTCACACTTTCTAGATTCACATATCAAAGCAATTTTAGGAATTCAATAACCCTATCACAAGCAATCCACCAATAGCAATCCACATAGTGTGTGTGTTCTAAACTATATCCATCCTGATACATGCAACATCAAGAACATCTCGAGCAAAATGTTCAACTCCATAACTCAAGGGTATAAAAGTGTTTCGTGTGAGGATTCTCTCTATAGAGTTGAGAATGGATATACACACTCTCATGGGAAATTAGGCAATTATGTACAAGCAACAAATAAAAATTGATCTTATGATAGGAACAATAACAAATGAGACTTCCACCACTCTTTCTAAAAGTTTACTTAGGATCAAAGCGATCAACACAAAAGGTTGTAACGTAGCTTGGGTTCGGGGCTATATGAAAAAAATAAGGATAAAAATGATTCAAAAACCTCCAAGTACATACAAAGAGAATCTTATTAAATATATCAATAGACCACACTTCTCACTGATGTACTCTCCATCTTTTCAGATCATCAGAAAATAATGTTTTTCCTTCTTCTTCCTCTTCCCTTTTTTTTTTTTCAAAAAATGTGATGAACAAACACACGCCACTTTGGTATTCTTGCCATTTCTACCCAACCTTGACTTTTTTTTTTAATCAAATAACTCAACACAAAAGAAAGAAAATGCAAATTCCACACCTAATATACACTTGGAAGTAAAAAGGGTAGAAAAATCAGTATATAGGCTATACTCCAATGTGGAGAGGCATGTATAATGTGGGCATATGAAAAGAAAAAGCTACATGTGTTTATTGGTTCAAAGTTGGCTACTAGGTGTCTATGATGGAAATGGTTAGTTTGGAAGGCTCAAACGTTGATCCTAAATTGACATTCATCATATCTTAAGTATATGCACCATCTTACCACAAACCATGTAATGATATTCTCAAAAGAAGTGCCCAATTCAACAGATTAATGAACGCTTATCACAATTAACTGCATTTGTAAACTCTCAATCATATTGAAAAATCACATGAATACTTAAGCAAAAGAGTTCTCTAACTACATGTGTCAAACCACCATCTTACCGCAAAATTTGGATGAGTGCATTAGGGGTTCTGTGAATGCTTCGGCAAGAAATTATTATGGTGGATTTAGTGAATTCACGAAGATGGCTATGAATAAGAATGAGTACACATGTGAAAATAATGCACGTGTGATGCAAATTTTTTTTAAAAAAACTGACACAGGAAAATATGCCAAAAAGTTCCAACAAGCATTTTAAATACTGAATTTGCACCTCTACCTCCCAACTTCAATGAAACATTGTTCTCAATGTTTAAAAATCAAAACTGAATGGCGAGTAACTGAAGAAGGTATAATACACCTGATGTGTGGCATGGGCAGCTAGGTAAACATAAGATATAGTAAATTGAAATGGCGAAATGACACTAATCTGAAATCAGAAAACAAAGAAAGCAACAACAAACAAAAAGTAAAATAAAGAAAATAAGAGAAAATAAAAATAAAACAAAAAAAATAAAGAAAAACACACTTGCCTGGTGTGGTCAAGGTTGATAAACCGGATCCACAAATGGAATGTCTTCCACTTCTGAAACTTGCCTATCAATTAATACTTCAAGGTGTTGACCATTTACTTTAAAGATCCGACCATTCTTACGATCCTCTATTTCTACCGCCCTATTTGTAAAAATATTCTTCACTACAATAAGGTCGATCCACCTAGACCGAAGTTTTCCTAGGTGCTTATGGAGTCTAGAATCATATAAGAACACTCGATCATTAGGTTTAAACGTTTTTCTCAAAATGTTTTTATCATGAAACGCTTTCATTTTAGCCTTATAGATTCTAGAATTCTCATAAGCATCATTTCTCAACTCCTGTAACTCGGTCAATTGAGATTTTCTAAGCTTACTTCCTTCTCCCATGTCAAAATTGAAATGCTTGATGGCCAAATAAGCTCGATGCTTGAGCTCCACAGGTAATTGGCAAGCCTTTCTAAAAATAAGCCTATAAGGTGATATGTCTAAGGGAGTTTTGAAAGCTGTATGGTAGGCCCAAAGCGCATCAACTAGTCTCAAAGACAATCTTTGAGATTTGGGTTGACTATTTTTTCTAAAATTTGTTTAATTTTCCTATTTGCAAATTCTACTTGTCCACTTGTCTGGGGGTGGTAGGCAGTAAAGATTTTATGTACTATCCCATAATTTTTCATCAAAGCCTCAAAGAACTATTGCAAAAATGTGTACCCCAGTCACTAATGATAGCATGTGATGTACCAAATCGAGATAACACATTCTTTTTAAGAAATTTAATTACCGTCCTATTACCATTGCTCCTACAAACTGCTGTCTCTATCCATTTTGATACATAATCTACTGCCATAATAATATGTTGATATCCAAAAGAATAAGGAAATAGTCTCATAAAATCAATGCTCAATAATCAAAAATTTCAATCACTAAAATTGGGTTTAAGCGCATCATATTACGATAGGACATAACTCCAAACTTTTGACACTTTTCACATGAGTGACAATAAATGTTTGTGTCCTTAAATAAGGTGGGCCAATAAAATCCACATTGCAGAATTTTTGCAGCGGTTTTCTTCATTGAAAATTGGCCCCCACAAGCTTAAGAGTGACAAAATTTCAAAACGCTAACAATCTCTTCATCAGGGATGGGATGCAATGCCTTGAAATTTGGTCAGAGCAGAATTTGAAAAGAAAATGATCATCCCAATACAAATTACGTATCCCAGCCATGAACTTCCTCTTATCCTAAGAGCTCCAATCCACCAGTATCTCACCAGCAGCCAAATAATTCACAATAAGAGCAAACCATAGAAGAGAAGTAATGGAAAGTAAATGCTCATCAGGAAAATCATCCCTGATTGGCAGGTGGCCAGAGGTGTTTTCAAATATAAGCCTCGAGAGATGATCAGCGACTACGTTCTCCACTCATTTCTTATCTTTGAGAGTGATGTCAAATTCCTGCAAAAGTAAAATCCATCGTATTAGTCACGCCTTAGCATCCTTCTTTGTAAGAAGGTACTTAAGGGCTGCATGATCTGTGCAAATAATAATAGGAGAACCAATCAAGTAAGCATGAAACTTATCCAAAGCAAACACTACAGCTAGCAACTCTTTTTTAGTGGTGGAGTAATTCTTCTGAGTAGTATTTAAAGTTATACCAGCATAGTAAATGACCAAAGGCTTCCCCTCCCTTCGCTGTCCAAGAACAACTCCTACAGCAAAGTCACAAGCATCACACATGATCTCAAAATGTAAAGTCCAATCAGGTGGTTGCATTATAGGTGATGAGGTAAACTTGCCAATTAACGTTTTAGAAGCCTCTTGACAAGCATGTGTCCACTCAAATGGGACATCTTTAGCTAGGAGGTCACATAGTGGTCTAGATATGGTGGAAAAATTTTGTATGAACTTCCTATAAAAGCCTGAATAACCTAGAAAGGATCTCACATCCTTTAATGTCCTAGGTGTAGGTAACTTAGAGATTAATTTAATCTTAAATTGATCAACCTCTATCCCCCTAGAAGAAATAATATACCCAAAGGCAATACCTAAAGGTACCGTAAAGTGGCATTTTTCTCAATTCAAAACCAATTCCTTCTCCTCACAACAAGTCAACACTCTCTCTAAATTCAATAAGCATGTATCAAAAGAAGGTCCAAAAACAGTCAAGTCATCCATAAAACTTCCATGCAATTTTCAACCATGTCACTAAAAATGCTTGTCATGCAACGTTAAAAAGTAGCAGATGCATACACAATCCAAATGACATTCTATGAAAAGCATAAGTACCAAAAGGACAAGTGAAAGTGGTTTTATCTTTGTCTTCTAATACAATTTCAATTTGATAATAACCAGAAGAACCATCCAAAAAACAATAGAAAAAGTGATCAGCCACACACTCAATAATTTGATCAATAGAAAGGAGAGGAAAATGGTCTTTCCGAGTGTCAGCATTCACTTTTCTATAATCAATGCACATCCACCACCCAGTCACAAGTTTTGTAGGGACTAATTCTCTCATGTCATTCTTCACTACAGTAACACCTGACTTTTTAGGAACAACATGTGAACGACTTACCCATTTACTATCAGCAATAGGATATATGATTCTTGCATCTAATAGTTTCAACACTTCATTCTTCACCACTTCTTTCATAGTGGGATTAAGCCTATGCTGGGTCTCTACGAGGGCTAGTTCATTCCTCCAAATTAATTTTTATGAGAATAGACTAGGGGACTAACACCTTTTATATCAGCAATGCTCCAAACTAAGGCTAACTTATGCTCACTTAGGATCCGAATGAATTTCTCACCTTGAGACTTAGACAATTTAGATGAGATAATAACAGGAAAAGTATCACCTTGTCCAAGGAAAACATGCTTTTAACCCTTAGGCAGATGCTTCAATTCAACTTTGGGTGCTTCCACACTTGAAGGAATTTGTTTTTCACTTCTCTCAGGCAACTCCTCAAACTTCAGTTGCCATACCTGAGTGCCATAATCCTCAGTTCTATAAAAAATAGCACAAATATCAACTACATTAGATGGATCACTGATAGAATCAAATTTAGAATTAACAAGAAAAAACTCAAGGGATCAAAATCATGAGCTATAGAAACTCCCCTATCCACGAATAAGTCAATCATGTATGTCTAGTGGCTCTCGTCATCATCTTCTGGTTGTTTTGCAATATGGAAGATATTCACCTTGAGAGTCATGTTTCCAAAAGACAGCTTCATGAGCCCATTCTTGCAATTAATAAGAGCATTAGCAGTGGCAAGGAAGGGCCTACCTAAAATCAAAAGAATTTTAGAAGTAATATCAACAATAGAGCTAGTGTCAAGGATTAGGAAATTGACAGGATAATAAAATTTGTCAATTTGATTTAGAACATCTTCTACCACACCCGGGGTACTTCGACTAAACGATCAACCAATTGCAATACCACAGTGGTTGGTTTGATTTCTCCCAACCCCAACTGTAAATAAATAGAATATGGCATTAGATTCAAGCTAACTCCTAAATCTAGCAAAGTTTGCCCAAACTCATTATTTCTAATACTGCATGCAATTTTTGGACAACCAGGATCTTTGTACTTGGGAGGAATCCGTTGCTCAATTAGAGCACTAACTTACTTCGTCAGGAATACTGTCTTCTTCACATGGTGCTTTCTATTAACTGTACACAAATCCTTGAGAACTTTTGCATAAGTAGGAACTTGTTTAATTACATGCAAAAGAGGAAGAGTGATTTTTACCTACCTTAGATTCTCTAACATTTCATTGTTAGGATCCAGAGTTCGCTTGCTTGATTTTAAAGTTTGAGGGAATGGTATCTTAACAGAACTCTTTGTCACCTCAGGTTCCTTGGGCAACTCGACATCACTACTATCTAGATCCTTTTTCACATCCTCTTATTTGTTCATTGTTGAGATGTGTAATGACTTACAACTTCGTGTCACAATGGCATTCACATCCTTCAAATTCTCTTGCGCCATGTGTTGACCATGGGGTGCAAACTGAGTTTGAGAAGGAAACTTACCTTGCTTATTCACACTCAAGGAGCTCATCAACTTAGACATTTGGTTCTTTATCTCTTAATTTTCTTTAACAACCTGCATATCAAATATTCAAACTTTTGGTTAGTCTTACCATGTGCCTCAATAAAAGCATGCAAAAGTGTCTTCTAAAAGACTCCTAGAAGATGAAGGTGCATGATATGGTGCAGGATATGATCTCAAGGGTTATGCAGGAGACTGGTTTTTAAACTTCCAGCTAAAATTTGAGTGATTGCGTCACCCTGGATTATAGGTATCAAAGAAAGGTGAAAAAGGCTTCTTGTATATACATAAGGCATTACATTGTTCCTCATACATCCCTCTCATCTAAGCAAATGTGGAACACTCTTGGGCTAGGTGATCTACCCCGCCACACACAAAACATGGTCTAAAAGACTCTGCATGATTAGCCACCTGTATTGGCTTTAAGTCCTTAGTCTTTAACAGTTCTAACTCCCTAGTAAGCATCTCAACCTTAGCCTTTAGGTTATCCTCTTCCCTGAGATGGTAAGTTCCACCACCATTTGGGTTTCCTGCAGGTTGTGACCTATTTGTGCTCTCAGTAGCACTAGGTCCAATCCAAGTGTGAGCTTTTTAAGCAAACTCATTGAGGTATTCTATGGCCTCATTAGGATCTTTCTGTAGAACTCACCATTACACACCATCTCCAAAAATTGGCGCTCTCTAGGTGTAAGTCCATCATAAAAATAGCTTACTAAGCGCCAATTCTCATACCCATGGTGAGGATGCATTCTCAACAATTCCTTAAATCTCTCCGAAGACTGATATAAAGTCTCAATGTCCTTTTATGCAAAGGTGGATATTTGCCTTTTTAAAGTGTTGGTCTTATGTTGGAAAAAATATTTATTAAAAAAGACCTGAGTCATGTCATTCCATGACCCAATAGATCATGGTCTTAACGAGTATAGCCAACTCTTAGCTCTATCCTTTAAAGAGAAATGAAAGAACTTAAATCTCACAATATCATCAGTTGCATTTTGACTATGAAAAGTCGCAACTACTTCCTCAAACTCCCTAATAAGCACATATGAATTTTCATTTTCCAAGCAATGAAAAGTAGGGAGTAACTATATCATCCATGTTTTAAAATCTAGTTGGCAAGTATTAGCTAGAAACATGATGCATGATGGTGTGGCTATGCGTGTAGGGTAGAGCTAATCCTGAAGGGTCCTAGTGGGTTGATCTCCGTGTTCACTCATTTCCTCAAAATTAGAAGAATTATCAAACAAATGATTAGAAAAATTAGACTTTGACTCTAACACAGGTCTATAAGCAAACCGACCTAAGGAGTCTCTATACATGTGCATGCAAGGTAGAGAAAAATGCAACACTAAAAAAAACTACAAAATGAAAAATAAAATAAAACAAAATAAAGATGCAGCAAGCTAAAAGAGGAAATGAAATTACCGCCTTTGCAAACTGCTAAAAATAAAAACTATCTAGCAATTCTTCTACTGTCTCCCCGCAACGGCGCCAAAATTTGATTACGCCCAAATAATAACGCGGTAGTTGTAACACAGCTTTGGGGTATTGATTCCACAGAGAGACAAATTAAAATAATAGCAGAAGGAACAAAAAAACTAAAGAAAAATATTAAATGATTAATGGAGAATAAAGATTAATTTTAAATGCAAATTAAAGTGAAGCAAAGTGATTAACAAAAAAGTACTCAAATTCGACGAACAGTAGAGAGTCGGGAATCCCTTGCACAAATCCGGTATTTTAATTATTCTTAATTCATGAATAACTCAATCTAGAACTCAATTCTCAAATTCTCAATCGGAAGGTATAAATTTGTAAACCAAAATTAAACCAAATGTAACCCTTTGAAAATCATTCACCACTTTTAAAATACGTAAATTATTATCACTATTGAGAAAATTCAACGACGACAATATACTCAGGGAGCGATATTGCAGCAAAAAATTAAATCAATATAGATAAATAATTGATTCAAACATAATCAAAGAGCTAATCCATTCAATAGAAAAAGCATGACTGAATCCATAAGCAGAATAAATTATATGATTATTTGGAGAATGAAACATCAACAATGAATTGAGAATGATAAAACAAAAGATTTTTAGTAATTGAAAATCAAATACATAAATTAAAAATATCATCTAATGTGCAAGTTCATCCCTAACCCTACTTGAGAATTTAGTTACCCAAAAATATAATGGACAACAAAAATTTCAAGAGATAAATAAAGCAAACGGCGGCCATGGAAATTAATTTCGTCGTTTCTTTCTTCAGTACTGAGTCTTCTCCCTCCTCTTTCAACTCTCAATTTTGTGCTAATGAAATGCTTATATAGGTTAGGAAATAAACCCTGATGTCTTCATATTCCTACATACAAAATCGCCTAAATTAAAAATACCATTTAATGTGCAAGTTCATCCCTAACCCTACTTGAGAATTTATTTAGCCATAAATATAATGAACAACAAAAATCTCAAGAGAGAAATAAAGCAAATGGCAGTCATGGAAATTAATTTCGTCATTTCGTTCTTCGGTACTGAGTCGTCTTTCTCCTCTTCCAACTCCCAATTTTGTGTTAATGAAATGCTTATATAGGGTAAGAAAGAAACCCTAATGTCTTCATATTTCCGCATACAAAATCACCTAAATTTTAAGACTCATCTTGGCAGCTATATATGCGCTTCAGGATTCGAACCTAGAAATCCTTATTAGAGACAACTTTTTATCCCTTTAAGATAGTTTCCAACGCATCAAAAATTGCATCAATCCAATATTTGAGTGGAAAGTTACGATCAAAATACTAAAGTATATATAAGCTATCTTCTAGCGAATTTCGGACTAACTTTTTCTCTTGATTCGAATTACTCTCATACCCCATCATTATCCTTATTTGAAGAGTCCTACACTCATTGAAAGTTCTTAGGTTGTTCCAACATCTTACCCACTTAAAAGTCCTTTGAATTTAACTGGGTTTGGACTTGCTCTTTTATAGACTTTGAAATTAAACATAAAAATCTACTCGAGAGTATCCCAAAGTAAATAAAAACTCAATTCAAGAATACACATTAATTCTTACAATTTCTATTCATATTTTAGTCCTATAATAGGGTATTTAGAGTTCACTTTCGTACACTCATCAATTACCAAACAATAAATAACTTTTTAATAGTAGAACTTATTACTTAAGTTATAAGCTATATTTTCTACCGCAATCCCAAATATGCACTGAGTCTATGTTAAGCTGGCCAGTCCCTAAGAGTTTCAAGTCACTGGAAGGCTTCTGGGGCTAACAGGTTACTATAGGAAATTTATTAAAGGCTATGGGCAGTTAGCTGATCCTTTGACTGCCTTGTTAGATAATGTCTTCTTGTGGATTGAAGCAACAATTAAATCATCCAATCAACTTAAGATGGCAGTAATAAAGCCACCAGTGTTAGCCCTAAAGTCTTTGTGATTGAGTGTGATGCATGTGGGAGTGGAGTAGGAGCTGTTTTGATGCAGGATCAAAGATCCTTAGCTTTTCTCAGTCAAGCATTAAAAGGTAGAAACTTGCAATTATCCACTTATGAAAAAGAATTACTAGCCTTGGTCATAGCAATAAATAAATGGAGACCCTATTGCCTTAGTGGTGCATTTATAGTTGGAAATGATCATCAGAGTTTGAAGTATTCTCTGGAACAATAGGTGGGTACTCCTACATAACACAAATGGATATCCAAATTGCTCATGTATGAATTTTCCATGAATATAAAAGGGAGTTGAAAATAAGATGGTTGGTGCCTTGTCTAGGAGGGATGGCATTGAAGGTTTTGTTTCCCTAGCAGCCATAACCTTTCCAACCCCCACTTGGTTGGAAGAGTTGAAGGTTGCATATTTTGAAGACCCAGTGGTACAGCTCAATTTGTTGCAAGATGGTTCACACTCTAATTCCTCTTTCACGTTGAAGCATGGAGTATTTTTTATGAAGGGCATAATTTACATTTCCAACTGTTCTAAGTTGAAGCTAAAAGTTTTACATTTTGTACGTGCTAGCCCCTTGCAGGTCATTCTAGTTTTCATAAATCCATACAGTGTGTAAGAGCTTACTTTTGTTGGCCTAGTCTGAAAACTGAGGTAAAAATGTTCATTAGAGAATGTGAAGTATGTCAGACGAATAAAGTAGAAAACATCCACCTTGCAGGTTTATTGCAACCACTGCCAATTCCACAAACCATTTGGACTAATATTACAATGGATTTTGTGGAATGGTTACTTGTATCAAAGGGATATTCTATCATCATGATAGTTGTGGACAGGTTATCCAAATATGCTCACTTCATGGCCCTAAAACATCCCTTCACAATATCCAAGGTAGCTTCTTTGTTTCTGAACAATGTTTTTTAAGTTTCATGGCATGCTTAAAAACATTGTTTCAAATCGGGAGTCCATATCCACTAGCTCATTTTGGAAAGGGTTTTTTAAATTGTAAGGAGTGAATTTGTCCTATTCTTTTGCTTACTACTCCCAAACGATCAAACTGAGGCAGTTAACAAATACTTGGAGCACTTTTTTGAGATTTTTTTCTAGTGACAAACCTAGATTCTAGTTTGATTGGTTGGCCTTGGCTGAATGTAGGGGAGAATTCGGTTTAGTCTTGTCGGTCCATAGGGGGTTTTTGGGACCGGACCGAAAATTTCGGTCCAACATATCCCCACTCCAGACTAGACCGAATATTCCTATGGACCAAACTAGAACATTAGCCATCGGTTTGTTCGATTCGGCCCAAAACCAAATGGGCCAGTTTCATGTTTTTCGGCCCAACTGATATTTTTAGACAAATTTCAGCCTGAGAACATTTTATCCCACTTTTCAGCCCAATTAATATTTATTTACATACAAAAAATTAAAAAATAATCTTGAAAAATATGCAATATACCAATAAGTTAATAACATCCAAACTCTAAATAAATGAAAAGATATAAAATAAAAGGAAAAAATATACATTAAAATTATCCATATGGACCATATCCATCCAAAAAAGGTCATCAATCATACTAATAAAATTAAAAACAAAAAAATAGAGAAAAAGAAATTAAAAAATCCCTAATTATCTGAATTCCAAATAAAAGAAAAAAGCAAAAAAAGTAAAGGCAACTGACATATAAAAATTATTCGATCCTTGCATCTATCCATAATCCACTTACTTATAAAACAATATTACAAATTATAAATATTACAAATAACTTAATGGTAATAAAAAAAAAAATGATTGAATGACAATGAGGCCACAGGCCCAAAACTCAAACTCAAGTCTCCAAGTCCACAACTTCAAATCTCCACAAGTCACAAAAATGATTTTATTGCAAAAACATAGCAAACAAATATCTTAGTTTAAATTTTTTACATGCTAACCAAAATAACTAGTATAGTAATATATTCTTCTCACCTCAATCATCCACAATGAGTGTAGACATTGTATTCGACGTCTCCATAGAATTTTCAATCTCTCCAACAAATTTTATACATAAAAGAGCAAACAAAACAAATTATATAAATCTACATAACATATAAATCAATGAATCATGAAAAGATACATAAGAAAATTAATTTGTTACATACTCATATCTAGCTATATCTCAAAATCCTCCACCTCATCTATTAAAGCCCTAAGTCTTGCAAACGTCACACAAGTTGTTCGATTGAGCCTTCGCTCAAGTAAACATTACACAAATTATTCGATCGAGCCTTCACTCTAGTGTGGCTCGAGCCAACATCACACAAATTGTTCACTCAAGCCTTCGCTCAAGTGTTGCTCGAGAGAACGTTCATTTTTTTATGTTTTATTTATTTTTAAAATCACAAATACAAATAGACACATATGTTTTTCCTTTTCAATGTATTTTCAATTTGTAGATAGTTTTCATAACATGTTAAATAACGTTTGTTTGTTAATTATTTCAGATTATTTACTCAAATTATGGATGATATACCATCTCGCCATGATTCTCCACAAGAGAATGATACACAGCCGTTGGCATTACCGACAGGTATTTCAGGCCATAGGCCCCCATCTAGAGCAGCTATTTCTTGTGCAAGTAGTTGAGTCCCAATAGATTTAGAAGACGTTGATATGGTTAGTAAAAAAAAAAAGGTCGTGAATATGAGAACATTTTACCAAAGTTCTCGATGATCATGAGAACCCATAGGCTCAATGCCACTACTGTGGACAACTATGCGGGTGTCATTCGAAAAAGCAATGCACTTCAGTATTAATAGCACATCTTATAGGCTGCCAACGGTATAAGATACACAAAGGGCTGGTGGCAATTGATTATACGAAACTGAGTTACGAGACTTCTAGGGCTACTAATGGCACGTAGATTAAGAAGTTATTAATCTCTTAATACAGTGAGAAGATATTGAGGGATGTTCTTGTGGAGATGATCATCACTGATGAGATTTCTTTTCCCACAGTTGACAAGGCAGGCTTCCGCAAATTAATACACACTTTAAAGCCACGATTTTCTATGTCTTCACAATATACTGTGGTGCACGATTGTTTGAAGAGGCATGCCAAGGAGAATGTAGTGATGAAGGAAATGTTTGTCGTCACTGACCAGAGAGTATTATTTACGACTAATACATGAACCTCCATACAGAATGTGGGCCACATGTGTATCACAGTCCACTTTATTAACAATGAGTGGATGTTGCAGAAGCAGATTATCGGTTTCAAATAAATTGTTGATCATAATGATTCATCCATTGGCAAGGAGATGGATGACTATATAGAGGATTGTAGGATCAGAAAAGTACTTTGTATCGAGGTTGACAATGCTAGTGCGAATGACACTACCATTGATTGGTTTAGGTGGAATATGAAAGTAAAAGAGGATATCATTCGTGAGAACCAGTTTATCCATGTTCGATGTTGTATCCAAATCATCAACCTTATAGTTTCTGAGGGGTTCAAGGAGGTTGATGATTCCATTATTAAAGTCCGAAACCTTGTGAGATATGTAAGGACTTCCCCTAACAGCTCCTCCAATTTAAGGCAATAGTCAAACAACTTGAGATCTCATCTTCCAGTATGTTGCAACTGGACATTCCGACTCAATGGAATTCTACATACATAATGTTGGATGTAACGTAGAAGTACCAAACAACGTTCAAGCAGATGGAGGTTGAGAATAGGGGCATGAGGTATGCTTTACTGGAGTCAATTGGGGGGAGAAGGGCGCTCGATGGTTAGGACACAGTTGATTGGGCCAATATCAGGTATTTTGTTCACTTTTTGAAGTTATTTTATGACATAACTATGCGGATATCTGGGACAAAATGTCCTACTATGAACATGTACTTCAAAATGCTCTCAGGGCTTTATGACCACTTACAACAGAATTGTGCTGACAGTGTAGGTTTGTTGAATGCAATGACTAGGAGGATGAAATACAAATATAATAAATATTGGGGAGATGTAGAGAAGATAAATAAATTATTATTTGTGTGCGATCCTTGACCCCTATATAAGTTGGCGATTGTAGAAAATTGGATTAGGGGCGTCCTCGGCGATGAGGACGCTGATCAGTTTATTAGATCTCTTAAATGTGATATTGATTATTTATATAGCCATTATAACGACAGTGATCAGTTTGCAACCGAAGGTGGTAGATCCTCACACCTGACTAACTCGACATCTTCATGGAATCACACATGCACAAAGCTCGAGAATGGAGTTGAGGATGTTGAAGGTGAGCAGTAAGACAACAAGGAAGAGAAGAAATGATATTTAAATTCATTAAGCCTTTTTGCATAATACAGTGTTGTTTAGCCTTAGAATAAACGGTGTCGTTTAATATGAGATTTCTGTATAATAAGTGGAACGTTGTCATTTAATACGTGATTTCTATAAGTTGAATGATGTCATTCATATATGCTAACTACTTGTGCGACGCCGTATGGTCTGTAAGGAGTTATGTTATAAAACGAGGAGGGAAATGAGGGAAGACAATTCCGAAGTTCATTCAAGCTATTTCCTCTCTCTCTCTCTGTCTCTCTAATTCTTTTTTTTTAGATTGATTGTCTCGGATTTAGTCACTTGAAAAGGGCCCCTTATAGTGCCCCACGCATTTTTTTAAAAATAGATAAATATGAGACCTGCATGAAAAAATTAATTTTTTAATAACGAACCTCACAATTTTTCAAAGGGAGTGTGTGAGGTTTGCACACTTTAGAACTGTCCGTGAAGTTTGGAAACCCTAAAACCTTATCTAATATTCTAGCATTACTTCCAAACACAGTATTGAGATCCGATCTTTGACTAAAGAAAGAATTGGATTAAGTTTCATTACGTTTTACGAGTGAATATATTTTTAATAATTAGTTAGGTTTTTTTTTTCACCGCTAACTTGATGCTTATCAAATCATATAGTTTTATGTTGAACATTTTCAATTTCATATGACCAAATGAAGGTATCCACTATGATGCTAAGAAGTACAGGGTCATCCCCCAATGCCAAACCTATTTTTCCTTGTCAAGGAAACTTTCTTGGTGCTGTTTGAATAATCTAATGGATAAAAATCCAGTTTTGTTGGAAGTATTTCCAAAATAATATATATTTTATTTATTATTAATATTATTTTTTGGTATTATTTTGGAAGTTATGAATTATTTTGGAAATAGAGAATTTATAGAAAGTTTATAAGCTATGAATTATGCTTATAATAAAACGGGTCTACACAGACATTAAACAGTCATGGCTCAATAGTATTGGGTATAGCAATAGTTGCTAGTAAAGCTGACAGCTTATTCATCTCCGCACTACACACCTGACTACTTTTTATTTCTTTTTTCATAGGGTGTGGAGTAGTAAATAGTGGCTGAAGGAAAAATTAATTCTTTTAGTGATTTAGAATATTGCATGCAAGAATTTTCGAATATGATTTAGAACTTGAGCAATGCAATGATCAACATGTATGGATGCTTAAAAATGATGGATTCTTTTCTCTTAAATCTGCTTGTTAAGTTCATAGGAAATCTACATGTCATACAAGTTCACGAGGCTGTTGTCGTTAATTGTAAAGTTTTCGTACTGATTATTTGAGCTCAATACCATATTAAAGCCTAATATGCTTAGCATATTAGATGTGGTGCAGATTGTTCCTTCGAAAACTTTGACCTTTTCAATATTGTAAGGAAAGATTAGAGAGGCCTTTTTTCTTGTTCAATGGAACCCTCTCCTTTATTTGATGTGCTGATGAAGTTTAGCATTGATTGGGCTTCACATGTTTCTGTACTGAGGTTGTTTCACACCAATGAAAACCACATTAATATATTGAGTTGCTTAAAAAGAAAACATTAACGTACATAGAAAATTCTACAATTAGAAAGAAGAGCAAAAAAGCATCATAGTTCTAACAATATTAATATTACAGTCGGATTCAGACACCAGTTTTATGTTAGTGAGGGTGCAGTTTTACATGTCATTCTTCTTCTGGCTCTTCCTCTTCTTGGAGAAGATTTTCTCTGTTGTCATGTGCCCAGAAACCACGAACATCGATGACCATGCTGGCTACAGTCCCACCCTGTTTGCAATTGAGAAGATCCGCCAGTGTAATCCTCAGCGAGTCTGCTGGTTTTACCATATCCCAAATTTCATCCCTTACATCCTCGATGCACAATTCATAGTTCCCGCCGTCGATCCATTTCTGGTGTACATCCCTGTTTTAATTTTTCATAAAGCAATGATGGTAATCAAAATGCTACTCACATGCTACAAACCAATAATAATTAGACTTTAATAGGTAAACAACCATAATTTCAATAATTCCTGGGTCTGATATCTGGACTCATGTCTCTGGTAATTTGACAAGTGCATAACTTGCTTTACTAGAACAAGCTGGAAACTAAAGAGGTCTTCTGTTTGAAGGTTGTATAAGGAAACATCTCTCAGCTTTGGATGCTTCCCTTTTTACCGTACTTGGCTTAAACTTGGTTTGCTCAGAAAATGGAGGGGAAATTGTATGTATATATATATATATAAGTTGTTCACGACAACCAAGAAAAGCACACCAGATAGATAAGTGAGCGAGATTATCACCCACAACAGAAGAGGTTTCTCACCTGAAAAGAGAGTGAATATCGGCTGTAGTAAGGAAACCCCTTCCATGAAGATCAAGACACCGAAACAAATAAGTTAACCCTTCTGGAGTGTCTTTGTTTTCTAGGGCCAGTACAAAGTCCAGGAAGCTTTCAAAATCCATCTCCCTAGCATTTCCTCCACCACTTTTTCCACGGCGAACATGCTCATCAAATACTATTCAAAAGCATATCAATTGCAAGGAATGAATAAAAGGAACTGAAAACAAAATGCAAATATATATATGTATGTATTTGCAGATGTAGAGTGTTTGATGTAGCAAGAAATGTAAAGCTATCCGGGATCTTTGGATATGTTTTGGTGCCTTCTATTTTGTATAGGGAGATAACTTTTCAACATATTTTTCTGGTAGGACCTGTTTTTGGGACATGTTATGGACATTTCTTCCATTTAAATTTCATTTAGTTCTCAATCATCCCAACATGCAAAATAAAGAGTTACTGTTTGAGTCTATAATGCACATCTTAATAGAAGGCCATCACACAAAGGTCAAACTACAAGGCAGCAATGTCGGAGGGCAAGACCTATAAGAGATCATTTCTCAAGGATTATAGCCTTTTTCAGTAAAACAAACAAGGACATTTTAAAAATTGGCATCCACTTTCAAATAGTAAGAAAGGGAAACAATGCAGAAAAGGGTGTTGATTCCTACCCCTTTCAATGAAAATTTCAGTCAGTGTCCCATCTGCATATTCTCGAAGCTCCTGCTTGCTCAATGTTCCATTCATATCTTTATCAAGGGCAAGAAACATGTCTGCACAAAAGAATGAGGGTGCAGTTAGCCACATGATTCCAACGGCAGCAGTTTGAATCACTCTAAACACAACATAACATCAATTCCAAGATTAACAGCAACATACATGCTGCTAATGAGACAAGCATTTGCTTTTACAATGAATGCAGCCAATATAATTCATTGAACATACCACCGTAATGAAGTTCACTAAAGTAAGACAACATAAAAAGGCTCCTGTACATTGGTAACGATTGCTGACCATTAATCTTTAACTTGCCAATTGTCACTCGTTATTTTTATTCTTCTTGTCAAGAAAAATCATGAGACGGATCCAAAACAATACCAAAGTAAAGAACTTTATCCAGGGAAAAAAATATTAATTGTCAAATATGCACTTCAGCAACCTACCGAATCAGTGTAAACTCATGATCTACAATTAAGATCATTTAGACAACAGCTAAAGAGGGAGCAAACTGAAACCAGGAAATAGCAAATATTGGAATTTCAGCATGCAAAACACCCACCACATATGCGTTGAGCAGATGTCAAGGAGAACCAGTTTTCAGCTTGCTCAGTGTCAGTAACTTCTTCCTCGCTTTCCTAACATAGATAAAATGTAGAAGATAAACCTAGTTTCAGCTTCAACTACTTATTAAAAAAAACAGCTTCAAATCTCTATCTATCCATCAACACGAATGGGTAACAAAAATTTCAGCAGTTTCTTCCACATAAATATGTACTGCTTCCATCCCTTAGTAAAGATCATAACTAAAAGTTTCAAGCAAATTTGTTTACAAAAACCTTTTTTTACAAGTAATTTGTTTCCAAAAACTTCTCACAGATTGAGAGAAGCAAGCCACAGACAGCTTTCACTGGCATTCTTCTTACAGATATATTAGGCTAAACTCAATCTACCTGGTGCAGTTCCATAAGTTCCTGGAGACAATTACTTAGCAGCACTTTTTTAATGCAGGCTTTGCCTGAAATAAAAATCAGCCATATATTATTGGCAAGCACAAGGGCCAGAAACATTATGAAAATGGCACAAAAATTTATAAGTGAAAATAACTTATCAACACAAAAAATTGCCAAACCAGACATATTATCATGATAACCCGACCATATCTGTTTTATAAGTATTTAACCAACTTATTTATACTCAAGTAAATTAAAATATATGCAAAATTATACATTTTTTTCATTTTTTTTCTTCATATCAGCTATATTCTCTACCACCACAGAAACAACATTATCTCACACCATTATTTCTGCATTCTCACAACTCACCTCATGCTGTCAAAGAGACAAATTATAATTTTCCCCCAAGACCCAAGCCCGCTCATTGTTAAATGATAAAATGTATTTGCTCATCAAAAAAGTTTCACACAGCCCCAACATGCTCAGGTCTGAAACATTTCATTTGAAGGGATTTAATTTCCTAATACTCAACTTCATCCTTATGCAGATATATTCCACTTCTTATGCCAAATTATAAAGTCAAAGATGTAGGATACATCAAACTAAAGTAAATGTGCAGACAGTTTACCAAACTGTACTGAGGAGAATAAATAATTGCAACTAAGAATCAAATCAGTACCAGATTCACTCAACAGGAAAAAATCTATGGGTATTGCTTCTTAAAATAGGACAATCAGACAATAGAACATCAACTCAATGTCGTGACTAAAGGATATGCAACAAACCTCGTCTATGAGGATCACAAAAGAAGAAAAATTTGTGTGCCGCTATGCGGCAATACATTTGAACAAAGGCTGCAGGCATGTCCCGTAATTGTGCCAAATTAGGAATAAGGCCTCGTATATAGGCTTCCATTTCCTGGAAGAAGAACCAGATATTCATGGATTATAGAAAATGGTAAAAAATAAGCTGACATTGAATTATATTGATCATATAACAGAAGGACCAAATAACTCATTTTAAACAACTGAAGGCCCAACAATGTTGAGAAATCATACATGAGCTTGTAGAAAACCATCAGAATCCTCATCGAGTTCACTCATATCGATTCGGGCCTGTGTAAGCGATACCTGAACAACAAAGAAAGGTGACATTAGTTGTTGGGGGGGGGGGGGGGGG
>QEOT01001382.1:0-12693 GCA_003123785.1 Pterocarya stenoptera
GAATACCAGCTCGATCACGTCCTTGCATGTTGTTTGAGGGTTCATGGCCTTAGTTATTTGACTGGCTAATTTTTTGTTTGTTTTAGTAATACTAAATACATGCAAAGTCTCTCGTATTTTTATTGAAACAAAGTGTAGTCTATCATTAAAAAGTAATTTTTTTATTTAAATTTTAGATTTTTTTTTTTTTTTTAAAAAGAGTATGCAAGATTTATATATTCCAATATTGTAAATATCATTTTTCTTTTTTTATGAGAAAATACATTTTTTATTTGCCATGCATAAATGCTACGGGGCAAGAAAATGATTGAAAATGTGCATTACAACTTGTCAACAAATTAAATATTGAAAATTTAATGGAAAAATCAACAATATTTTGCTGAATGCCAAATGTGTCAACCTAATTAAAAATATATATATTTTTTGAGTAAAATGTGCATTTTGTCAATAGTTAATTACCTTAATTTATATCATTTATGCGAGAAGCATTTCTTTATTAGCCAGGTGAGATCACCAACCAACCAGTAGTACCTTGCCTCGTGGCATCTTCTAGAGTGATAGTGAATCCACAATGTTTCTTTGAGCATTTTCATTAGTTTGGCTAAATATCAGTGATAGTTAAATTTTAGCCAATATGTGCCAAAAAACCACCTCATTGGACCAAGCATTGCTATAAAATTTAGACTTCAACTATAATGATTCTCCAAATTTGTAGGTGAATGGTAGGTTAGTCAAACATTAAAATATTCAATTCTCACTCCTCTCACAAAATATGTAGGTGTTTTTTATAACTAAGAAATTTAGTTCGATTTATTATTATTAAATACAAAATTTGATAAAAATAAATTAATTAGTTAATATTAATTAGAATATAATAATAATAATTATTTAATATTAATTTAATATTTAATAAATGTGAGAAATATTAAATTAATTTAATTAGAATATAATTATTATTAATATTTAATTGGTAGAACTACAAAATATGATAAAAATAAATTAAATAAAAAATTATTAAATTAATAATATTTTATTATTATATAGAGAGTAAATGACCAATCTAATATGGAGATTAAATTTAAATAAAATAGACAAATATAAATTGATATAATATTAATTAAATTTTAAAAATGTCAACGATCGAGCATGCTCTTAGTGAGTCTACGACGTCTACTTTTCCTGGTCAGCCCATGCGGTCTACCGGTAGAAATATGTTGAACCTATGGCGTCTGAAAAGTCGAATAGACTCACTGAGAGCTATTTGTTTGTTTTTTTCCTTCTTTGTTTTTTTATTCCGAAGACTACTAGAAGCTATTTGTTTTAATCAATAATAATTTTTCCGTCTAACGTGAACCCTATAATTATTAAATCATACCATATCTTGGGGATGACTCCAAAAGGATTATTGCACAAGTAACAAATTTAGAACTCTTCCTATTAATTTTGGGTCTATACCCAACTGAAAATAAGGACATTCAATAGGAAATTTGAGTCTGCCAAAAGGATGATGAGATTGAGATGAGATGAAAAAATTATGAATAATAGTGAAATAGTTTATGAATAATAGTATAAATGTTTGAATTAAAATGTTTTATAGGATTTTAAAAAATGAAAGAGAAAAAGTTGAATAAAAATAGTATATAATTAAAATATTTTTATAATATAATTTTTGTTTTGAGATTTGAAAAGTTGAATTATTTTTTATTTTTTGTTTGTAAATTTGAAAAAATTGTAATTATTAGTTTGAAATTATTTGTATTTGAGTGATATTTGAGAAAAAAAATATGATAAAATGAGAAGAGATAGAATTAAAATGATTTCCAAACATGTCTAATGAGTTGGAAGAGCCACCCCTCGTCAATTACAATACCATTTCATCAAAACAGAAACCACGGCATGTCGTTTCGGATGACACAATGAAATTGAAAGACATGATGAAAGAATAATGCTAGTCTCACAGCTCGCACGGCTGGCAATTTATTTATTTATTTTTAATTTCGTGATTAAAAAAATATTTTCTAATGATGTTATAAAACTGTTTTTAAAAAAAATATATTTAAAAGTATTAAAAAAATACATATAAAAAAAAACATAAAAATAACTAATAGTAGCTCCCTGCGGGAGCGGTGGCTGTGGTGCCACACTTGATAAAATAAAGACAACACGAAAGCTTGCACCGTCGAGACACCAGTTGATATACCTCAACATATATACAAACATTGAACTCCAAGAAACGGATCAAGAATTCAAAAGCTTGGCCTACAAATTGCAATTGCAGAAAAAGTTTCATCGCGGCAAGCATCGGGAGTAATATGAAAGATGAAGTGAGAAGGTGACAACCAGAGGGATAAGGGAGACACTGACTGAGCTGAAGAACTGTCAACAAGATCTTCTTGGAAGCAAAGTCCTTGTGGCCAACATCGATTCTAGAAGCTTCTCTAAGATTTTCTAATGCTTCTTCTAAGGAATAGGAGTTTGAAGCACTGAGTAATGGGAAGAGTATATCTAGTGGGAGAGAGGACTCCAATGATGCATCCTCATCCATTACTTCACAAAAGGCTATCTATTTTGATTTTCAAAGATACTAAAACAATGCCTTTTAGTGACTAAAGACTATATTTTATCCTGAAAAGAAGGGTTACAAACAATCAAAGCACGTTCAAGAAACATTTAAACATCCATGTGCAAGACTTCAATTACAAAAAATACCCATTCTATGTGTCTGGCAATCTGAATAGAGCAAAACCGAAGCTCAGTCAGAATTAAACTTCAATTAGAATATATATTAACAGATGAGAGATAGATCAGTCAGAATATGAAGCATTCCAATCCAGTTATAAAATCACATGCATAACCATATGAGATAATAACCAGTCATAAGAAATGGGCTTAATATTTCCTTCTCGAGATTCTGCCCTAAGGCAATGTGTTGGAGGAATAGACGAGGATTTATTGGTGGTAATATTATATTAGCTTTCCAAACCAATCAAATTTGATGGGCATCGCCATTGGTTAATCATATATTAACCGAAGAGTCAGGGTGCAAATGGACTGTTGTGCATGGGCCGACGTGTCACTTCCATGTAACTCCCATGCACGGTAAATTTTTATTTTTATTTTTTTGGACTGTCCACCAACCCACTCAAAAACCTCCTACTCGTTTTGAGAAAAAGGATTTCAAATGGAGATTGTAATGCAAAATCCCATGTTATACCAAGGCATGCAAAAGTATGTAGGACAAAAAACCAACCATCAAACAATTATATGGGGCATTCTATCAAACAGTTATTGGGTATTCTGTCAAAACCAGGATAACTTTATTCAAGGAAACTATATACAATACAACCCAAACCCAAATACAAGCAGCCAGAATTCCTGTAATTTGCTACAAAAAAATGTTGCTTCATGCTCTGAATAGCATATTAACATTCCACCAATTATCTAGAAAATTTAGGAACCCTAGAAATTTGAAGAACCAAAGAAATTAAACATTAAAAATTCCGATTACCTTAGAGCTTGGGAGAGAGTTGGTGCTTGGATATCTGACAGTGACAGATTTAAGGAGAAAGAGAGCTCCCGAGAGGACCAAAAAAGGGGCACAAAATGTAGAGACCGAAAATTGGGGGGGGGGGGGGGGGGGGNTGCAGCATTACAAAAGTCACCGACCGATTGATGTTTTAATTATTTTTATTAATTATTATTTTATTTAATTGTTAAGAAGGTATTTATAAATTCTTTTTTTATTTTTAAATATTTAAAAATATAAAAAGAATTACATAAAAAAAGATGAATAAATAAAAAAGCTGGTGACCACTCTCGTGCTAACACAACTCGGGAGAAAATGGTGGGAGAGATGAACTCTGCCTCTGGTCCATGCACACCCGTGCAAGTACCATTTTCCAATTCGGCACCATGGGCACTAGGCCTGTTCAAAAAATGCTATGACCTGCACCCACCCGATAAATTATTTGAGTCCTATATATCATGATCTCTTGTATCGATCTTCGTTCTAAAATTCAAGATAAGCTTTTCTTAATTTCTCCCTGGCATGGATCAAAAGAGTACAAACAAGACAGCATAAAGAAATCAGAATAAATTTAAGGGGCTGCTAATGAAATAACAAGCTGGTAGCTTATAGTAGTACTTCGTGGTTTCTTGATGAAGTTTCACAGCAACATGCAGGATGAGAGTCTGAGAGTTGGTTTTTGTTTTGGATTAATGAAAAGCATCAAAATCAAGGTGCAAATCCACATAACTTACAATAAATTTGAGTTTTGTTTGATGCATATTAAAAACTCACAAAATGCTTCGGATGTTTCAGAAGGATATGTTGAGTGCTATAAGAGTGGCCTTCTTTTTCTGTCATTGATTTATTCCATCTTCCACTTTTGATCACTAAACTCCAGTCTAGCACTAAAATTCAGCTAGCACATGTCAGAAAAAAAATTAAAAATTTAAAAATTTTAGCTCTTATAACCTGCATGCATTAATGTTGTGAAGGATGCGCCCACCACACTAGCGCTTGCAAATATAAAACTCTTTTGTATCCATTGGTCACTTGCAAACTATGCACAGAAGTATCATATGGGAATCCATTCCACTACCTCACAAATGGTGTATTGAGATGGACAGGAACTCCCATTCCTTTTACGGAAATGAGATCATGGTGATTGAAATATTTATGTAGGAGTATTCTCCAATTAGATGAGAAGCCCTAAGAGGTTTTCTTCACTATCCCTCTGGGAGTTTAGACTGAAGTTAGGAACTCCAACTCACTGACTGCAGTTCTTGGGATTGTGGGAATTTAACACAAACACTTTACAGGTTCTTTGGTGAACAATTATTTTAGGGTTGATTCATCCAAATCCCAACCTTCAAAGCTGATGGGGTTTCCCTCTTTTCCCATAACTTGTCACTCTCATTCCAGACCAGTTCAAGTGGTACACATAAAAGATATCTTAGTGGAACCAAACCGATATCTATCTATCTATCCTGCATGCCATTGAATTAGCAGAAGAGCTGCAGCCCTTCTGAAATGATTCTATCTTAGACCCTGATCATTAATAGTAGCAATATGCACTAGTTCAGAATGCAAACCCCTGCCATACATACGATCTACCAGAGAAACATAACAAAGTGAATTGATTGAGTTGCATATAATTGCATATTTTATCTATTTAAAACCAATAATTTTTAATTGTTTTATTATTTTATCATTGGTTTTAGATGGATAAAATGATTAAGAGGCATAAATCCAAGTTGTGAATTAAATTGATTAAAAGCATAGTTTATGCTTGATTTTATAACTTGTGATTTATTTGGACAATAATTTCTCATGCACAACACACTCTTAATATTTTATTTTTCATCTCTTGTTTAATTTTATTTATTTTAGTTTCTTTATTTTATTTTATTTTATTTGTTTAAGTTTTATNTATTTTATTTTTATTTTATTTTTTTATTTTATTTTCTGCGCTGGCTAAACGACATGTCGTTTTGAACTAAATTGATTTCTGTCGTCCTAGCTAAACGATGTGCCATTTTGTCTAAAACCAAAACGACATGTCGTTTTGCACTAACTTGGTTTCCTACCGTTTGAGCTTAACGACGCCGTTTTGTCTACAGACGCAAACGACGTCTCTTCACGTCGTCTTCAACCTCCAGCTGCTGCGTCTCGGGCTACAGTGCAGCCGTGCACAGCAGCCTTGAGTGATTGAGCTACATAATTGCATATTTTATCTATTTAAAACCAATAATTTTTAATTGTTTTATTATTTTATCATTGGTTTTAGATGGGTAAATTGATTAAGAGGCATAAATCCAAGTTGTGAATTAAATTGATTAAAAGCATAGTTTATGCTTGATTTTATAACTTGTGATTTATTTGGACAATAATTTGTCATGCACAACACACTCTTAATATTTTATTTTCATCTCTTGTTTAATTTTATTTATTTTAGTTTCTTTATTTTATTTTATTTTATTTTATTTGTTTAAGTTTTATTTTTATTTATTTTTTGCTTGTCTAATTTTTATTTATTTTATTTTATTTTATCTTATTTTATTTTATTTTATTTTTATTTTATTTTATTTTATTTTTATTTTATTTTATTTTATTTTATTTTATTTTATTATTATTATTTTTTTTTTAATTTCTGCGCTGGTTAACGACATGTCGTTTTGGTCGGCTTTTTCTTTTATTATTATTATTATTTTTTTAATTTCTGCACTGGTCAACGACATGTCGTTTGGTCGGCAGACCAAAACGACATGTCGTTTTGCCCATGAGTGATTTAAACGTCTAAAGCTAAACGGCGCCGTTTTGTCTAAGGGCAGAAACGGCGTCGTTTTGTATCATCTTCAACCTCACGACGCTCCTTCTGTGCAGCACAGTGCTTCTCCAGCCGTGCGTCCTCCGCGCCACCATGGACTTCCACCGGCCACCAGAAACTCCAGACAACGCCGGAGATGATCTTCCACTGACCAGTGAGTCGCCGGCGATCCTCCACAGCCAGCCACCCTCTACTCAGCTCCACCGTCTGCAACACATCCTCTGCATCATAGCAAAGCAGTACTTCTCAGTTCCTCCATCAACAGCAGCTCCTGCATACAACGGAAAGAACGAAGCAGAACATAAAGAAAGAAAAGAAAGAGAGATGCGGGAAGAGAGAAGCATGCGGTGGGGAAGAAAATAAAAAAAGAAAAGTAGAGAAAATGGCCGACCAGAAACGAAAAGAAAGAAAGCAGAGATGGAAAGAAAGAAAAAGAAAAGAAACAGAGAGGAAGACTGAGCTGGACGACGCTGGAGGCAGAATGAAAACAAGAAAAAAAAATAAAAAGAAAGAAGGACGCTACATGAAACTGAAAGACGAAGTGGAAGAAAAGAAAAGCAAAAAAAAAACAGAAAGGAAAGAGGAAATGCATGCAGCCGAGCGCAACGAAGCAGCAGAAGAGAAAAAAAAAAGGAAAACAGAAGAGAAGAAAAGAGAAAAAAATAATAGAAAGAAGCATGCAGATAAAAAGCTGGACGGAATAGAAAGAAAAATAATAGAAAGAAAAGACGACACATGCACTGCAGCAGACAACACAGAAAACAAAAGAAAAGAAAAGAAAGAAAGAGAAGGAGTGGGCGACGATGCACATGGGACATCCAGGCATATACAACGCAGCACATTCTTTCTGAAGCCTATATAAGGCTTAGAGGCAGATGAAGTGANTTCATTGTGATTTCTGAATACAGTGAATGCTTGAGAAATCTCTGTGGTAATCAATTGAAGTTATGAATGTCTCTACCATCAGTTGGACAAACTTAATTTTATTTTTCAGTACCTTTAATTTCTGCACTTTTATTTTACTGTCCTTTATTTTATTGTCTTTAATTTTCTGCACTTTAATTTTCTGCACTTTAAATTTCTGCATTTAATTTCCTGCACTTTTATTTTCTGCAATTTATTTTATGCCATTTAATTTTTCAGCTCATTTAAATTTCAGTCTTTTAATTTCCAGCAATTTAAATTCACTGTCTCGCATTTTAATTTCTTTAATTTTCACTGCATCTCAACTAATCAAATCAAACAAAATGAATCTGGTTCACGACCAGTAAATCCTCTTTTCACTGCACTCTTTCATCCATTGTACATATCATCACTTTTTATTTTTATTTTCCCATCGTAAATATTTCCACCATTTTACACGAGTTTATTTTTAGCACTTTCCCTGTGGAGACGATCTAGGAATTTATTCCTAATTACTACTCGACACGCTCCTGCACTTGGGATAGCCTTTTGTGCTGCTCATTTCCGAACGAGTCATGAATAAGAACAAGGCTCAAAATCGTCCGAGTTCAACAAAGAAAGAATCAGACCCAGATTGACTAATCAAACCCCAAATAAAACTAACGGCCCAACGAATCAAACCCCAAATAAAACTAACACAACGGAAGCTCCATGTTGTAGAAGATCAACTTATTTCATCTAAAATCAATGCTGAAGATTAGGAGAATCGTTCCAGTAAAGATTCTGCTGAAGACTAGGAAATCAAGTCTGCTATAATTGCATATAACAGAAGATAATATTGTTCCTATCTACACGAGATTCTTGCCATTATCTACACGTGATCCTTGCTGATATTTAAAGATAATTGTATAGCTGTATAAGACGTGTTACAAATATTTAGGAGATTAGTTATAATTGTTTTTATATATACTGCTGTAAACCTGCAAGCTGAATACAATTTGAATCAATAAAGAATTCATTCAAACATTTCCTATATTGTATTACTTTACATGGTATCAGATTAGCCGTGAAAAGACCAACGTCTACAAGCCATGTCTTCCTCTTCTTCTGATTCTTCAACCACCTTCAATATTCAACATTCTCAATCTCCCTCTGTTCTTACTATGTCCAACATAGTCACAATCAAACTCAGCCCCGATAATTACATTCTTTGGAAGGCACAAATGGTACCATATTTTCTGGGCCAAGACCTTTTTGGATATCTTGATGGTACCATTCCCAAACCCTCTAAATTTGTCTCTGTTTCCCATCCAGAAACACATGTAATTTCCGAAACACCCAATCCTGCCTATTCTTATTGGCTGCGCCAAGACAACCTTATCCTTAGTACTCTCATGTCCTCTCTCACTGAAGCAGTACTTGCTCAAGTCGTAATCACACTATCTCCTCTGCTGTGTGGCATGCTCTGGATGAAACTTTTTCATCCCGATCTCGTGCACGAACTGTGCAGATCCGAACCCAACTGGCAACAGCAACGAAAGGCAGCAAATCTGCCACAGAATATTTTCTATTTATTAAAAAGCTCACTGATGAATTAGCTGTTGCAGGACAACCTCTGAGTTGTGAAGATGTCATCACCTATGTTCTTGCTGGATTAGGCCACGACTATGACAGCTTTGTTGCCTCCATCTCGGCTCGCACTGAAAAAATCAAAATGGAGGAAATATACTCGCTTTTGCTCACCACGGAAGCTAGACTTTCTCGACATCAGATGTCATCTCCTGCTCAACCCACCTCTGCTAACATTGCCCAGCGACAATACTATCCATCCCAAAATCATAGCAGAGGTGGCTCTAGGGGACGGGGTCGCTCAAATCGTCCTGGTTACAATAATACCACACGTCATACTGATCACAATTCAGTAATCTGTCAGGTTTGTAATAAACCAGGACACTCAGCCCGCAAGTGCTATTTTCGGTTCAATTTGTCTTACCAGGATCCAAAACCAGAAAATAAACAAGCCATGGTTGCTACTAGCACTTCGGACACAGAATGGCATGCTGACACTGGTGCTACGCATCATGTCACTAATGATCTCAACAATCTGAACCTTCAGAATAATGACTATCAGGGCACGGATAAGGTTCAAGTAGGCAATGGCCAAGGTTTGCAAATCTCCAAAACTGGTTCCTCTAAAATTTCTACTTCTAACTCTACCTTTGTTCTTAATCAAGTGCTTCTCGTTCCTGAAATTCATAAGAACTTGTTATCTGTCCAAAAGCTTTGTATTGATAATCATGTTTATTTCGAGTTTCATGATAAATTCTTTCTTGTCAAGGACTACTTGGGGAAGGTCCTTCATCACGGCCATCTTATTAATGGACTCTATCAATTCACATCTCAGTCTCGCAGTCCGAAAGCTTTCTCCACCGTTCGTGTTTCTCATCATAATTGGCATCGCCGTCTTGGACATGCATCCACACCAGTCGTCAATAAAGTTCTCTCCTTCATCAATGTTCCAGTTGAGTCCAATAAAAAGCACTTAGTGTGCCCCGAATGTCAAATGGCAAAAAGTCATGACTTGCCATTCAAGTCCTCTTCTAATGTTTCTTTTTCTCCTCTTGATTTAATTTTTACTGATGTATGGGGACCAGCATCTGTTGTTTCCACTACTGGTGCTAAATATTATGTTAGCTTTCTCGATGATTATTCCAAGTTTGTGTGGTTATTTCCAATAAAACTCAAATCCGATGTTGAATCTATATTTCTTCAATTCCAAGCATATGTTGAAAAACACTTTGAACGCAAAATTAAATCTGTCCAATCTGATTGGGGAGGTGAGTTTCGACGTCTCCATAATTATTTTCAACAAACTGGAATCAATCATAGACTGGCATGCCCTTATACTCATCAGCAAAATGGTTCTATCGAGCGCAAACACCGTCATATTGTTGAGGTTGGCCTTAGCATGTTAGCACACTCCCATTTACCCATGCTTTACTGGGAAGAAGCTTTCCAAACAGCAACCTTCATCATAAACAGGCTTCCAACACCTGTTTTAAAGCAAAAATCTCCATTCGGAATTCTTTATAATCGCATGCCTGATTTTTCCTTTATGCGTGTTTTTGGTTGTGCATGTTAGCCTAATCTGCGTGCTTACAATTCAAACAAGCTAAATTTCCGCTCTAAAACATGTCTATTTATTGGTTATAGTCTTGGTCATCAAGGTTATAAATGTCTTGATTTATCTACTGGTAAAATCTATGTCTCAAGGCATGTAATTTTTTATGAGAATCTCTTCCCTTATACCAAAGAAAATGTTCCTCCACTCTCTCACCATCAATCTGTTCCAATGCCTCAAAACATCAATCTCTCTCATTCTCTCAGTTCTAGTGATTTGCAATCTGACCATTGTCCTATTAGATCTGTTTCTGCACCTTGTTTGTCTTTGCCTACAGGTTCAGCTGAAGCAATCATCACTCGAAATGCCACAGTTCCATCGCACCATACTGATTTGGTCTCGGATCTGCCACAAAAAATAACAGTTTCTGATGTGCCTACTATTTCTAATCACCATCAGATGACAACTCGATCGAAAAACAACATTCACAGACCACGCAAGCACTCGAATGACTTCATTCGACATCCTTTACCTCATGCATTGCTGGCTGAAAGTTCCATCGACACAGAACCAACCTGCTTTACTGAAGCATCCAAATCCATTTATTGGAGAGAAGCCATGGACAAAGAATTCAATGCATTGCTTCACAATGGAACTTGGTCTTTGGTTCCAAAATCACCAAATGCAAACATTGTTGGTTGCCGGTGGGTTTACCGCATCAAAAGAAAAGCTGATGGGACTATCGAGCGTCACAAAGCTCGACTAGTCGCCAAAGGTTTTCATCAACAAGAAGGTATTGATTTTTCAGAAACCTTTAGTCCGGTTATCAAGCATGCTACAATTAGATTGGTTCTTTCAATTGCGGTCACTCGGGACTGGCCTATACACCAAATTGATGTGCAAAATGCATTCTTGCATGGTGATCTACATGAGGATATCTTCATGACACAACCACAAGGTTTTATTCATCCTCAATTTCCAGATCATGTTTGTAAATTGCATAAGTCATTGTATGGATTGCGGCAAGCTCCAAGAGCTTGGTTTTCTAAACTCTCAGACAAGCTCAAATCATTACATTTTCATGAAAGCAAAGCTGATACATCATTGTTCATTTTTAAAACAAAAACTGCTACTGTTTACGTCTTAATTTATGTCGATAATATATTAATCACCGGATCAAGTTCAGCCATCGTCAACAGAGTCATTCAAAGCTTGAAAACAGATTTTGCTGTCAAAGAACTGGGGTTGCTGAATTATTTTCTTGGTGTCGAAACTCTCAGATGCCAAGAAGGTATCTATCTCACACAAAGGAAATACATAGTTGATTTACTCAAAAAGAGCAACATGGATCAAGCAAAACCATGCTCAAGTCCGATGGCCTCAACTTGCACTCTTACTGCCTCTGATGGCAAACCATGTGCTGATGCTAATCTTTATAGAAGCATAGTTGGAAGTATGCAATATCTTGCCTTTACAAGGCCTGATTTGGCCTTTGCAGTCCACAAAGTTAGCAAGTTCATGCATAATCCTCTTGACACACACTGGCAAGCTGTTAAGCGAATACTTCGCTATCTCAAATATACTGTTTCAACTGGTTTGTTAATCTCAAAGGGTGCAAATCTTGATCTTCAAGCTTTCTCCGACTCGGACTGGGCAGCAGACCGTGATGACAGAAGATCAGTAGGAGCTCATTGCATTTTTCAAGGACCAAACTTGATCTCATGGAGCTGCAAGCAACAACCAACAGTGGCACGTAGCAGCACTGAGGCTGAATACAAAGCTTTAGCAAACACGGCAGCTGAGCTAATGTGGATAAAATCAATTTTACATGAGCTGGGAATTCCACTTCGGCAACCACCAACTCTTTGGTGCGACAACATTGGTGCTACGTATCTTACATCAAATCCAGTCTTTCATGCCCGAACAAAACACATAGAGATCGACTTCCACTTTGTTCGAGATCAAGTTAATCAAAACCAATTGAAAGTTCAATTTATTTCAAGCCACGACCAGCTCGCAGATGCCCTCACAAAGCCTCTATCACCAAAGAAATTTGTAGCTGTCAAGAACAATCTGAATGTCCGTGATCTCCCCTTCAGATTGAGGGGGCATGTAGAAGATCAACTGATTTCCTCTAAAATCAATGCTGAAGATCAGGAGAATCGTTCCAGTAAAGATTCTGCTGAAGACTAGGAAATCAAGTCTGCTATAATTGCATATAACAGAAGATAATATTGTTCCTATCTACACGAGATTCTTGCCATTATCTACACGTGATCCTTGCTGATATTTAAAGATAATTGTATAGCTGTATAAGACGTGTTGCAAATATTTAGG
>QEOT01001383.1:0-26161 GCA_003123785.1 Pterocarya stenoptera
GAAAAACTAAACAAATATTCATCGCATTGTTTAATAAAAAATTTCACCCTTTGCAGTACATAAAAGAACACTCTTGACGATCTTCAAAGTACCACAAACTTACAGGTAATTTAACTTGGTGATTGTGTTTCATAGAATATCACAGTCTGGCCTACACAATTTAGTGATGTATTAAAGTCTAGGAAAAGATAAATGCACAAAAAGTGACTAACAAGAGTTTGAAACCTACCGGCGGACACTTGATTCTTCTGTTTCAAACAGCATCCTAAAGCGCATGCCAACAGAAACACGAGTATGATAGACTGCTTTAACGTATTTGGCCAGCGGGATAACAAATTCTGAAGGGCTAGCCCTGAATGAGAGTTGATGTGAATTTAAAGGAAGCTGATAATTACAAATCTTCAAAAAAACATTTCAAGAATCCTACCGTGGGTTATAGAATATGGTGAAACGGCTGTTTGTTGCGGCTGCATGAGCAGCAGCAGCAAGAAGTCCCAAGTGCATGCTATCGCTGGATAGAACTGATGAAGGCATAACAGTTTGCGGTCGATTAGCTCGCCGGATACCCAGGAGTAATTGATTCTTTTCATTCCTGATGAAGGGAAAGACATCAGTTAGACCACAAAGCACAAATCATAGTTATAAATATTCAAACATGTCTCTATGCCTAATTACACATAATGACCATGATGTGGGTGCCAGAAATTATTCTCAAGAAAGTCTATGAAGGGAAGTTTTAGCATTACATAGCATACATTGGGCTTATCTTTAAGCCTATTTCCATATATATGTCGACTGTCCAGGTCAACAAATAAGTTACATAACATGGATCACCCAGAAAATTTTTAGGGCACAGGAATATTAACAGACAATGGTAAGAGACAATGGAGGAAAACATGGAGGAAAAAGTCTATATCAGGAGATTAGCAAACTGCCCACCAGATAAAAAGCACGGAATCGCCAGCAACCAGTCTTTTAGCACTTACAAATACACTCCATCCTGTCGTAAGTAGGTGCCTTTTGGGTTGGCCTGCATAAAGAAAAGGCAATCATTGTTGTTTAGTGTAACTTGCTAACCAATCAAATATCTTAATTATGGAGAGTACATACTCACTTCCAAGATACAATAGACACTTTTCTAAAGACCACATTAGCTCAAAAAGTACCACAAAAGTAAAGAAATGTGGTGTATATGATTAGAAAGGAATTAAACTCAATACTCACCATCTGCCGCATTTCTTCTCTTTCATACTAGGAACACAATTTCAAAACTGAAAAAAAAAAANAGAAATGTGGTGTATATGATTAGAAAGGAATTAAACTCAATACTCACCATCTGCCGCATTTCTTCTCTTTCATACTAGGAACACAATTTCAAAACTGAAAAAAAAAAAAAAATACAGCATTTTTCAGAACGGTTTTCCAAAAAACTTACCACGAAATATATGTCTAAATTTCCATTCATTGTCATGCAGATCCCTTGCAATCAACTCTTGAGCAGGAGGCTGCAGGGAGAAGTCCTGACAGATCGGAACTACGTCATTAGAAACTAAATTAAGAGATTCTAAAGCCCATAACAATAACAAATTGATGGTTAAACTCCATCATTCAAAAGATTTACCAGTGGAGGGAACACTTTTTCAGCCGCTCGACGAGGAACAGAGAAGCCTCCATGAGTGCTTGTGTCACTGGCTGTCAAGGTTTTACAAAAATAATTTGTAGGCTGCTTGCTGTGGGTGCCCAACTCTGCTGGAAGGAACGCATCCTTTTGCTCTTGCTGCAGATTAAGGTCAATATCAAAATAGGAAGCAATCAACAAGTCTAACAAATCAAAACACCAACCAATTCACAGTAGCATACCGGATTCAGTGGTTGTAAAGTCATCTGAGCATATACTTCATCCGTATCAATATCTGCCTGAAGTTACCAAAATTTAGAATCATTAGGCACCGACGTAATGTTCAAAAACTAGAACCAACAAAGCTAAAAAAGACTTACATGCATCGTCACATTGTGAAGTTGGCAAATAAGTTGTGGAGGTAAACTTGGGTAATTAGGAATTTGGGTGTCAACTTCCTTGTTGGTTGATGCAGCAACCTGCATTGCAGCATTTAGATATGCTTTAGATATTTTTAACGTTATGTGTATTGTTCATTCAACCCATAATGAAGAAGTTGACTTTTAAAGAAAAAAATTAGCAAGTCTATCTTCAACAATTTGCGTGCAACAATTCTAACCTATGGACAGATNGCCCATTTAAGAGGTTCAGCTTCAAAACACTAATAGAGTAACTACATCCAAATTTACGCCTACTAACCTGCTCACTATGACCCTGGGGGAAATAAACAACACGACTTCCAACAGCCGGTAGTGAAACAAGAGGACCCGCGCAAGCATGCCAAAGTTCAGAATTTAGAACTCTCTTCTCCCCTGCAAAAACCGTTTCAGTGATACAAAATTTCTTGAACAATACATATAGTTGTCAATCTCGATATTATAAATTACACAGAATAATTCCTTCCCATAAGTGTAAAGGAATATTTTATCAGTGTGGCTTCATAACACTCATGGAAAATGTATCAAGTTGAGTTACCAAATTATGGGCAGATCACAAAACCAGATCCGAGAGGACGAGAAGCAGACAGAAATTCAGCTAGATGCAGCCAATTACCTTCTGTAGCTCGGAATAGGGGGGAAAGGAAAGAAACTATAGCAGTAAAAGCCTGGTTTCGGGCGCTTTTGGGGTCCCAAGAAGCAAAAGAAAAGGAGAAAGAAACAAAAGCCTATCATAAGTGGAATCATCAGGTATCTTAAATTTTCAACATTTTTACTTTGTATCTTTTTCCTACTCTTTCTCGGAAGCAACTGAGCGGCGCCCCCATGGGCATCCCCAACTTCTATAAACAAACCACAGAAAAGTCACCCCGGAACTCAGTCTAAACACTTAAGAAAAGAAAAATGAAGTTTCAAGGTTGAAAGCGAGAAAGAGACTCAAAATAGAAGCACCAAATCTGGAAGAGAAAATTTAGCATACCTTCCTGGGTTTGAGGACTAAAACCAGCTGAAGAGAGCCTCATTTTTGCAGATGTTCCAGAAGTACTTTAAACCTCAAACTTAAGCTCACGACTACTTATCCAAACCCACTCTTAACAAAAAACCACTAAGCACCAAATTATCTCCAGAAAAAACCTCGAGAGAGCTGAATAATCCCTTCACCTGTTTCCCCTCACTGCATAAGACCTTATATTTACCTTTCCCTACCCTTTAACAACCAAAACCCATTAAAGAGGACAACGTTAATTATAGAGTCTGAGCCTTCATGCAAAGAAACGGAAGCCAAACCCAGACTACACCTACGCCTGGATCTTCAACCGAAACCGGTTCCACTACAGAGCACAATCGACTTGAGCCTCATCCGCTCCTCACAGTCCAGACCCAGAACCCCAAAGATTCCAACTTCTAATCCACAACTTCACGCAACAATCTTCAGCAAATGAACCTCAACATTTCAGCTCCAAGCCCCAAATCATCTCGCTCGACCTCTTATACAAAAGCTTGGGCTTGCAGCTCGCGAGTTGTCCGGTTCCCCAATCAACGCAATCTCAGATAACCGAACAATTATGGCACAAAACCAAGAAAACCCACAAATCAGAAAAGCTAAATATCCACAAGAGACCAGATCTCAGCCTCAATGTCCCAAACCTGGCTTCAGTTTGAGCTCCAGAAGGGACCAGATCCCAATACAGAATCAACCCAGAACATGGTTACACTCAAACAGCACAAGTATTTTTTATAGCAAACTGAAGCTACTTCATATTAAACTGCTAACTGTTCCAGATAAGTTTACCCCAAATATGGCCTGGCTTCAGAGGTATAGCAAAAATGGATGGGTGTTTGAGTGTTTCTGCTAATGGAAATGAAGGGCCGCTGAATCTTGTGGAAATGGTATCGTCCTCCACTCCTACTACTGCGTGGTGGCTCTGCTATCACTGTTGCTTTACCACTCCCTCTGCCTCTCTCTCTCCCCGCTCCAATCAATCAACAAACAACTGCCATTATTTTTCGCTGTCTTTTTTATACCCGGGAAAAAGAAAAGCAAAAACTCATGAGACAGAGAGAGAGGGTGTCAGATTTTTTTTTCCCCAACAGAGGACAGTTTTACATTTTTTTGCTTTTCCTTCTTTTAGTTTATTGACTTTTCGTTCTCATCTCAAGAGTTGCAGACCACTTCGGAAAGATATAGAACAAGCCTCTGGGTTGAACAATTTTACTATAGTAACCTTCTTCAACAAATTTCTGGTCTCTTTTATTTTATTTTCTTTTGAATAAGAATAAATTAGATAGAGGCGAATCATTTCTTCTTCCTTTTTCCCCCTCAGTAAAGGAAAAGCGTATGTAAATTTCTTTTTGAATTTAACATGCCTGAAATGATTAGCTACCACTGTCTTCATCGTCTGGTGATGGCCATTCGAGTTGGTACTTATGCATATAAAGATGGGTCAACTCAAAGAGTCCAACTTACAAAGAGAGAAAAGATTTTGATTATTATTCCTACAATTTACAAGAAGTTTCTAGGAAAACATGCTAATTGTTTACCAATAACATCATCCATCTTGAATTTTGACTGCAAGTTAGGTAGAGTTATTGACTCAATTAATTGAAGTTCATCTATAACTTGGGGTAGTAGTGATTTTAGGTTGAGCCATATTTATCAGATGTCTTGGGTTAGAAATATCAAAAAAAAAAAAAAAAATTGAATGATTCAATGTATACTTGTTAGAAACTTTTTGTCTAGAGTTTGTACACTTTTAAAATTAGTCGAGACTTTATTTTGAACACTCAACTCCTACGTATTGATTTTTATTCAGACAACGTTTGGATATAGAAACGATTTCATCTCAGTTCATCTCATCTTATAACTACAATTTTTTTAAATTTTTATACAAAATAAAATAACCAATTTAATTTTTTCAAATCCTAAAATAATAAAAATATTAAAAAATAATATTTTATCAATATTTTATTCAATTTTTAACTTTCATATAAAATTATTTCATCTCATCCCACTATCCAAACAAGGCCAAATGTATTGAAAACAAAAATAAACAATCTTTTGAAATGGACAAATCAATAGCGTTGAACATATAAACCCTCATTTGATAAGAAGGGGGAAAAAAAGAAAGTGAATGTGGGTGGGAACCCATGATTTTCATCATGTTGTGGTCCAAAAATTCTAAACCGATGGATGATGAAAAAGATGTAGGGATAGGGAGGTTCCATGGCAATAGAATGCAGGGAAAAGGTATTTGCTAGGTTTACATGAGAGTCTTTTTGGCTTTTAACCTTTCCTGTTTCTTGATATGATTCGGGCATAAAATTTAGATAAAGATAGCGAAAGAGCCAACATTGAGGAACATTAATATTGGAGAAGATCAAGATGCACACGAATTACATGTTAACTAGCTAGCTATAGATCATACATGGGGATATGAGATATTTTTATTTATTTGGATTTAATGATTGGTGACAGAATTTTCCAATTCATTTTTCATTAATTTGGTCCACCCATTCCATTTGGGACTACCCAAGAAGAGACTTTGGAGGTTGAAGTGTCCATTTCAATTAAATCTTGAAGGTAGATTGCAACATTTCATGGGACCATATTCAATTAAATCTTCAATAGGAATTCCTTGATTTTTATTTTCTCATTATTTTTGGGATTTTCTTTATATTTTTAATTTTTTTATTATGCTAAAATTGGGTAATTAAGTTAATTAAATTAATTTGTTACACACAATAAGCTGCATTGGATAAGAGTTTATAATTAAATTAATTAGTTTCAAATGATTTTTTTTCTTTGTTCTTATTACCAAAAAAAAAAAAAAAAGATGACTCCCTGAAATTCTTTGCAATTATAATTCAACTTTTTGAAAGGAATGGTCATGTCTGTATATTACTATATTCAATGCTGTGATTGATCTGTAAATAAACTGACACTTTTTTTTTACTAATTAATGTACAATAGATTTGGTAGTAGTGTATGTTTTTTTGGTAGTAGTGTATGTTGGGAAGCAGGAAGGCCGAGGTGTAAATCCTAGGGTATTTTTTTTTATCAAAAGTGAGCTTAGGAATGGGATCACATACCATGCCTTATATAAATATATATATATATACACATTTATATATATATATTTATATGTGCATGCAAGGGCTGTCCACATGCACTATTGAATTAATTATATCTATTCGATCCACATCTTTTGAATTTCTAGATCACTCTTATGCGTCGTGTATTCACCTTCCCATCATAGTTTTAATAAAAACATTATTAAAAAATTTAAAAGCTATTTAATTCTATCCTAAGTTAAATATATATTTCCTTTTTTTTTAATTATTTTCACTTTCCGATGAGAGCAGAGAGGAAAGGGGAGGGACTCGAAATGAGAAGAAACTAAGAGGAAGGTTATTTAAACCCTAGGCAGAAACGGTGTCGTTCTCTCTTTTTTGTTTTGTTTTAAACTGCATAAGAAAAACGACACCGTTTCACCTATTTGAGTGAAACGGTGTCGTTTTAGAATGGATTATATATATATAAAAAGTTTTAAGACGTCAGTCAGTTCAGCGGTTTTCTGCTGATTCGAACGAGCCAACTCCGATTTTGATAAAATTACACCGTCCGTCGACGGGTTCCCTGTTGGTTTCGACTGATTTTGAGATCTGCCGGCTCGTTTGAGTCGGTCTTGACTTGTTCTTCGGTTTCTTGTACAGCTCTACTAGCTAGGACCATTTTGTTTTGCCAAGAATGAATTAATATCCATATATCATGAGAATAATATTGCACACACACATACATACATGATATATATATATTTATATATATATGATCTTTGGGCAGTACCTTAATCATATGATCTCCTGATCAAGAAACAAATCTATCTTTTCTCACTTAGCTATCATTGTGATTTTGACCAAGATATATATATGGTCAATTTTATCGTCTGAAGATATTGATGAGTGATGATCGATGATCTTTTCCGTCAAGCACTTTATAAAAAATTGTACAAGAAGCTGTGTGCTCGCAGCATAATCGAGATGGAAATATATATACATATATATCATTGGCATGCTCATGATATATATATATATATATTTATATTGTAACTCACAAGCTAGATAGCCAAGATCATGATATGTGTAGACTCAAATTATCTAATTTGTTTATGAATCTCAATCTCTGTGATCAAGATCATTTTAATTTTTCATTCAAAACTTACGCACGTGTATAATATTTTTAATCCTAGTTCTATATATATATATAATATCTCATGTGCATATTCTAATAAAATGAAACAAATTAAAATTCTCAATTCTTTTGGACATCTCATCAGGATAAAATTTTTACAAGAGCAAAAATGATAGCATTTTTTAAATTTCATCTAAGATATATATTTCTATCATGTAACTTAATTAGTTGGAGCAAATTCTTGATTTTCCCAATCCTCGAAATATACACAAAGGGTTGGAAATGGCGCTCCCTAAGCAGGCCGAACGCATGAGTAGAAGAATATTATGCATTAATTACTATTCATTCCTACACCCCACACTTATAAATTTTTTATAAGATTTTTTAACTATTATTCACTCTCACACCCCACACCTACACTATACATCAACTTCTTTATCATTGTATTCAATAAGAATTGCATAAAAATTAAAAGAAAAAATATGTAGTTCTTTATTTTCTTTAGTTGAACCAAAAAATATAAAAAAGAAATGAATGAGTATTTTATATTTAATTTTTGGTTGTTCATACACATGAACATTATTTATTAGAAAAGTCTCCGTATAGCGGTATAGGCTACAATGAACGGTCGCCTTTCCTTAATAGTTGGCTTGAGTCCAGTTACATGATCGGAATAATGAGTACTCTTCCTACCATAGCTTTCACTTCTTGTGGTTCACCACCACCAAAATACTATATTTTTCACGTGCTTATAATTTAATGGTTTTTATCTTCATCGTATGAGGCAAAAAAATATCAACATAATTGAGGTTAGATACATAAATTACATGTTTATTGAAATTATTTGGATTCATATAACACTACAAGAAAAAGAGACTTTTGTGATCATTTGTTTGCAGCGAAAAGACTATTTATAACTAAAATACACTCATTTTACCTGTAACTAGTCATTTCTTATAGTGATATCATATTTGTATTAAAACTAGTCATTGAATTTATACTTTTTACTTTTTTATACATGATATTAAATGCTTGAATTGCATTATATATGATTTTTAATACTTTTTAGCAACATTGAAATAATCAATTCAAAATTATGAATCGTCCGATTCAATTTGTTGAATCACCCAATTTATTAAATCGGCCCTTACCCGATTCTGATTTGTCGAGCCTTAGTGGTAAATAAAAATCAATCATGAATTAAATTGAGGATTTTTGCCTTAAATGTTTGTTTGACCTTATCTCCAAAGTTATTTAAAAAAGTCATAAAAGTAAACTTACAAACTGACACGATTTGAATTAATACGTTAAATCTACTTTACATTAAATTAAAACATCACAATCGAACACATAATATCAAGTTATATCAATTTGTGAGTTTATTTTTGCAAATGAAGCATTTCCCTTTTTTAAATTAGAATCTTTTTCTTATAACTTAGGAAATTTTAGATAAATTCTAGTGAAAGATTGCAATGAGAAGAAATAGATAGTTAGAAATTAAGTAGAGATTTATGTCCAAATAAATCAAGCTAGCTATATCACGTTGTGTAGAAATAGCTTCTAAGGTTTTGCTAGTAAAAGATTTTACAGAAAATTAAATGAATGAATTTTGGAATGAATACAATTTATTTAATATAAATTCCTATAATAATATGGTTTCGTACCTTTTTTTGGGGTACTTATATATTATAATCGTACAAATTTATAAGATCTAATAATGTCTTAGTTCTCCTCTAAAGTTCTACTTGTCTTAATTATAAAGATTTATCTTTAGATTTCCAAATTTAGTTAAGTAAGATATAGTATTTATTTTATTTCCAACAAATGAATCAACAAATAAATAAATTCATGATTGAGCAAAAATTATATTTTTACAGATTAAGTAAGATGTCCGAACATATAACGAAAGGATCGAATGGCATCATGTGATGTTCGAACGTTTGTTTTCGATGTATCATTGTTCGAATGTTTTATGGACGTTCGAACGGTTAATGTTTTATTTAAAACAAAATATGCATAATTAAATAATATTTTTAAAAAATACATTACAAATTGTTCCATACAAATAAAACTAGTCTAATAAGTTCAAACTATATAAATAAAATAGTAATAATACTAATAATGTCATTTGTACAAAACTTTTTAATTAAATCCTAAAATCTATGCAAAACATGAAAATCAGTTGATTGAAGGCCTGAACTGTTGCATAAACATCTACATTTGGAGTTGCATTTCTCTCCTAAACTCTTCTTTTTGTTTCATACGTATCTTCATGTTTGCTTGTTTCATCAATTAAGCCTTTAACTCATGTTGTCTTTCAGCCAATTCTTCGATCTTGTAACTCACATTCTCTAATGCTATAGAGGTACTTGACGTTGAGGAAGAGCTAGAATGTTAACCTTAATCTTACCCATTTTATGATATTTCTCCAATGTCATGTCTCTAGTAGTGCCTTGATCTTAATGAAATTGTACTATTAACTCTATAAAATATTTAGTTATTTACCTTGTATCAATTATCTTAATTGAAAAAAAATAAGTATTAGATTAGATATTTACATTGTTCTGTAAAGTCAGTATTTAGTGGTGAATTAGATGGAGAGCTAGGAACATGTGAGGATGGGATGTGAACTTCCCTCCTCTTTGATGGCATAATTTCAAGATATTGTGTAATGTGAACACAAAATTAGTCAATCATCTGTATCAGTTTCATTTATAGATTAGATTTGCTTTCATCATTTGTAGATACTTTAGATAATTTAACATTTTACTTAACTGTCACATCAACAATTTCAATCTCAATATCTTCTCTATGTAATGTGATTATTTTATACTGGTTCAAATCCACAAATAAGTTAAAGATGGATTGACTCTCTTGGTATGCTTTTTGAGTAAAGAGATCATCTTCTTCTTCATCTAGTCCATCTAACTCAGGGATAAAGTCATATATTTTTCAAAGAAAAATTTTGTACTATTTGCCATTGATTTCTTAACACATGATTGTCTAAGTAGAATATTTGAGATGCTTGGGAAGCCAAAATAAAAGGATTATCTTCATACCATTTTTTTTATGTATTAATACTCAAAAAATATTCATCATGTTATTTTTTCCTTCAATAATTGTTTAAATTCCACCAATCATACTTAAATAGATACACTACGAGCTCCTCCAAATGTTTCATTCCACTTATATTGACATTGTTTCCGAGTTCTATAAAGAGCTCGGTGGTACCAGCCTAGATGAAGGAAGGGCATACACGATCATTATCCGAAGAGTTTCAGTACTATTTTCAGCGGGCATACTCACTAATTTTATTGGTATTCTCAGACTACGCACTACATATTCAAACGTAGTGCCTAGAGGGTCTCCAAATTCGGGTGATGGGAAGATGGCTAAAGATGAGGGATCAGCTTATACATATGAGCTTGATACCCTCGCTAATCATGAGATGAGAGAGTTGGTTGTTGGTCCAGATTCTCCTCTTTATGATGGGACGAAGAGAATCAAATAGGCAGATCTATCTACTTTCTTAAAGATCATGAACTTGATCATCACCAACAATATTGATCCTCAACAACACAAGACAGAGGTAGGTATGGATCAGACGGAGTTTATGATACACGTTACTCGTGGCGCTCCTATCGACCTAGTGGGTTATATATTTGATAGGATTTGATCAGAGGCACGGTATATTACGACGGATATATTGCCATTCAGGATCTTGATCACCCAATTTCTACTACATGCTGGGGTCTTGCCAATATCATCTTACCAGATATTGCCGAGCGTATTCAGGAGCCAATGAGATCGATCAACAACTCCACCCTGTCATGAAGCACTGGACACTCGAGACTTCTTCTTCGTGGTCATATTCCAAACCCAGTCGATACTCAAAGAGATTGATACCCAGGAGATTGTGGAGTATCGGCCAGTGAGACATCCACGCAAGCCGAGGCATCACGCACATCTACTCACGAGGAGATGGCTGATATACTACATGCAAAGATCTGCAGACAGACATTAGCGATGATCGATGTAGTGCGTACAAAGATCCGTACTGCCATGTCTGACTTATATATAGAGATTAATACTAACATCTCTAAGTTACATACAGAGAATGATGTCATATCTGCGACTCAGGTCACAATCAGTACTCGACTGATACAGATAGAGACACACCTAGCTGCGGTTGAGGATGTGTGCAGGGAGTTGGGATCCTAGTAGTTTCTATTTTTTATTTACATTTGTTTTTGTTTTTGGTATGAACAATATTTGGTATTTTGTAAATTTAATTTAACAATGAATTAAATCTTTTTTGTCTTTTCTAAATTAATTATTGATTTCTATTATTTAATTACAAACTTTTATATAAATTAAATATTTATCAATAATTAAGTAAGTTATTTTGTTGCCATCAATAATTGCAAAAATTTTGTAACCATTTGAATAGAATATTTCAAGTTCGAATGTTTCTAGTTTCCGTTCGAACATTTTATTATACGTTCGAACATTAATAACTTATTAAGTCGAATGATATAGTAATATGTTCGAATGGTATAATCAATGTCCCGCTAAATTTATTGACTTCAACCGTCAATTTCCCGTTGGATCATATATAATATCTGTTCGAACATTGATTAACTTTGATGTTTGAATTATAAGTCAATGTCATGCTAAATTTTATCACTTAACGCACCAAATTGTCGTTTGACCTTGTATAATTTTCATTCGAATGATTGTTAAATTTTGTTCGAACATTTGTTTTTAGATGTTCGAACATTTATTTTATTAGAGATGGAATTTTTCGTCCTTACATATACCATTTGAAAGTGTTCGAATGGTAAACACATTCCGTCATTTTTTAAGGATGAAATTTGGTCTCATTTTTTGGGACGATTTTTATTTCATCCCAAAATCTATTTTTTGTTGTAGTGGTATGAATAAATTTTAAACAATAAATAGTAAGATTTACATACATACATATATATGATCAATAATATCTCTCTAAATTATACAAATGTAAAGATAAAAAGTCGTGCATGCAATTAATGAATAAGTACTACTCATTCCTAAGACGACGTACATCGATGATCTTATAACCATGTGAACGTCGGATATGGTTGATATACATGAACATGGTGATTTGAAACTTGAAGCATCCTGCATGCATATATATGTCCAAAGAAAGTACTCTCAGATGTTCCAGAAAGCTATTGGCCATAGCAAATGTTTGGATATTTCGCGGTGGAAAAATAATAGACCTTTCTACGCATTATCTCTCTCTCATTTTCAAGTCATAATCAAATCAACATCACAATCCCCACACACAGTACACACACAGAAAGAGAGAGAGAATATAGATATTTATATATATATATATATATGAATTTAATAATGATCTCGGCCGGCCAGGATCCACGAGTTTTTGGTTGATATCCAAACCTTATAATATCTGATGCAATTATGGCGTACGTAGGGCAACATTGACATTTTCTCTATTTGCTACATGGCGGCCTGGGTTTCTTAAAAAATGGGTCCTCAACAGCTAGGGATCTTAATTATAAGCTGCCTTTTCTACTAATTAGTTTTTTCATGCATCCAGATGATCTAATTTAATTCAAGAAAAAATTAAAAAAAGAAAAGAAAAGAAAAGAACCTATACTAAGATCATTAAAACAAATAACTAATTAATAATTTATACTAAGATTAAAATAAATAAGTAATTAATAATCTATACTAAGATTAAAACAAATAACTAATGAAGAATCTGGCTATACTAAGAGATTAAATCCACATACTAAATTAACTTACTAAACGATGAACAAATGATCATACTAAACTTAGGAGAAAGCAATAATATAAAGCATAACTTACATATCTAATTTAAATCTACATCTTAGATTGATAAATAACTATATCAGTTTAATTAATGGTAACTTTAAAATGCTAGGAAATTGTAACAATAACAAATAAAACAAATAACCAACTTCACATACTATATATACTTTAGGACAAATTATGCTAACATGTGAAGGGATATTTATGTTTTCTTACTATTTCTTTTAATATATATGTTATTTATTGTGTAGTTTTCTTCCTAATTATTGTAGGAAAAAATGATTGAGATGTAATCTGTCTTTGAGGAATCTTCTCCTAGTGACATCAACGTATTTATGTAGGTCCTTGGGACCAATTCTAGTTTGGTCAGAGGTTTGGGATGCTGTTTCAAGCGTGTTGGTTCATCCTCCATGGTCTCGATTTCAAAAATTAATAATCTTACCAAGGATTTGGACGCCGCAGTATGCCAAGAAATTGAACAGATGAAGTCGAGACAATAGGAGTTTGAGACTCTCTTATTGCGACAGTCCGATTTAGAAACATGTTTGCAAGAGCGACAAAGAGACCAGGAGAAAAGAATACTCATTGAAGCTCAAGAACAAGTACAGAGGGAGATGTTGGTCCAGATGAAACGTTTTATGTCACTGTAACAGGATCGCGGTGTGTAAGGAAAGAAGAAGAAATAAACCCTATCATTGTTCAAAACTTTTGTCGTCCAATTTTGCAACTCTCTAAAACACTTTCATGAGATGATACTATTTGTGGTGTAATATGATAAAATTTGTATGCTTTTTAATTTTATGAAATTATTAGTTCTGATCAGTACGTTCAAATGTAAACAAAGAATATTTGAACTTGCCTTTACGTTCGAAATAACGTTCGAACATAACTAAACGAACATGCAATATATACGTTCGAACGTAAGGTATTATGTTCGAACGTATATACTCCACAAACGAATGTATGTTCGAAAGTAAAAATTGAACGTGCAAATGAAAAATATTGAACGTTAAATATTTATCGTTCGAACACTAACTGGTCGGCTAAATGTTTGAACGTTATTATAGATGTTTGAACATACTTTCTATGATGCCTTTTTGGTAACAGTGGTGGGGGTGGTTTCAAACCGTTACCAAAAAGTTTCTATGAAGGTTTGCTTATATTTTGTGATGGTTTCGTCTGTTATAATAAATGAACAATTCTGCTACAGGTACCCAGCGTTGGGTACCTGTTGCAGAATTGGTTGATGTGGTTAATGCCACGTAGCCGATATTATTTAAATAAATTAATTAAAAACAAACAAAATGTATTCATTTCCCCAGACTTCCATTCCTTTGTCTTCCCCACAAGCACATCAATAACCTTGTGCTTGTGCTTTTTCTCTCTATAAACCCAACTTGTACACTTTTTCTCCTACCCACGATGACAACCACAGACCTCTCTCTTCCTTCCTTTTTGCTGCTGCTTCCTTCTCTATATGTTTCTCAGCTTCCAAATGGTTTCCTCAATTGTATAAATTTTCATGTTTTCTTCATTTAGAGCGCTGAGGTTTTTAATTTTTCAGATCCGTTTATAATTTTTATTTTCAATGATCTAATTCGATTGTTAAAGTTGCATCTTTTTTATTTTCAGATACAAATAAAGCTCAAAAGAGTGAAGCACAAAAAAGAGAAATGGCCGAAGAGCACAGATGCCAGACTTTGACTTCTGAGGGCCACCAACTAATGAACCTTTGCTCTATATGCTATCAAGACTTACAGCACACCAGATCCTCACCCTCCTCCTCCAATCATGACATAAGTGCTTTTTCTCCTATTTTGAACCAAAAGCTTTTGTCGCCGATGGATAATGATTTAGAGCAAAAATTCATGGCATAGAAGCACCCAAATCGGTCTCAAAATCTAAAACCCAACCCATATAAAAGTTGTTGTTTTGAGAATGATTTTTTGGGTAACTGTTGTAAGAGTGGTTGCTTTGTTCTTTCATTTTTACAACACTATTTGGGTAAAAGGTTCAGGAAAAAGCTGCAGATACAAGGAATCAAAGGTCTTTCACCTTTGTTTTTTTTAGGAATCTGTCTGAGATGCAGAAGATTCAATCCCTGGTGACAAAAGCCCCAAATCATGATGATCAAATTGTTGCCCACGATTACACTTCCACTCTCTTTCCATATTTTCCTCATGTTTCTTTTCCACTCGTCTTTTTTTTTTTTCGGTTCTTGTTTGAATATTCTTTGCTTTTCGTACTCTGTCTGGTTTTCAATTCATATCCATGGCAGCCATTATGAGTAGATCCTTAATTCCTACCAATCGTTAGTTGAAGAAACACTACCAATGGGGCAGGGCTTGGTCAGAAAATAGCAAAGATGAGAACCAATACCCACGAAGAACCTGTCTTCATGTTTCGTCTTCGTGGTCTTTTGTGCGGAAGGTTGCTCCCGAAGCCAAAGTGCTGCATTCCTTGAGAAGAAAATGCGAAGAAGATGCAAAGAAGAAGATGAGAGGTTGCTGAATTTGAACAAAACGCACCGTTTTATTTTTACACGTGGTTAGACATGTACACGGGGGGTACCCCACCTGAGTGCAAATAGCTTTTTTGATAAATTGTTGTAGTGATGGCTAGGTATCTACAATTAGTATATTATTCTTATTCAAAATCTAAGAAATTATGTACTCTAATTATTCAAAAAATTAATTTATATATAATCAAAAAATAAATCACAATATAATCCTGCAAATCACAATATAATCACAAAATAAATCACAATATAATCCAATAAATCACAACATAATCACAATATAATCCCACAAATCACAGAATAATCACAAAATAAGTCACAACATAAACACAATATAATCCCACAAATCACAAAAATCACAATATAATCACACAAATCACAATATAATTACACAATCAAGTTTAGAAATATACCTAGACAAGACCTCACATCGTTGGAGTATTGGACAAGGAAATAGGCATACTCGGAATGAGCCTGAGCCTACAGATCTTGTTCCTCCAATCCAGTTTGGAGCCTGTGTTGCTCCCCACAGTGGGAGTATTAGTCAGCAGCCAATGCGTACATCTGCAAGGGATATGCGTCCTGTTTGGCTCGATGCGTGCTCTGCTTGGGTCGATGCGATGGTCTCAGATGCTATTGCGCACATCGACCAACAGATTATGTCAACTCAACAGAGTGTCACTGAGGTTGCCCATCGTTTAGATATCCTAAACGAGAAGGTCAATACATTGACTGAGAAATTTCATACATTTGTATCGTTCTGTGCTTTACTACACTTTTATCTTATTTTGTATTTATATTTAATATATTTCTTTTCTATACTTTATGTAATGTACAATATCATTTAATATATCTAGTGTTTTTGTATTTCAATTCTTAATATTTTTTAATTTGAAATTCCATGTTTGATTTTAAAACAGTTCACATTCGAACGTTAATGACGATCTTTCAAACATAAACTAAATCGTTAGAACTGTAAGATAAAACATTCAAACGAATAGTCTACACATTCTAACGTTCAAACTAATAACTTAGACGTTCACACGTAAGTGGGCTTAATGTTCAAATGTACATGAATTGTTCGAATGTAACATTTTATACGTTTGCATGTACTCATTCCAAAACAACATCTCTGAGTTACGTTCAAACGAGACATTATTATTATTCGAATGTAAAAATATTTCTCGCCCACCTTTAGTGACGATTTCCTTCAACCGTCATTGAAAAGGATTTGTGGTGATGGTTTCAGGACTGTCACAAATTTAAAATCGTCACAAAAACTTAACTGTATTGTAGTGCATGCATATATATACTAGTAGTCACTTCCTTAATCATTAAAATAAATTAAAATAAATTAGCAGTCAAACTTTAGGACAAAATGAGAGGACAAACTAATATTTTACTTAGAATAATTAGGCTGAAGATCTCGGCACTGATAATTAGACTGAACTCAATTCTTTTCATCCGGGGTGCATGCGCACAGTCAAATTACAGTCGATCCCTTTTTCTTTTTTTTTTCTTTTCTCGATATCAAAGCCAATTAAATTGGCCAAATTTCTAGGAACACTATTATATATATAAATATATATAATATAGATATATATTCTAAATTAGCAAATAATATTAACACCAATTGCAAAGTGTCCGCCGTACAAATATATATGGATATTCTAAACTCATGTCTATACGCTGAAAGAGGATGAAATATATAATAAGTGGGAAGTGTTGGATGGCACAGACAATAAGCTGGGAGTTGCATGCCAGGTTTGACAATATTGATGTCTTTGAGGGTTGTCGGGTCATGAGCCTGAGATAGATATGGCTGCAAAGTGCCCTTAATGCCTTCCCGACCAAATTAGGTGAGAAAATTTTATAAGGTGACAGCCAGTACTATATAATATATATATATAGATATTTGTGGAGCTTTTTCCAGAAATTCCGGCAGATTAGCAGCTTTAACTGTCTGGTTAAGGTAAATATATAGTCATCAAATTAGTTCAGGAATCTGAATATATATATATAGATAAATATATATATCCTTCGGGGTAGAGTCATCATGAATCTCTGGGTGCTGACTCGAATGGCGTACTTAATTTTTGTGCGCAGGTTGCCAAGTGCTTATCTCAACTAATTGAGACATGATCGATCATGCATGCATGCAGTCATGCATATGCTGCATATTTGACTCGATCGGTTAACTCCGGTCCCGCTGGCTGAATAATATCAATCATGATGTATTTGCAAAAAAGTAGAATAGAAAAGGGTCGACATGATGCTGCAAATAGTTGAGGTTGAGAGGCTAGCTAGCTAGGGATCGAGAATGCAGGCCAGGACTTTTCCTTGACATAGAGCAACCTAGGATTTAGTGCTGGGTGTTGCAATTTCGGTTCTCCTAATTGGAGTCACTGTCGTCAAAGGTGCATGGAAGTCCTCAAATTAAGGAAGACTCTGGGGATCAAGGATTTGTCATGCTACTTTCCTGAGTAACGTAGACGTTGGAACATGATTTGGTAGCGGAGAATGAGATTGAGCCTGGGGTACTAGAGATTTCAATCGCTGGTCGAGAGATCATCAGTTGGCTGATTAATTAATTGACAGCGAATTGTCCTATGGGGATCGATGCGTATGGCGAGGATCGAGTTGTTTATTCTGACATGGTCGTTGAGAGAGTGGAGCTAAGACTTGTTCAGTGTCTGTACTGTCTTGGTCTCTGAGTTGAGAACCTCATGGCTTGAAACCAAACAGCTCTGATCAAATCCCAGTCAAGTTTATTAAAGGTGGTGAATTTTGTGTACTGGGGTACCGTGTCGAGAGAAAAATCTCCTCTCGAATTCTTGTTTGAATTTAAAGATTTAAGTGTCGTGAATTGTGTTGCGCATGTGGGTATCATTACTCTTCTCAAAAGTCCAAGAATCCGGTTTTGTAGAGTACTATGGTTTGGTCGTGATCATGACGCCGGACAGAATAATAATTATTCTGTAAGTTAGTTTCAACAGATAATTTATAGGAAAGGAAGACAAGAGAATCGTCCAAAAATACAGAGAAAACGTCTTTAATGTTCAATTCAAAATTATCAATATCTAAGAATCTCTAAATCAACCCACAAGCTGAGCTGTAATAGCTGAAAATCACCATAAAAATATGAAAAAAATCTAATTCAAAATCACTTCCTAAACGATAAATGAAATATTACTATAAAAGGAAAAAAATAACTAAAAATAGGAATTCATAAGAGAAAACAGTGGAGTTTGACCTCGAAAATGATGTACACCGAGTGTAACCTTGTGACCACAACATGTGCACAGAAAAGAACTTTTTAAATTTGGGTCATATGCGCGATTCTGATACCTGTAGCTAAAGTTATAGTCAAAATACCGAAACGTACCAAAATTGGCCTAATCAAGAAAATATCAAGATTTCTTGCCATCTTTGCATTGGTCTGCTACATTAAGGTATTTCAACGCGGTCAACGTACAACCTGACAACTTAACATCATCCAACTCGAATCGCTCTGCTTTTGCAAAATGGAATATGAATGTGTTTAGGGCTATATATAAATGTAATTTAATTTTGCAATCCTTAAGAGGTTTTTACTGATATATAAGAGCTTGCTAACCAGTAAACGATAGGCTATTTGGTATGTCTTGTTTCAACATCATGGAACAGTTTTGGTAGATCTGATGTTTGGTTAATCCAAGTTGGAATTTCATTGTCACTTGGGTTTTGGCTGTAATTAATATATTTGGGTGGGGATTGGTATATAAGGAGAGTAGCCAGCTGGGCTGATTGTGACTGGTTAATTGGGTGGAATTAGCTAGGGAAGGGTAGGAGGCAGTCATAGTCAGCTTTCTATAATTTGCTGTGGATATATACGGCCATTTAATTATTCGGACAGTGCGGAGATGGTTGCTGGATTTAGATTTTTCCTACGATTTTTTATCTTAATTTTAAGATTTAAAGCGGAAGAAAGATATGCAAATAGATTGAGTTTCATAATATTTATTAAATATTTAATATCATTTAAAAAATTTATTTGAGCAATTATAAATATTGTGGGATTCATTTTATGTATCTATTTCTTAATTTCTACTTTAAGTCCTAGAGTTCAAATAAAAATTCTAAGGAATCTAAATCAGTTATTGTTTACGGAAGATGTTGATCTGGCCCGGTTTGAATACAAGAAGTGTTTAATCTAATCTAATTTTATCATTATAATTTTTTTAATTTTTCACACAAAATATAATAAACAATTCAACTTTTTCAAATCTCAAAATAATAATAATATTAAAAAGTAATATTCTAGTAATATTTTATTTAACTTTTATTTTAACAAATCTCATATATATCAATTCATTATCCAAACGGCACCATAATGTATTTGCTGGCTGAGGGCTTATTTCTACTTTACTTTGAACAAATATATATAGAGTGGATGATTTTGCAGCTTATAATATAATTGAGCACTCCTTTGATTACTGATCATTTCCTTTTTAACGCTGAACATGATATTAAGTTTTTTTTTTTTTTTTGGGGGGGGGTTAAATGAGGGAACGCTTCTTCTGTAATTTTTTTAATCTTTATCGCTATAAATTTGCATCATAATAAATATATATATATATATATATCTCTACCTACACTAGTAAATATATATATTGATGATATTTTTTATATCCTGAATTAGGTTTATATACAATACCTATTGAATTTATAATATTCAAACTGAATAATGCTATTCTCTATCTTGAATTATATTTTAACTGATATTTTTACGTAAATTAAAAAGCGGAAGATCAAAACACTGTACGTCTCTCTCGAGCAATAATCATTCTCTCAGTGAAAGAATGTTTACAGCTTTTCATGGCCAATGAAAGCTTTTTAGACAACTCTTCTTTTTGTTCATGTTCTTGTCCTTTTTTTTTTTTTTTAATATAATTTTCAAGCAATAGAAAAGGGCATCTTTTTCAGCCACAATATTTATCCCTGAAATGTGAAAAACCTTTGACTACTACTGTAGTTGTCTGCCGCCGGAGCACACAAAACCTCAAATATATAAATATATATATATTTATAAATATATATATATATATGCAGATCATGGAACATGAACATGAGCAGTAGTACTGTTTATGTATGTATGAGCACCAGCATGCCGACATTAAAAGATGATCATGATGGGAACATGAACCTGGAAACTAATTAAAGCCCACTGATCAAATTTTTTTTTGGATTATCCAACTGATCAAATTATTATCAAAATGCATGCATGCAGCATTAATTATTGTACGTATATATGTTGGCGCTTTTGCTGTACAGAAAACAGATAACTGAGTCAGGGGCTGATCATAATTGGCTCAACCATGGATACGTACATATGTAGAATCTTATCTTCGAATCCTGCAGGTTTCCATGCATGTATCAATAATGGATACTTCGACGTTGATCGTCAGTGACAATCACTGCTACTGTACGAGAAAATCTTATCGAAATCATTCCTAACACCAAACAGAAGAAAAAAAAAAAAAACCCAATGAAAGTTCAAGAATCATTTTAAAAATCATCATAAAAAATTATCTATTTTTGATCAATTTTGTAGCTTTTTTCGACAGTTAAGTCTGATCACTGAATGAAGTGCATGGCTTATTTAATTAAATTGTGCGCAATAAAATTGATACTTTTATCTATTAATTTATGATTGGATTGTGATCTAAAACCATCCACTTGAGGGGATTGTGATACTAGATCCAACAAACACGTATTGAGAAGTTATTAATGATTATAATTGATTTATTTTTAAATCATATTTATATCTCCTATCTTAATAAAAGATGATCCACTTCTTTAAAAAAAAAACCATCCACTTGAGGGTCAGAATATCTAGAATTTATAAATCCATTTCCTAATATCAATTAACTTTTAATAATAATAAATACTAAAGAGTTGAATATAATATACAATTTAATTTAATGGGTCTCACGAGTACTTCACCATTTATATATATATATATATATAGATGACCTGTATTTTTGAATGGGTCAGGTCACAAATGGTCAATGAAGATGCATGTCAAATCTGCAAAAGTAGATCGATCGATCATAACCCAACAACTACTGGACCATTCACTACTACAATAAATGATGATAAAGTACTTATAGCTAGATATAAATAAATAAATATATATATATACTTTTCTTTTCTGGCCACAGATCAAGTACTGTATATATTCAAGGACTTTGAAGTCATTGATACAAGATATTGTTCTTGGGAGGTCCATTTCATGCATTAATAACGTTTGTTTTTAAGTATATATGGCGATGACCTTAATACGAATTCATGATGCTCAATAGGGGTGTTCATCTGGAATCTGAAAAATCAAATTTCGATTGCGAATTTCAGTCCAGATAAAAAAGGATCCAAAATCTATATTGCAAAACCCAGACCAATATTGTCCAGGTACTGGATTTAAACCCAGTACATGAGTGTTTTTAAAACTCATAAACCCCCCCGATTCACTTCTCTCTCATTCCCTATCTCTCTCTCTCTCTCTCTCTCTCTAGTCTCTCGCTCTCTCTTGTTGCGTTGCAGAAGCAGAAACCCTAGGTCCTAGCTGCCGCCATCGTGACCCATCGCCGTCGCCGCATCTCCTTCTCCGTCGACTGTGGTATTGGAAACTTTTTTTTTTTAAATTTGTACTGGATATCGACTTAATAAATCTGTTTGGTTGTTGGGAAAGTTGAAGGAAAAAAAAATTTTGACCATTTGTTTGTTGGTGGCCGAGTGGTTTTTGGAAACTTGATTTTTTTTTTTTTATCTGTATTGGGTATTGACTTAATGAATCTGTTTGATTGTTGGAAAAGTTGAAGGAAAAAAAAAAGTTTAACGATTTGTTTGCTGGTGGGCGAGTAGTTTTTGGAAATTTTTTTTTTTTTTTTAAAAAAATCTGTATTGGGTATCGACTCAATGAATCTGTTTGGTTGTTGGGAAAGTTGAAGGAAAAAAGCCCAAATTTTTTTATTTTATCCTATTCACTCTCTGTATGTACTTATCCATGCCGAGTCTTTCATAAACACTCTGAAGTTTTCATGAGTTTCAACTGGGTTCTGGCCCCAGGTTGTCGCATTTGAAGTTTTCACTCTCTATATCTAATGAATGAAAGAAAATAATAATAATAATAATCTGGGTGTAACCTGGAATCTGGATTTCTAGGTTTTGAAAATCTAGATTCATCCGGGTTCCAGCCAATATTAGACTCGGGTTAACCTGGTCCGGGTTCTAGTTCGAATTTGAAATCCAGATTCCGGTCAGGATATTCCCGGGTCCAAATCTGGATGAACACCCATAATGGTCAATCTCTTTGATCTAACGTTGGATAAAGTAATGTTTATATTAAGTAAATCTTCTAAGATTTAGCATTTTTAACCTGAATTTCGAACCGTATAGATCCTACAATATTAATGAATAATATCATACCTTTACGGTTTGCATTAAATCATCTAATTCAATCCGATAATTAAAAAGGACTTCATTTAACTTTAACATGTAATATGTAGATAACATCAATGCATAATATGGTTAAGGAGCCAAATATATATTGAGTTTGTTTTTGTTTAAAAAATAATTTGTACAAATTCTAAATAGGCAAATTTTATGCAGATTTTTATAAGAGAAATGGATCTCATCTTAAAAAAGTGTAAAAGAAAATTAACGAGACTCATTTAAAAAAAAAAAAAAAAAGAATCCACACAAAAATTTATTTATTTAAAACTTTTACTTATCATTAATCTTTTTACTTTTTAGTAGAATAAGATTTCCACAAACAAAAACAAGCTGGAGTAGTATTGAAAGTTTTAGGCCTAGTTTGTTATCATAAAATTTCTTGTTATTTTTATAATTTTATTAAATTTTTTTTATATAAAATATAATAAATAATTTAATTTTTAAAAAATTTTTAAAATAAAAATAATATTATATTTAATTTTTTATTTCAAAAGATACTTTAATGAGCTGATAGGTACATACGTACGATGGTTGCTGCATGCAGCATTAATGCAAGGCTGACACATAATTAATCATTCATGGAATTTGTTGCTCCCATTAAAGAACCCCTTACCTGTCAAACACAATTTCCTTTATTCTGACCTTTTCAAGGTTTATCACGCATTAATTTCAGACTTAAATTTATCCACTCTAGAACGTGTGCTCACAGTCTTTGCAACTTTCGGCCGACTGAAAAAATAAAATAATTGTTTTTGAGTTATTATTTAAATTTGACTGAGAACGCAAGAAATATTAGGTTGTATAATATTTATTATTATTTTTATAAATATTTAAATAAATAATAAATATTGTAAAATTATTCTTCTATTTTTTCTTAAATTTTAACCTGTTATATTGATCTATGTACTAGTAATTCTCTTATTAAAAATAAAAAATATAATTATATGCATGTGGTTCTCGTTAAATCTAACCAATGTGATCTGCAAAAAATGACAGAACCAAATAAAAGACAGTCTAATCATTGAGATATTAAGAGAAAAGAAAAGAGGAACGATTAAAGATCATGTCATGCACCCATATATGGAGACGCAATTTTGATACTTTGTGCATGCATTAAATCAATCATCAAACACAGACAGAATTTCAGTTCACGTACATTTGTCTGATATCTCTTTCCTCCCCCTTATTTTTCTACCCCGCTCTCTCTCTCTCTCTCTCTCCTCCTTTCTCTGCATATTATCTGTTGATTTGTCAGATATTTATTTCTCAATCACAGAGCAGAGGGAGGGAGCTGGGAGATGCATGCATGTCAAAAAAGGAGTTTTCAGAGTCCTAGATTTGCGGGTCCCATGAGATATCTTTGCATAGATTTCGTCGAACCTTTCTGACGGGCCTGGTGGGGTTGAGGCACCTCTGGCTTACCCTCGACCCTGCGGCTTCCGAAACACAGACGAAGATTCCTGCAAACTTTCGCTTTAGGTCTGGATAACGATTAGATCAACAAATTTTGAGATAGATTAGGCATCCTTACCATATTATTATTCGCCATGCACAAAATTGCCATATCCGCCACTGCACAAAATCAACAATGATTCTAAAAATTAGTTATTCTATCTACTATATGTACCTGTTTCTATAATTTGCACATTGTAAATCTATTTATTTGTAAAGATGGACATCAATATTGATAGATTAAAATAAATAAAATTTTCCCTCTTTGCAATTTTAACATGGTATCAACCTCAAACTCCACTCTACACAAATGGCCAACATCTCTTTTTCCTCCTCCACTTCATCATCTCCTTTAGCACGTTTTGTCGATATCACCCCCTCTCCCCTCTCCTCTGTTTTTTTTTTTTTTTTTTTTGATCGGCACGATCATTGGGTTGTGGATAGCAATGCCAGTCACCAAATGTGCCACCGACGGGAGTCCCAATCTAAGGAGCCTTGACTCCGAGCAGCTCGTGCGGCTCTTTACTGGACAACATGTTCTTTTCAAAAAAGTGAGATTTGAAAAAATTGAATTGTTTATTATATTTTGTGTGAGAATTTAGAAAATTTATAATGATGATATGAGATGAGATAAGATGAGATGGGTTGAAAGTGTTTTTGTATTCAAATAAGACCTTAAAAGTTGAATAAAATATATATTTTAATATTATTATTATTTTAAAATTTGAAAAAATTAAATTGTTTATATATTTGATATGAAAATTTATAAATTATGATGATGAGATGAGATAGATTGTCAACCAGGTTTGATGATCGATCAATCTCAAGCCCAGTACTAGATCATCATCAATCATCTTGATCGATTAAATTCTCTAAAAACAAGCATCGGATCAAACTCGATCGAAGACACATTTTTCGTATAGAAATGAATGTACTAGGCACACGTACGTACGTACACTTGATCATGTACGTACACTTCATGTGAAAGTACACTTCACGTACGTACACTGCATGCAAATAGCTCTCCAATTATAAAGAAATCCAGAGAAAGTATATATAGAAGGAGAACCGCGTCGTACGCGCGCACACATGCATGCATACATGATCATGCATGCAAACACCATTAATTAATAGCTTATATCACTACTGCATGTATTAATAGAGTGGTTAATCTCTCCCAACGATTAATTTGCAACAAACATTATTTTTGTTACTATTAAAAATTATTTGCAACCGTTAAAATCTGACGTGGCATTGCAAATAGTTCGCAAGTTGCGACGAAAATTCTTCTTTAGAAAAATATCATAGCAGTAAACATATGTAAGATCTAGTATATGATCAATTTACTTCCTAACGATTTTGAGTGTAATTCCTACGAGTATAATTGTTTGTTGCAAAAACAAGATCTGAATTATCAACGCGGGCAATGATCTCTTTACACTACAAGAAATCTTGCTTTTTCCCAAGAGGGATTGTGGTCGGAAAAAGTGTAGACTTCGTGGAAAATAATCCTTTTTTCCACTAATTTGTGTGGTGGGAGACCCGCGACATAAAACTGGTGGGAAAAAATTCTTTTTCCACCAAATCACAAGTTCATGGGAAAAGCTTTCTTTTTC